>JAMXBD010000344.1:0-600000 GCA_024138025.1 Combretum micranthum
CCTGCTGAACAAAAAACTGATGTTCCACAATCTCCAACTCCAACTCCTGCTAAATTCTCTGGCAGGAAGAAATCTCTGGCAAGAAGAAAACATCTAAAAAGAAATAGAGTCATTTATTTTTTTTTTTTTAACAGACAATTTCTCTTAGCGAATTTTCTATATTTTGTTTTCGGTTTGTGATGAAAATATTTTCTCTTTTGGATATTTTTGTGATATTTTCTGTTATGCTGAAATCTCTATATTTCCTTGACTTGAATGAATGCATAAATTCAGGGGGAGTTATTTTTTTATTCTGATAACAAAAAGGGGGAGAAGATATATGATGAAAAACAAATCTTAAGATATCAATATAGTTTGTGCAATATGCTTATGATATGAGATTTGATTATATTTGTGAGTTAGTGATTGATCCGTATGTATGAGTTTTGGTTAAATCTGATATGTTTTTGATATATGATATTATATTTGTTTTTAATCATAAGGTTTTGTTATCTTCAAAAAGGGGGAGAATGTTGGAATCTCTCATAATATTTTGATGATAACAAAAAGGAGTAAAAGTCTTTTTAACAAATAAATAAAGTATAGCAATCAAAACCAAAACCAAAACCAAAACCAAAATATTTCATGATTGAACTAATCATCAGATTTTTTAGAAATTGTTTCAGAAGGTAGTTCAGAGTCATTTTCAGAAGGTATTTCAGATTCATTTTCAGAAGGAAGATCAGAAACTAAAACTGTTCCAGAACAGAAGATGCACAGAATGTTGCGAATTTATTTATACCTTATCATCTGAAGGCCTGACTCCACGAAATGAATATATTTGGGTAGTATATTCATTTTGTTCCACTAAAGTTGGATAAAATATCCAAGGGGATTTATTTCATCAATTTTATTATAAGTTACGTCTTTAATTTTCTTGAGGAAGAAGATCGTCAGATTTTTATGTTTCACGTGGTCAGCAAATTCCTAAAGATAAGGGATATATTTTACCAAGTTCATGTTGGTTCAAATTTTCGAAACGAAGATCTTTTAAAGCTTATCTTCAAGGATAAAGGATATCACTATTTTTATGGGATAGTTTGTTGAAGTATTTATCCAAATTGTTATGGATAAACATATCAAGATATATGAGACATTATCAGATGACAGCATCAACGAAATTTGGATAAAGCTAAGAAGATTATTCGGGATTGATCATACACGTAACAGACACTTCAAAGGAGGGAATTTGCCAAGTCAAATATTTTCAATTTGAGAAGAATTCGAATTGTTTTGAACGATTTCTTTGCTAGCCGTTGAGATAAAACAATATAAAGGAAGCACAACAACAAGGAAGATATGATGAGAAGAACGAATCTTGCTCTAACTCTCTGTTGAAAGAAAAAGTCTTCGAGTGCATTTCTCTCAAAAGTCCTTGCGTTACAAAGTGTTCACAATATTTTTGTTCGAAAGATAGGATATTTATTGTATTTCCTTGATTGAGTATCATTCAATTTTTAGTGAGGTTGAGTGTTGCAAGTTATCTGTTAGACCAATTGTGTGTTATAGGATAACCGTGAGAATTGGGACAGAGTGTATTGTAGCCAAGAGGATTGGCAAGACAAGCTTGTAACTTTTGATTTTGGATATAGTGGAACAAACCGGTGTGGAATACCGGGTCCCCAACGTGGAGTTGGAAGAGAGGACTGACGCTCGAGGCGGAACCTCTATAAATCGATTTGCATTTTTCTCTACCCTACTCTTTTTATTTTCGTGCAATTTATATTGAAGTATTTGATAAACTGTCACGTTTCAGAACCTGTTTCAGAGAGTACTTCAGAGAGTTGTCTGTATTCCGCATAAAATTAAATTTGATCTGTTTTGAATTAAAATAGATACACAAGTGTGATTATCAGCTGTGATTAGTTTCTAAACAGCAAGTTTAATTAATTCTAAGTTTAATAAAGTAATCAAAAGGAAGTGAATTGAAAATTTCGAAAAGAATTTATTTTTGTGAAAAAGCAATTCACCCCCCCTCTTGCTTACATTATTGGGACCAACAATTTTAACTAATAACTTATATATATAAATTTTAAAATTAAATTTCGGGATGCATATCTCAAATCATTGCTATATTTTGAAAGAATGCTTCTCTCCATCAATACTCTCTAATTACTTTGTAGTTGATGGTTTGAATAAGAAAAAATTGATATAATCAATAAATGAGTTAAACACATCTGTTTGTAAATGTTTTTTGTCATAAGTTTAACATCTAAACCTGTATACAACACTGTTTAATAAAGAGGCCAAGAAACTACTGACGATCAAATTTGTTAATATTCTTAGTTTAAAATTATAATATCTATTTTTCTCCCTCATCTGTTCTCAAATATTTCGCACCTCCTTCTCCCTTTCGCTCTAGAATCATCCTTTGTTACTTTTTCATCACCAATCATGTTAGTTACCATGATTCCATCTTCGATTACAGTTTTTCGTATACTTTGAGGAACATGTCGTAAAATCCTTTGAACCCCTTTTAGCTTTTGGCTCTAGTTTGCAGGGCTGGACCTATGGTAGCTTCAGCTGGTTCAATGTGTCTTTAGCCTATGGTCCTCCATTATTTCTACTCTCCTGACAAAGATTTGCCTTCAATTGATATAATAAATTGAATTTGATGCGCAATTGATGATGTTGAGATATTATATGTTAACCAGATGAAAAGTTCACTGGCTTTGACAATTATTGACTTTATTTCTATCTTTATCCATATTAGTATTTCTTATTATGTTTTAATAGTATCAAAATGTATTAAATGTTTTCTAACATGTTTATCGAGAAATATAAAGTATGATTGGAAGCAAATATGTTCAGAAAATTTAAGTTAGAAAAGAATTTGTGGAGTACTCGTAGTTTTGGAGTGTCAAAGCGAAACTATTCATAGTTTCGCGTTGTCAAAGTGGAAGTACAAAACAGACTGTCAAATGCGGAGCTGATATGGACAGGAAAACTTTCCATATATTTATATATATTGTTCGAAGACCTAGCTCAATAGATTAAATATATTTGTGTTATTTATTTAATCATTTCATTAAAATTGGATAAATAATCCAATAAATAAATCAGCTGTTTCATCATTTCAATCATAATTTGGGTTGATTAAACTTATTTCGTGGAAAATCTTTATAGTAAAATAATTTGTTTTGAAGAAAAATATCTTAAATATTCTTGGATATTATTTCAAGAAATTTCAAAGTAGATCAAGACTCCGGGGGAAGCTTAAGGCATGGCGACATGCATATCTTTCTTTATAAGGAATGGTATATTCTAAATCTGACACTTGTTATTATAAAGATTTAATTATTTTATGTAACATTTGAAGACTGTCTTTGGAACAAGGGAAGCAATGACTACAGGGACAATTATATAAAGATCTTCAGTGGTTAAAAAATAATATCTGATGAAGTTTTCCAAATTCAAGAATTGTAGGATTAAAGAATAATAACTACACCAATGGTTAGTTAAGTTTTCCATTCTTGTTTGATGATTTTTGAACATTAGACATACACTCTAAATAAATGTCCAACTCCAAAGCTTCTTAAAATGCTAATACAATTAAAGAAAAGCTAAAATATAACAAAAGAAATATGATACAATAAGTTTATGCGAGTTGAATTGATTAATATATCATGACAAAGCTCTGCAAAGCTATAGCCAAAACTATTTTAGAAGCTAATTCAGAAATTGCCTAAGAAGTACTTTCAAAAGCTACCATGTTTCTTTTTCAATTAATTATTTAAGAATATCTATTTTGTAAATTCTTGATACTTGCTTTTTAAACACTTTTGATAGAAGTGTTGTGAGATGTGGGGGTGAAAAAGGTTACCGTAAAGTTATGGTGGTAGAAGTTAGGAAGGTTGTACAGTTAGTTTCATAACTGCCGTCCAAGACTCTTTCTACCTTCAACATTTTTTTAAATCATTTAATGAGACAAGCAAGAAAGAATGAAACCTTGCTAATATTCTTATAGTATAGTGACATCGGTCCGATTGTTACATTTGAGATATCAATACGTTTCTCTATATTATAGTGACCCTAGTAGTCACTTTATTGTAACCCTTGGGAAAAAAAAAAAAGAAAAAGGGAATGAGACCCCAATGTGGAGCTACTAGAGTGAACTGATGCACAAACTGGAATTACTATACCTAGTTGAACAAACTTCTCTCCCCACTAAAAGAAATTTGATATTAAAATATGTTTATTAAATGTTACAAAAATTATTATATTACATTTACTAAATGTCACTAGTAATGATCACAAAAATTAGGTTACAAAAAGTTTTTCGAAACATTCAAAAAGATAAACCTAACAAAAAAAGTAAACATTGCAAATTGCATTATGTTTAGTAATGTTTAAACATGACTAATTAAATAATTATTAGTAATCTTTGAACATCACTTCATTACAAGCATACATCCAATAACAATGTAAAACGTTACAAGAAGTATAACATTTAATAATAATTAAACGTCACTAATGTTCAACTATTGAAACCATAAAACATCACTAAAATGGTGACTATAATCTAATCAATGGAATGAAATGTTGCAAAACCATAATAGTTAGTGACGTTTAATAGTTACATAAACGTGTCAATTATTAATGTGAAAACATTGTCAAATTATAATTACGCAATATACGTAGTGCTACTTATGTTATCAATTTGTAAGTTTTAACATTATTTATTAGAATACAAAACTATAATTACACATTAATGAATCAATATATAAAAATCATATAAATAATTATTTTAAAATTGATTTAATAATTTTGATATAATAATATATTGTCATTTTTTTTTCACTTTTTTCAACGTAAAGCTAAAAAGGTGGATTGATGCATATGGTTGAACTATGACATATAGTCGAGCAAACTTCTCTCTTTGAATTCCACACTTAAATTTCATACTTTGATATTGCCCTTTAATTTTGACATCTAATATTTTAACAAACTAAGAGATAGAATTAAAAACTTTATCTCGAACCATTAACACATTAAGCAGTCAAGAGGGATATCAAAGCATTTTTAAAAATTATGCAAAAAGTTTTCAAAAATTATTCAAAGTAACAAATTTACCCCCTTCTTGGTTACTTATATTGGTAGACTATTAGTCCTAGACTAACAATCTCGATGCTAGAATTTTCAAGTTCTTTTTTAACGTTCTTAATCTTTAGCGACTATTTTCAGTTATTCACCTCGTTTATAGTTGATTTTTCCTTTTCAGTATTCTTATTTGGAATCTCATCAACAGATTCTTCTAGATCTAAAAAAACTTCAATAGTGCGATCATCAACTATAGAAGTTATGCTCTGTTCTTGCATTATCTGCTTTGTGATTGCTACAACCTTTGGTAGAACTTCTCTCTCTCTCTCTCTATATATATATTTATATATATTATGTCTCTAAAACTTCTAAATTGTTAGTCTCTTTAATAGCTTCCCTAGAAGATCTGAAAATTGCAAAACTTTTATAGATATATTCATTCCCTTTTTCCTGCTGTGGACAAATAGCATCCATCTTTATAGGTACCTTTAGCTTGTTTTTCTTCTATGTATTATATGACCATTTTGTCACTTGATCTTTTAGACTGTTAAGATGCTCTCGCACTTTACCTTTGGTTATGGGCCTAAAAGCAATTCTTTTTCCTCCTTTTTTCATTAAATATTTATTCTCTAAGTCAATATATATATATATATATATATATGACAACTAATATCTAAATAAATTAATATGAAAATGATTTATAAGAATTACATTGTAAAAAATCTCCTCTTAAAAATAGTTACTTTTATAGTATGTAATTCATACTAGCTTTATTAGTCTTAACATTCTTTTGCTACAAATTAAGTTATATGGATTGAGCTGACCAATAGTTTCTAAACTTAGTCATTCTATCATAAACACTAAAGCCAAATCTCAACGATAATCACTAATGCAAATGAAAAACATTACCTTAAACCTTGATTGGTGTAATATGGTAACTCTTATGTCTCATTCCTATCATTCAATCTTGAAATAAACTGAGAGAAAGCTAGATGTATGGCTAAGCTTTGCTACTAAACTAATGTGATCCACATGAACCTACCATGAGACCTAACAAAAATACATCCATATGTGAAATCCCTAGATTTCTACAAATACGTTTGAGGCTAAAATCATAATGAATTGCCAACCAAAAGGACATGTTTTAGCTAGTTTTGACTCATTAGTTAAAGAGAGTCAATAACCAAAAGTATATAAAAATCTTAACATGTGATTATTAGGAACTAAGGCCTCGATATAAACGTACTCCATAAGAGTGCAATTTTTATTGTAAGCTCAAATTTCTCAAAAGACCCTAAAAAGGATATTAGTCTCTCAATAAAATTATAAATGATTAATTTACTTCTACAATAACAATGTCTACGCCTATTTATAAACTCAACATTGAACCATAAATCAAAAGCAAATAATATTTAGCATATCTAACTAGAAATGAAAATAAACATATTTTAATAGTTTCAACACTAACATCATGCCTCAATAATTAACTGGACGTCTAAAAACAACAAAAAATCCAAAACTAGCAAAACTAGACAAAATCAATGTATAGGACAAAATAAGCCAAAGTGGTTGATGTTGACTAGTCGATAGGTCTTCTTATGACGGGGTGGCCTTAAGGTGGTTTGACCTTCCTAGGTTAATCTAGATGGTCTTCAACGCGCAGGCTGATCCCTTCTAAGTTGAATGTATGCACTTTAGGTTTTGCTAGCTCTTCCAAGTTAATTTCAATTTTTCTAGGAAACTTGACTCAAAACCCATCGAACTCGTCTTTCTTCATGATTCTAACTTCGGTGATGGAACCTAAAGGTAGCTTTAGTTGGTTTAATGTGCCCTTCGCTTATTGTCCTCTATTAGGAATAGTGAAAGCTAGTTTGAATCAGGGATATTGTTGGATGGGTCGCTATAAGGCACCTGACTCGCTTAACTTGCTAAAAATCCTAAGGTTCAGGTTTTGAACATCATTTTAAAACCATATAAGGTTTTGGGTTATATATATACAATATATAAAAATTTAAAAAAATATTCAAGATCCAACCTATTACTGTCTTTTCCTTAATTCATACAAAAGAAAAAGAAAAAAAAAAAGGGAACCCTGTCCCAATGCCCTTCACATTCTCGTTCATTCACTTTCAATCTCGCTGTCTCTATCTCGTGTCTCGGCATCTATCACATTATTTCACTCTCTCCCTCTCTAATCTCTCGTCTATGGTCTGTCTCTGTCATCGGCTCATCCTCATCCATCTTATTTTCATCTTGTTGATTTGTGTTCTTATAAATTATAGTAGGCTTGGTAAGTTAGGTTTATGTTTTTCTCTATCAAGTTTATAATTTTTCGTTTCATGTTTAATGCATTTGCTCTCTAGGGTTTCTTTCTACAAGTGTTACTTGGTGTTAAGTTTAATGTCTTGGGCAAATTAGGAGTAACAAAAATCACATGAAATAAAGTGGATAGTTTTACAAATTTTTATAAATTAGGCAAGTGAAAATTATTTTCCTCTTCTTCTTTGCAATGAGTGGCTTGAGAAATTAATTAACAAATCTGTTGTTCTAACAAGTGTGTAGGTTTCCATAAATATTTGATGAAATTGTAATACTTAAAGTTAGTAATTATCATTTTATAGTGGTTTTTCAAAATAATTGTTTATAATAAAAATGAAAATATCAGATATACATATTAAACTTTGATGTAATTCTTTTATAATATTTATGTATCTTTGTTTTAATATACGCAGTCGAGGAGAATTCTAAAAATTGACCATGATTAAATTGGCTGCGCAAATTGCAAACGCAGAAGGTAGAATTATCTTCCTCGTCTCACAATTATTCTTATCTATTTTTTTTTTTTTTTTTGCCTCAGAGCACCAAGAAAAGATGATGGGTTTATTATCCTATAGGGGTGCGGCAGGGCGGGGCGGGGCGGGGCGGGTGGGTCAGGTCAATAATCAAACCTGCTAAAATCTTATAGGGGTGAGTTTCGAGAATGATGTAGAAAACCTTATAGGTCTTTTTTTTTTTTTTTTGGGAGAACCTATAGCCAATTGGGTTAGGTTTAGGTTCTATACGACTTATCCCAAACTCGATATAGTTGCATCCCTAGTTTGAATCCTGCCTCTATTTAATGGGAAAAAAAAATTAAATAGTGCCATATGAATTGTAATATGTAGTGCTATAATTAACAAAATGTAGCGAATTAATTTAATCACTCATTTATATATTTTTAATTAATATTAGTTTTGCATTAACTTTTTTTTTTCAGTTATTACAATAAGAAGGGGATTTGAATCTATTAATATCGTTACATTATAAGATTATCGATATTTTACATTAATTCCCTCGACTTTATGAATCAATACGAATTGTTTCTCTGCCAGTTGTTTCCTTAGCTTAATATTTGTACACTAAATTAGATTTTTTCATTGTCTATAAGCAGCGATAGAAACTTTACCTCCGGCTTCTTGTCACATGGATGTAAGCAGAGTCACATAAGTCCAGAGAACTTAATTCCACACATTTTCATTGCTGTGTGATTGCCTTCCGGCACGCAGTAAAATTTGCCCGTGAAGCACCAATATAAATAAAATAACGTTAGTCAAACTAGCCCAGGAAAAACCTGGGATCAAGGTGCAACTGCAGAAAGATTCCTTGCTTCTCTATAAATTAATGGTTTCCTTCTGCGACTGGACAGAATTTCCTATCATTAAAGTCGTCTTATGGCTTTCTGTATATATTTTCGTCCATGATATAATTTTTTTTTCCCCCAAAGTCCATGATATACCATTTGGATGGTGATATTATTTAATGGTACATTTTTTAATCTTTAAATCATAAAAAAATTATGGTTCAAGGCCATATTTTACTATTTTGCTGTTGAATAAGATTGTTAAAAGATATAAAGTACTTTTTATTATTTTTAAGTGATAAATTTGTCATTAAGGAGGCCTACAAGTAATTTTCTAGAATCTAAATGATAAATTTAAAAATGGGGAATGTGTGCGCATGGAAAAAAAAAAAATATGAGATAGTATATTTGTAATTTGCCATATTCCTTTTATCTCCCTTGAAACAGCAATTATACCAAGATATAGGAAAAGTTTTATCACCCTTTTTTTTTGTTTTCATTTTTTTTTTCTATGGTTATTTAACAAGTCATAATAATACTCAATCATGATGACACTGCTAAATTATTTAATATTAGACAATTTATAGAAAGTGGGATTGCAAACAAGTCGAGCTACTTGAATTTGGCTCGTTTTCGACCTAGATTGGCCGAACTTGAACTTAGACTCGCTTAGCTAATGGGTCAAGCCTGAGCTCTTCTTTAGGATTGTAGACCGGCTCATTAAAGGTTCATTGAACGTATTAATATTATATTAATTAATATAATATTATTAATATCAATATAATTATATATAATTATTTACGTAATAGATTGAAGCTCATAATTAATTTATTAAATAAGTTGAGTTCGAACGTTGAAAAGTTCGACTCAAACCGACTTATTTGCATGCTTAATTCAAAGGACCATAGAAGACAGAAGTCCGCCAAGAAACATGTTACAACCATAGGTTGGTTGATTGGGAAAATAAGATTGCAATCAACGGAAATGGCAAATTTCCATTTGAGAGAGAAGGAAATCTTGAAAGAATTCCACTCATCTAAATTTTATGTGAGTGATTCAATGAATGCTTTACAAATTTATATGGGTTGTTATTTATAGCATTGAGTAAATTCTCTAATATTTAAATGACTAATATATAAAAGGAGTATAATACTAATTTTCTAATACAGTTTCAATTTATGTCATTTCTTTCCCAGCCCTTATTAGAACCTCTAAAAATGAAAGAGGGAGAAAAAAAAAACAACAAAAGGAAAGAGAAAAATACAACAATCATTAAAAGTGAATCTAGTTATAAAAAATAAACATTTAACCATCAACAGAAAACGTAAACGGATCCTGACATACTTAAGCTTTGCCACGTAATTAATTGAAAGAGAAGATTGTAAAAGCACTTTTTAAATTTTAAGTGTAATGCGGATTAATACTAATGATATCTTACATATTCTATTAAAACAAATAAACAAAGAGTGCAGATTTATTCTAACTTTTCATCTATGTTGGGTCTCATCTTCTAAACTTTTATCTATATATAAATTTGCTCTCTTTTTTTCCTCCCAAAACGATTACTATCCTTACAATGTTAATTTTTTTAAATTTAAAGATAAAATACATCACTTTAAAAGTTTAGTGGTGAAACTGCTCTATCCTTGAAGTTTTGGGGGTTTGAATTTGCGCTTATCCGCACTTGAAATTCTTAATGTCGAGAAGATATCTGATTCGATTTAGTACACTACAGCTTGATGCATGTGGACCACGAAATATGAAGTAAGAGGACTCTCTATGCTAGCAACTTCTATTAAATGTATGGTCCATAATGTATAGGAGAGTAAATCCACGTGGCCAACGACAGGTAACTGACTATATGCCGCCCCCTTTACACATGGTTTTGTCCTATATAAGGTTTTGCACTTAAAGCGGCTGGGTTGTTTTCTTTTTTTTTTTTTTTATTATTTTTTTTTATTATTTTTTTTATTTTTTATTTTTTTTTGACCTCGCTTGATTCATATGTTTTAATTGAGATTCTTGTCTGCCTCGGTTACACACCCACATATGTATTAGGATTTTCATATGCCACTATATGATGGGATTACTACAACTAGTCAATTATGTGTGATAAAAATTAGATCAATTGAGAAAAGTCTTAAATTGATAATATATGTATTGATGTAGCAGAGAGAAGTATTAAAGTAATAGGCAAACATAATTTCTTGAGTATGCAAGTGTGATAAAACATCAAACTCAGATAGATTCTATCGTTATTGACTCGTTTTTTGTGAAGTAGTTGCTTAGATTTTTTAGGCCAAGAGTCTAATTGCCAAAATGATCCTGATAGTAATTAACTAAAATACTATAATTAATTAATTGTATAGTTTCATTTTCATAAGTTATATTCTTTTCATATCTTAAAAAAAAAGCGAAAGTATATAGTAGGAAACCGAGTGAAAGAGTGGAATGAAGGGGGAAAGGTCAATCTTTTTGCTCAAAATTAAGGATCAGGTGAGAAATTAACTTTCAGAAGCGAAAAATATACATTAGAGAGAGATGGCGAATAGGCTAGCTTCATTTTGAAAATTTTCTTGATTGCACATTCTCATTGGGAAGGAAGTTACAATAAGGAGTAATTACAAGTAAACAAACATTATCGTAGAAAACAAAAACACATCGTACCACATGTCTCATATATACAATAGCCCATGTGTAATAAATAATGTGATATCATATACATGTGACATGTAGTTCCAAATGACTTAAATACTATAGATGATTAGGTAATAAAAAGGACAGACCGACGCAAAAAAGAAAGAAAGAAAGGAAAAAAAGAATAAGTAGATTTTCAGCTGAAAAATCCCATAAATGTGATAAATGAAAACTAGTTGCTCATACATATACGTGTTACATGAGATTAATCCAAGATCTTCCCCCTCAACCTATATACTAAACAAGCCTTAGGTAGGTGTTGCAGTTGAGAACTTTTGATAAAACACATTTTATGTTTTATGGTCCAGCCCAACGACCAAATGATTATTGATATTTACTTGACTTCTCTTGATGGTTCAAGTTAATATAGGCCATGCAGTTTAAATTGCCAAACTTAACAAGGTTATAGATTCATAGGTTGTAAAATTTGATCTATCATTGCTTGACATACACATGCATGCACACACACGTACGCATACATATGTAAACACACACAATAAACCATGCACTGGGCAATAACAAAAGCAATAAGTAAGTATGTGTATTACACTATAAGAAAATTAGGATTCTATCTCTGAATAAAATTTCTATCGTAATAATCATCGTCGCTTATTATATATATATAAGCAGACTTCTCTTTCAGTTTTACATCATGGAATTTTTGTCTTCAAAGGACAATTTTCTTTTAATAAATATTATAATTTTCCTTTAATTTATCCTCTTAAAATTGTTACACGTAATTAATAGCTGAAATTATGATAAAGAAGTTAGATGATAATAATGTTATAGGATATTTCAAGAATCCAGATAATTTTATCTATTTATATCTAAATTAAGAGAAATTAAGAAAAAAATAAATAAAGAGAACCAATCTTCTTATAAATATTTTAGGGAATAGATCCAAGAATATTAAGAGAATCCTAAATCAATAAAAGGATATATGCTTTTAAATTATACGGAGGAAATATAATAATGTGCATTGGTAACAATTTTATCTGTCGGGTTTCTTTTCTTTTTCCTTTCCCACCTTTATATTGGGCATACCGCATATGCATAGAATTAAGTCATTTTGATGTGTATTATTATTTTGATTTCTTAAGAGAATGCTTATACTAGACCTGAGTATGTCCTTAAAAGACTCCTAGAGTTCTAAGAACTCTCTTGGGTGAAAGCAATTAACCACAAGTAGCCTAGGAGGGGGCTCCAGTAGGGATTTATCCCCGTGGTATGTCCAGGGAAACCTGAAAACAACACATATAAGATAATTCCCAGCGATGGAGGAAATAAGGGAGGAATCTCCAGATCCTTCATGGTTAATTAATTCATTTTGATGTGTATTATTATTTTTATTTCTTATGACAATGCTTATACTATTAAACCCTATTCCATTACTACAGCTAAAATTAAAAATAGAAAAAAAAATACTATCACTCGTCTCTCCATATAGCAATGTATTTCATTTGAAAGTATGCAATCATTCAAGCTATAGGATATGATATATATATAACGTTGTATTTTGTAATTTTAAGAAAAGTAGAAATAGATTGAACGAAAAAAGAATGGAAAGGAAAAAAAAAAAGGAAATATTGTTTTGATTTAGGAGAAATTTCAATTTCATTTATTTGGTTGAAATGGCAAAAGCAATGAAGAGAGAGGAAATATTTGATAGATAAACTAAATCGGATTAAAAATGAAAATATTTCCACTGATTTATATTGATTTCCATCATTTTCAATTTTTATTTAAAAAAATCATATTTCTAATGAAATTCATTGATTTTTATGTTATTAAAGATAGTATATTTATATAGGATTCCAATAAAGCCTTATACAAGTCACATTTTGAAACTATTAAAAAAGCAACATCCTTTTAAAATAATACTAAATTTCCTTATTACTTTATTTATATCCAAAGAGAATGATATGGTGTTTAGCCACTCATAGTGCTACATTTTTATCTGTACATAATTTTATTTATTCTTTCATCTAAACATAACTTACCACAATTATATTTTAGCTATTGAAATACAACCAACCTTCACCTAAGTTAAAAATTGAAATAAGATAGTTTAAATAATGTAAGTAAAATAGACAATGAATTATAACTAGATAGATTGATATAATTAATTTAGTAAATAGACTAAGTTGAAATTTGAACTTTCGGATCTTTAAACCTCTAAACATGTTATTTAAATATTTAGTGGTTCCTAAATCCTATGCTTTAGCCTACAGTTTCATATTCTTAATCCTCATTAATTTTGAAATTACCTACTTACCTAAAAATATAAGATCTTGAGTTTAAGCTCAAGTTAAATATCAATTTGATATAAACCAACCTCCTAAATCAAATTATTAGCCTAAATCCTTTATTTCTAACATACTGATCCTCAAATTAATCTCTAAACACCTTCAAAACTAAAGATGTCGATATGAAATACCTTTACCCTAAAATATATTAAGAACCTTTATCTTTTCTTTTTTCCTTTTATTTTGCTGCCTTTTCTTTTCTTTCCTTCTTCATCACGTTTCTTCTTTCTTCTTCTCCTTTCCTCTTTTCTTCTTTCAAAATCAACAACAAATCTCAATTTCAATATGATCAAGATTGAATATAAAAATTAAGATGGAAGTAAGAAACTAGCTTGAAGAAGCCTACATCAACCTAAGAAGTAGTATTAGTAGTGAAGATTTAGTTAACTAAACAAGTAAGTTAGTTAGTTTTATTGTTTTGATTGTTGTTTATGTATGTAAATATTGAATTAAAGTTAGATAGATATAGATCTTATAATAGAATTGAGAAGTTAGTAATATATGAATATATATGTTGAAAAATGGATATGTACATATATTGTGTAGGCTAGGTGTTTGATAAAATGAAATGAAAGAATATATACATATCTTATGTATGGATATGCTAATAATAAGATGTTTATGTTGATGTATATTGAGAACAAGTAGTTAAAATTAGAGTAAAAGACAAATGAAAAACGTAACATGATTACCTTGTACAACATACCACGACCCGTGATAGAAGAAAAAATAGTTATATGGGGTGATCATGGGCGTGATGAAGACCGTGATCTCCTCTGATCATAGATTTTCATATGTAACAGCCTAGATTACGGCCGTGACAATAGGCATTATCTCCTTGTCACAGGCATGACGAGGCCAGAAATGAGGATCACGACCGCCATCATGGGCGTAATCTGTCTCCTGATGTTGTTTATATAAAAAATAAAAAAAGGAAGGATAGAAAAAAAGAAAGATGAAATAAATTAGATGAAAGATAGATGATGGATATGATATGTTGATACATGTATGAATGATAATTAATATGATGTGTTAATAGAAATAAGTTAAGAGAGTTTATTGTTTAATAACTAATTGGATTAAACATAAAAGTTAAGTATAAAATGAGCTTATTTAATAATCTTAAGTTCAACATGGCTAAATGAATTTTAAATGAGCTAAAATGAATTAGATTGATTAAGTCTAATTAACTTGACTTAGTATTTAAATTGAATGATTAATGCTAATCAACTTAGTTAAGGATAATGTATGTTTAATGACTTGTAATTTGGTTTACCTTAATGTGTAGACTTAAACCATATTACGATAGGGAATATGTTGTTTCAAATATTTGTTTGTTAAGAAATATGAATATTTTGAAAATTAGTGATGTGATAATGTGTATAATAAATGACTATATATAAAGAGAAAATAATTAATTTGACAGACAATGGAGAACTCTCTGTATCTTGGCGTGGCAACTTTTGCAGCCATAACGGGGTTTCTACCGAGTGTCTAATTAAATAGGATTATCAAAATGAATTTGTTATAAATGGATAATCAATTTAAATGCTTATATGAGTTATTTCTTGAACAAATATGATTCATCTTCTATGATAGACCTTAACCTACCTTTTGTTTTTTATTGGATTTCAATTCAATAAGGTATGCAGTGACATGCTTGCTGTTTGTTAGTATAGGCATTCCTAATTAACTAAAACTTAAATAAAACCTAATTAATAAGTGTTGTTTGTGCATTTGTCGTTGAATTCAGATTGAGTAGCGGCAAACTTGTCTAGAGCCGGGCATGGTAGTTTAGGCACTCTTGTCACCCCCATCATGATGCAATGATATTGATAAGTGGCTCGATGGATAACTGATGAGGTAAAGGGTATCGGTGTAACATTTATCTTGACCGGCGAAGTAATATAGTAAGGCTCATATTTATGGGCATGGTTGACTCATATTATATTATAAACTGTTATGGATAGAGTGCATGTAACGGCTGTGAACCCTACATGAGGCTATTTTCTTGTAAAGTTATGTAGAAGATATATGTATTCAGACTATCTATATCAACCTTCTAAATAGCTGATGTTACTTAGAACCCCTCAGGTTCCCATGATTATTTTGGAGTGTGAGTACTCCACTATTGATTTATTTACTTTTTAAAAATAATAGCTTGTTGTTACTGCATTGCATTTAGTTAAGCTCATGTGTCACTTTGTGTGTGCTTATGTTACTGTGTACTAGGTTTCGGCTCATTATTGTTTTTGTTGTTGTCTTCTTTCTAGATGTTGCTTTGATGAATTGATGAAGACGAATATGATGACTGATGATGTTGATGATAACGTTGATGTTATTGATGATGATTACCTCAAGCATAGGTGATCCCGGAGATATGAGAGGAAGAGTGAAGTCAGTTAGGACCGTTGGATTATTGTATCTTATTTCATTTTGTGTAAAAAATTCAATTTATCTTTTGTAACTTTTTTTCTTTAAAGACTTGGTGAAGCCTATGTTTTTTTATAAGCTTTAAAAGCTTTGTTTATCTTCTTAGATATGTATTCTTTATTGAGATACCTAGTGTGAATGTTATTAATTGAAAAGTTTAGTTTTATCATTGATTAAATCCAGTTATTTTCATAACATAATTATATGATTTCAGGAATTAAAATTATCTAGCAAATATTCGATAGACACAAATTCTTTTAAAAAGGCCTGTATGTATAGTACTTAAGATATTATACGTGGTTTCGGGGGAGGGGGGGAGAGAATGTTGACTTGCTTAAATTTCAGATGTGGGGTAAGTTGGGTCCTTATAGTTATAGCTACATCTCCATACATGCACTCTCTAAGGGTTTATTTCGTTTATCTTATTAGGGTCATTTAGTATCATAATTTTTTTTTTTTTTGTTTCCAAATAGATTGTTTTTAAGAAATAGATACAAATGAAAAACAAACATTTTCACTCGTAACAAATCAATAGACTAGATACAAATAAGATACAGATAATGCAGATGCATATCAAATATAGATCATATAGAGATAAAAATTAAATAATCTAAATAGACCCAAAGTACTTCCAATCAATGGTGTTTTATCTAAACTTCATGCTCACCTAATGATATAATAAATATCCTCTCAACTCACCATTGATTAAAGTATGTGGATAGAATACAACATATAGCAAAATCAAGCATATCCCAATATCTCAATTTACAAAGAAAGGAATTATTTTAGATGCGAAATAACCTTGAAATAAATGCATGTCAAGTTAATGTACATGACATGACTAATATTGTAACTTGGCTCAACCTACATATGATGTTTCAACAACATCAATCATCTAGATTAATTATCAACGAATCAAGATGGCAATAGGAATAACTGGTTAAGGACCCTCAAAACGAAGCTTAATACTAACGACTACTTCAAGTAGTAAAAAACTAGCTTCTCTAAATTAATATTTTTATCATATTAACATCTTAGTTGCATGAAAAACCCAACCTATTTATCATGCTATATCAACACATAATTGTGATACCAATAAGAAAAGTATAAGGCCAACAAGCTATTACCGTAGCCTATAGGAACTCACTTAAGTGATATCGCATACACATAACTTACTTGCTATTAGATTCTAGCTTAGGTGCACGACATTAGCACAAACGGTTACGTATCAAAGCAAATCATACAATCAATTCAACAATAGATTATATAGTGCATGTAGATTAGTAAACAAGATTTAAGGTCTAAATATAAAATCTACTTACTAAGGTCAATATTCTCAAAGATCCTATCCTTTAGAAAGCTTAATTATATTTTCCTTTTTTTTATTTCAATCTCACAACTTAAAAAGTTAGGCAAAATATTTAATAAAATTAAGATAGGAGCATTATTTATATTGTTTTAAACCTAACTTAAAAAACTAATTGAAAACTATGGACATATAAGAAAAGTTTGGTAAAATTATGGTGGCTTCCTAATATGTGTGTAATTTGGTGAATTTTTAAAGATATTATGATATATATTTTTTGACAGAAATCAATCAAGACCTCTAATGTGAGCTACTTCTTTAAGAAAGAAAGATATGAATGAAATTAAGAAGAAAACAAAACAAAGGAAGCTCACAATTTGTTTTCTCATATATACAAGACTATCGTTGCTATTTATATATACTTAAAAAGTTGTTAGTAAAGCACATGACACACATGTAACTTTATAAATATAACAACAAAGACAAAAACTTAACCTAATATACATGTTCTCAAATCCTCCCCTCAAGATGGAGCTAATGAAAGGTCCAGCCTAAAACATGAAGACAACAATTGAGCTTCAATCATAGCCTTTGTAAGAAAATCCCTATGTTGATCTTTAGAAGAAACATGTGAAACACATAAAAATCTAGAGCGAACATGATCTTGAATGAAGTGAGAATCAATTTCAATGTACTTAGTACAACTATGGAAGCATGGGTATTTAGTAAGCAATTAGGCGCCTTATTATCAGAAAACAAATCAATAGGGAGAGTAAAAGAAACATGAAGATCTTTCAACACATAAGAAACCTAAAGAAGCTCTGTAACAACAATAGCTAAACTTTGATATTCAAATTTAGCTGATGAAGTAGACACCATATGTTGTTTCTTTGTGTTCCAAGAAACAAAGCATCATCTAACAAAATACAATATCTAGGAGCTGATTTATGATCAATTGGACGAGAATCCCAATAGAATCAGAGAAACCATTAAATTGTTGGTTTGTTAGACAAAGAATAAAACAACCCAACACTAATAGTGCCTTTCAAGTACTTAAAGCCATGATGTTTGCTGAACATGTCAAGGTTTCAATATGAATAGACTCTATTTACGAACTGCAAAAGAAATATTAGGTTGAGTAAGTGTCAAATATAATAGCTACATCACCAAAAGCCAATATGAACTTAGATAATCAAGATAATCATTAGAAGTAACATGAAACTTGAAATCTGAAGGTAAAGGAGTACGAGTTGGTTTGTAGGCCATCAAACCTAAATAAAAGAGAATATCATAATTGAACTTACGTTGATTTAACAAAAGCCTTGAGTAAGTATGACACAACTCAATTGCCAAAAAGAAACGAGCTTCTCCAAGATCCTTAATAGTAAAGGTCTTGTGCCAATTAACCTTCAAATCCTCAATGGAGGAGACATTATCACTAGTCAACAACATATCATCAACATAAAGTAGAATAATAAGAAAACTAGAAGAATTAGATTGTGTTAAAAAAAAAAAATGATCATGTTGAGATTGAGAAAAACCATGTTGCAAAAGAAAATTGGAGATATCCATATTCTACTGCCATGAAGCTTATTTAAGACCATACAAAGATCTTAACAACCTACATATTTGCCCTGGTTTTGTCTTATCATAGCCTTAAGGAAGGCATGTAAATTTCCTCATCGAGTGATCATGAAGAAAAGCATTATTATATCTACTTGACAAATGGACCATTGTCTATCAATTACAACTACTAATAGAGTCTAAATACTACTAAGTTGAGCCACTGGGGAAAAAGTAGCATGATAATACCATCCTTCTACTTGTGTATAACCTTAGCAACTAAACGAGTTTTATAACATTTAGCACTTCCATCAACTCTGTATTTAATTTTGTATCCCACTTGCAGCTAATAGCTTGTCTACTGTTTGGCAAAGAAGTGGTTTCTTAAGTATTATTATCTTCAAGTGCAACAAGTTCCTTATTCAGTACTTCTGCCCATGAGCTATCTTGAACAACTTATGAACAAGAATCAGGTTTTTTTTTTTTTTTTTTTTGTTTTTTGTAGTGAAAACATTATCCAAGGAACCAAGATACTCATGGGGATAATGAGAAAAGGAGGCAGAAGAAAATAAAGGATAATGCACATTAGAAGAAACATAAGTCGTATGATGAACAAAATGGACATAGTTAGAGAGCCATTGTGGAGGATGAGTAGATCATGCAGAGCAATCAAGTGTGTAAGAGGAAGACAAAGGAGTAGTTAGATAATTTAAATGCGAAACCCTATTTGGTGAAGTAACATGCAAAAGGTAGAGAAGTAGGAACAAAATATGAAAAAATAAAAGAATCATGCTGAAAAGTAACATGAAGAGAAAAAACATGTAGATCAGTGGAGGTAGATGCATCAGGTTGCTTAAATGGAAAATCACCCTAAAAAAACACATCTCTACTAGAAAGCATCTTCTTGTTAACAAGATCATATATCTTTTAACCCTTTAACCACTACCATATCCAATAAAAACACACTTGCAACTACGTGAATCACATTTATCCAATCAAGGGAAGGAGCAACAACATAACAAAGACAACCAAAAACACGAAGATTGTCATAAGAACGTGAGCAGTTGTTCAAATAAATTTCAAACAGTGTCTTCCAATCCAAGTTCAACATGGGAATTTTGTTAATCAAAATGTAGCAACGAGAATAAATTCTCCTCAAAACTCTTTAAGTAAATTAGCATGAATACGATATGCCCAAGAAGTGTATAGTAAATGTTAATGTTTACTTTCTACTCGACTATTCTATCATTAAGGTATGGTCGATATGCCCAAGAAGTGTATAGTAAATGTTAATGTTTACTTTCTACTCGACTATTCTATCATTAAGGTACGGTTCTTCGATGAACAATGCCAAATGAAAGAAATAATGATTTGCATTAAGCTAAAAGAAATTCTTCCCCATTATCACTCCTAATATATTTAGGAGTAATATGAAATGATTATCAACATAGAGAAAAAGTATCAAAGCACACCAACAACTTCAAATTTATACTTCATCAATATGTTCATGTCCCTCTAGTAAAATCATCAACCATTGTAACAAAATATATTGCTCCAGATATTGACTCCACATGATAATGTCCCCATATATCTATATGAAGCAACTCAAAAGTAAAAACTTGATGCATGTTCACTTCTTCGGAAAGGCAAACAATGTGTTTTAGCTAAGAAACAAGTGTCACAATGAAATTTGTCAAAGGAAAAATGTTTACAATAAGGAATATGATCTAAGTTGGAAACAAAAATGTGTCCAAGTCTAGTATAAAACAAGTGTACATCTGGCAAAGACATAGATATATGATTCAAAGTGCAAAGTGTTTTACAATTTGAAGAAGAAGAAATTGATACATGTAACTGAGATTTGTTAGAGGTAATAGTATCAAATTGTAAGAGATAAAGTCCCTCTTTAAGTTGAGTAGAAGCAACGAGAATATCACTCCTTTGGTCTTGGAAAACACATTGGACCTTTGTAAAGAAGATGATCAAAGGTAAATCTATCACAATCCCACACAGGCGTGAAGGAGACATTATTTATAATTAGTGACCCATCGATAATCATAGAATCAACAAGAAGCACAAGCTTAAAAGAACCATATGATAAAGTGAGTTTAATTGGTGTAAACTCCTGAAGTTTTGTAATCGAATTAAAGGCCTAAACCCTAATCAAAAGTCAACCGGATTCTTAAGTGAACCAAAACCCTAGTTTACCGTAACCGCTTAACTCCAGCATTGCCGTTTTCTTTAACCCTAGAAAACGAAGTTGGAATAATTAGCTATAATAGTTCGTAATAGCTATGGGTTTTATAAAAATATCAGTTTTGCAAAATTCGAGTGTCCTTTGAACCCGATCAGATACTACTCTTGAAAAACGTGTCCGGGAGCTCGGAATAGGAAAAATATTCCGAATATACCGTTAGACTAGTAAAAATATAAGATTTCCAAAAATATTAATTTTGTAATTTTTTGGTAGCTAAAAATATCAGATATCGTATTTATACGCGTATTTTCTTACTACCAGCATTTAATTGTCATGTCAACTTTTACATTACACTATTTTCTACTATTCTACACTATTCACCTATCTCTACTTTTCCTTACAACCTACTCTTACCAACCATACACCTACTTCTTACACATTTTCATTTCCAATACAATTTCACATCTTTCATTTCTTACTTTTAATTAACAAAATAACAAAAAAATAAAAATTTCCTTCTCCCCCATGCAAGAATGGTGCTGGCGCCTCCCTCTTTTCCATCTATATTGTTTTGTTTTTCATTTATTTAATTAACACAATTTATCTCCTACATTTTCCTATAAATACCCCTTCATACCTTCACTTCTTTCACACCATTTCTTCACTAAAGTGACTCTTTCAAAATCTCTTAAGAATTCTCTCCAAGAAGTCTCTTACAAGAAGTTCCTCTCTTCTACTTTCTTTTAGGTAGTATGCCTTCAAGAAATTCTTATGTTCATCTACTTAGTATGAACTTAGTATGAACTTAGTGTGTGTTTTCTAAAACCATGAAGGTTAAGAAAGCAATAATAGGTTCATACTTTGTTTTTGTTCATAATCACAATTCCTTTATGTTCCTTTATGTTTCCTTTATGTTCATAACTATCTAAATATCTATATAGCTATATATATTATTTAGAGCATATAAGCTCATTGTCTTGCAATTTATTTATCTTTCATGTAATTTATTTACTTCATTGCAATTTATTTATTTCAAGTTGTTTTTAAGACTAGTCATTCTAGTATTAGACTTGTCATCATCAAGTCAAAACACTTTCTTTTTCTTTTCGAGACTAGTCTTTTCTTAGTCCCGGGGTACCTTGATGAAGTTAAGGTCCCAATACTTGATTTACTTTCTTATTTGCTTAATCTTTCAAGTTACTATGTTCTCTTATAGTTTATGATTCATATTTATGCATGAACATAATGTTTTTGTCTTAACAAAAAAAAAAAAAAAAAATTACATGAGGAAGTGTTTTCTTAAACTAAAGGTTCTTTTTAAATAAATGTAGAAAATAGATTTCTTGAAGAACTCATGAACATGTTTAGAAATGATTTTTCTTAAATAAACAAAAAGTTTTATAAAAACTTACTTTTCATCAAGTATGAGAAATTATTTTGGAATCATTACAAAAAGTAAAAATATCATTTTATTACTCTTAAAAGTTATTGAAATCTAAGTTTAGAAAATAAAACCACTCCTTAGGAATTTAAAGTAATCACAAGAGATTAAATTTAGAAAAAGGAATATTCATCTCAAAATAACTCAAGATCTTTTCAAAGGCAAAATGAATATCCCAACAAATCTAAGTCTTTTAAAACTTTACTTTCATAAGTTGATACAACTTCATTTACTTCATCCATTTGTTATGAGTCATTACATATATGTATATACATTTCAAAAAGTTTACAAAATACTTGAAATATTCATCTCTTCAAATGAGCTTTATGTACAAGAAGGAAAACAAATTTTTGCAAATTCGTGGCAATTCTGGTCGCTGCTTTTCCAGAACCCAAACGACATAGTTTGATGAACTTTTCGAGTAGGTAGAAAACTGTATATTATACGCGAAATTCCGAGTTAAAATGAGCAAGTTATGGCCATTTTAAGTTGGAATTTCCCCTTATACGATTTTACCGCGATTTTAAGAGAAGTTTAAGATCTTCAAGAATAGAAGTTTTATGAAAGACTCATTTTGGGTATTTCATCTTGTTTAGATGACGAGGGACCCAAGATCATCTATCCAGAGGACTATTTCGATTAGCCCTACTGATTATGGAGTGGGTTAATTCTTTTTCTAAGTTACATTTCCTTATTGTGCTTGTAATTAGTGGCACTAGAAATTTAGGAAAAGATAAATGAACAATTGTTATGAAATAATGGTTGAATGAAAATAAAGTATATCGAAGAATGATATGTTAAGTAAAAGTGTGATTATTGTATTGATATGATGAAGTTATGATTGACCACCTTTAACATGAATTCAACTTATATGGTTAAATGATTAATTGAAATTTATTTATGCATATCATACTTGTGGGTCACATTTATTTCACTACTATTCTTCATGTGGGGAAACGAAGAAGTGGTAGTGGTGGCTGGTAGGAGCCGGTAAGTCTATATGGGCCAGTAGGAGCCAGGAAGTCTACAGGGTAAGCAGGAGCCGACAAATCTACAAATATTGATGGTCGTATGGGTCTGTAACCACCCAACCCTTGTCATGGAGGGCGTTAAGTCCATGCTGCACTTGATTTCCAGTTAATCTTGTGTATTTGGTTATTCATGTGATTGGTGCATTACATATGCTTGAATTAAATAACTTGGTTGTCATATGGAAATGTTATATAGTTAGGAATTATCTCACTAAGCTAGATTTGCTTATACCCTTATAGTTTTCTATTACAGTATGATTATCTATGGTTAGCCCCGAGGAGCCCCGTGTGCCAGGTACGAGCTTATGCTACTAAGAGTTTGTGGAAGAAGTTTATGTATTTTTAGTTTTGAACATAGACTTCTAGGAAAAATCTCTATAGTAAACTTATGTGGTAGTTATGTTTATTTTGTTATTAGTATAGTTGAACAAAGACTTTAAGGCGGGGGAATGCCCCTAAGATGATGTACGAACTTGTTATTGAATGAAGATCTTATGTTTATCTATTTAAGTTCATGCTTGCTTTGCTATCTATTTAAACATAATACCCCTATGAGTCTCCTACTATCTTGGAAGCACACCTTGCATATGATATCGAAGCTCCTGCGTGACTAAGGATTGTCATTCATTAGCTTTAATATTACATGCAACGGACTGCCACGTTTAGGGTACCCTCTGGGGCGTGACAATTGGTGTTTGAAGGAAATGTGTGTCAAAGAGGATAGACTCAAAAGGAGTAATATGATCTAAGGCACCTAAATCAACTATCCAAAGATTCAAATCATTATTCACAACTGTCAAGTTAACCTTAGAAAGAGATGTAGGAGGAGGTGTACTTGCACTAGCAAAATTTACCATACAATTGTTGCTATAAGCCTTCGATGATATAGCTCACTATTATGTTATAACCATTCCCTATTGAACTTTCGATATTTAAAGAACTTCTGTATACATATTTTATAACAAATGTAGATCTACTTGTTCATTGCTATGAGTAGCACCTTCCTGCAAATTATGATCAAAAGGTATAGCAAAACTATTGCCCAAACCATCTTGGCATACTTTGTAACCATATTAGCCCTATCATTATTCCACTTATTTCGCTTACCTTTGTACCAATTGGGATACCTGATAAGTTCAAACCATTGATCTACTCCATGAGCCTCTTATTGATAATGTCTACATTTAATCTTATTTCTTTTAAAATCTTTTCTTTCACCAAAACCGTGTCTACCAATATTGCGAGCAACATGAAAAATATTCATCTTTGAGTTAGCTGACATTGTAGAAGTAATCTGACACTATTTTTCAACTTGAGCAACTAGATATTAAGCCAAACTAATAGTAGGTAAAGGATTCGAAGAGAGGATTTGATTACGTACTCACTTGTATACCGTCGATAGCCCCATAAAAAATTGCATCAGCTTGTTCTATGACACAAATTCACACAACTTATCATTGAGTCAACAAGTATAATATTTGGCTTTACCACATGTGCAAACCAGATACGAATTAATTGACTGCAATTCATCCCGACACTTCTTCAATTGATTATAATAGGTAGGGCTGTGCAAAAAAACCGATCAAATCGTGAACCGAACCAAACCAAACCGAAATTTTGGTTCTTTTTTGAAATGGTTCGGTTCGCAGTTCGGTTCATTGAAGAGCAAACGGTTCGCGGTTCGGTTCGGGACCATGAACCGAACCGTATGGTTCGAACCGAACCGAACCGTTTATATATTAAAAAAAATAAACATATTATTTTTACTCTTAATTGTTTTATTAATGGTACATATCTATGTCACAAATTTTAAAAACAAATAATTTTTTTAAATAAATTAATTGTTTTAAAAAATTTTTACTTAGATATGTGTTAGTCATTAGAATAAAATTAGATTTTCATAATATGTTTCAATTGTTATGTTATTTATAAGTAAGATAGATTTTAGAATTTAAATTCTAGTATTCTAACTTAAAAAATTAATTGTTGTAAAAGTTTTTTACTTAGATATGTGTTATTCATTAGAATAAAATTAGATTTTTTATAATATATTTTAATTGTTATGTTATCTATAAGTAAGGTAGATTTTAGAATTTAACCTCTAGTATTCTAACTTCTGCATATTTCTTTTCCATTTGTCTTACTAATTAATCTAGTTCTATTATTTAGTTACTTATTTATTTATATAATTGGTAATATGTTAGTTAGAAACATACAACAAATTACATTTTATGTCTTATATTGAGATAAAGTCTAGTATATCATTATAGTTCAAGATAATTAAAAAAAATGAGACTAGTCATAGTTATAATTTTATAATGGATGAAACACTTTCCTTCCTATAAGTTTTATATGTTTATTTGATAAATAATTAATTTTAAATATTATTGTTTATATTTGCATTAGTGATAAGAAATATGTAATTGAACTTTTTTGATAGAATATATTTTTTATTTTATGAAAAAATGGTTCGAACCGCAAACCGGACCGTACCGGACCTTTTTTTTTTTCTTGTTCGAAAAAATTATGAACCGAACCGTATAGTTAGGTTCGAATTTAAAAGAAAAACCGAACCGTAAATTATGGTGCGGTTTGGTTCGAGATGTAAATCGAACCGAACCATACCGTGCATACCCCTAATAATAGGTAGTATCAAATTGTGAACCTTATCTAATATTAGATATCTCATGTTGAAACTGAAAAATAAGATGACCATTTGTTTGACTACATTGATCATAAACTTAGTTCCATAATTATCTACTAGATTGTGCATATATAAAACTTTGTAAAAGATCACCAATCATCGAGTTTAACAACCAACATATAACTATATTATCATAACGAATTCATTTGATCCAATGTGTTGAATTCATTTCATGTTTCATGATAGATTCATCAACAAAACCTAATTTCAAGTTTGCTCCTAAGGCCATATGTATCGATCTATTCCATGCAAGAAAATTTGATCCCTTGAATATAATGTTGCCTATAACCATACCTAGGTTGTCTGAACTATATAGGTATAAGGGATAAACGTTTGCATCTAATTCGATCAATTGATCTCCAGGTATACTCATCTCGGTAACTTACGGTGATTTCACTACTTGAGTAAATCACGTTACCATGCTCTAATACTATGATGAAATCAATCAAGATCTCTAATGTGAGCGTCTTTTCAAGAAAGAAAGACATGGACAAAATGAAGAAGAAAGCAAAGCAAAAGAAAGTTCGTTATTTTGTTATCTCATCGGTACAAGACTACTGTTGCTAGTAATACAGACTTATAAGTTGTTAGTAAAGAACATGAGGCACACATGACTATACATATAACTAAAAAAAAAAAAAAGACTTAATCTAATATACATATTCTCACAATATTCCATGATAGTCTAAATTTATCGATTTTTGTATTACTTTGTTATTTCATTTCTTACTCTCCTAGAGATATTCATGATAAGTCATGACTTGTGCTTGCCCTTTGTTATTTATTGATAATTATTTGCTACCTCGAAATTATTCAATAGGATATTTTATGAGGCATTTTTTATATACAATTTACTAGGGTATATACTGCATTTAGCACATAAACTATGCTAATTTGTGCAATTAATTACTAGTTGACCAGAGAAAAAAGAAAAAGAAATAACCTACCTAAAATTTAAGTGTAAATTTACTACCTATAATTTTTCAAGTTCATTTATAGTACCTAAGTGGGACATCTGATAGTAAAAAGAATAAACTTCAGGTAGGTAATTGCATAATTTGACAAAATATATGTAATAAATTATAAAAATTGAGTAAAGTTTAGGTAGTAAGTTGCAAAAAAAATTACCATTTTTTCACAAAGCTCAAGTGGCAAATTCAACATTTTCTCATTTTCTTACGATGATACAACAAATATATCATTCTATCCATTTAACTAGCAACTTAGATGATCATGTGTGGGGATTTAATAACTTTCTTTTCATTATTTTTAGATTCTATGTTTTTCTTATTTTATGTGACAGAGTATAAATTTTTTAATACTGTTATGGGAAACAAACAAAGAGAGGAGCTCATAAAATCATGGGGTACGTTTGATGAAATTAATTCTCTATTTATAAGAGTAGACCATTGTATTATACCTATCACTCTAGCATATATGTTTAGCTTATTTATCTCATTATATGTAACTTAAGATTCACAATTGGTCTAAATAAGTTGAAATATGATTTTGGAATAGTAGAACATCACAATATTTACCATACCATGTAGCAATATTTGAAACTTTAAAATCACAACTTATATTTAATAAAGTTTAGCATTCACCCACAAAGAATACTTTGTCCGTGCCCACAAAATATCTTATGGGTTACATATTCAAACATATGTTATTGTACATTTATTGCCAAATGTTAAAGTAAGTGAGAATCAAAGTCAAAATTGGGAAGTTAAATGAATCTAAAACTAAAAGTGGGCATGCTATGTGTCACTTGGCAAAAGAATAAATAAATAAATAATATATATCTATATTATATATATATACACCTAATGATATTGGTTGTAAAGCCAAACGATAGCTTATGAACTTGTTGGGTTAGTAGTAGAAAGTAGAGAGAAGAGTGGAACAAGGAGTTGAAAGTTGTTTCAGAGGTGCTTATATTATACATTAAGCATATTGAATTTTACACACAACATCACATTATGAAAATAATTTGAACTGATGAAAGTATTGAAGTTTTGTTAATGATTTAGACAATAGAACGGTAATGAAAAAATCAATAGAAATATCTATTTTAATTTGATATTTGAATTTAGGAAGATGTGAAATCTTTCAACCATACTTAATATAGAAATATATTGATAAAACATGAAATATTTGAAACAAACTTCCTTTTATTAAAACATCACCTATGCATTATGTTGGTCCCACTTTTATAATAAAACAGGGTGGTTGAATTGAATATAGCAAAAAATTTAAATTTTAGCCGTTAAAAATATCCCCTTCATTCGAAGTGTGATAACAAGTTATGCAATCAAACAAACTAAAATTTGTAGGAAATTAAATGAGTAGGGAAGAAAAGCTAAGTTAGCGATTTATAGTGATTCCACCTTATGCGTTAATCTACTAGTCCAGCTTCAAGCTAGGGATCCTGTAATCTACACGGGTATGTTCCACTAATCTAATCAAAACTTATTCATAAGTGGTTCACAATTCAACTCTACTCAGCCTTCTTAGCTTCACCTGAGCTAACACTAATTGTTTAGCTCCTCCTTGTAATATAAATCAAAGGAAAGACACACTACAGTTCCTCTACTATTTAAGAAGAAAGAAATATCCAATAAATTTGTAGCAAGTATATGAGTACACAAAATTTGGATCAGAATTTGTAAGTAAGAGCAGCTTCAAATTTTTTGTTGCAGCGTATATTATTTCTCCCTTTTGAATGCTCCTAATATATAAGCTTTTGGTCTTCAACATTCAAAAAGGACTACTATAGGTTGAATATTTTTCTCCTCTAATTTCTTGGATGTTATTTTGAGCTTCTTATCTTGATATTGAAATTTATATTTGAATTCAATTTGAACATAGCAAACCGATTCTTGATATTTATCATCAAAATTGCCTTTTATTTATCTTGAAGAATTCGTCCATGTCTATTCCAAATCTGGTATAAATTAATCTTTAACAGTCCTCTTCATATCCCAAAAATATAGGAACGTCTATCTTCAAGCTCTTTAACGTTAGCTTAATCCTCTTGATAATCTTCAAGCCTTCTCGATCTGATCACATTGTGTAGTTGATGTTTTCATAAAATTGCCATGAAATTGCAATAGCTACTAACTGAATATAGAAAACTCAAATTTGCAAAAATCCTCATGAAGTATAAACTTTAATGATCTTGATCATATTGATTTAATCTTCATGGATTGTAATCCAACTTTGTAGAACATATGAATATATTACCTAAATGTATTCATCTTTTGGACCTTAGGCCTAAAAAATATGTTAAAAGATTATTTGAAGAGAGCTGTGATCATTTTGTGCTTGAATCTTGATCATAAATAATGAATACTTCTTTCTTTTAGAGTTCCTTCTAGGTTATCTTTTAGTTAAAAAAAGGTGTTATCATTGAACATTCTGGACAATTCTCTGGGCAAGCTAATACTATTCATTATATTATCTTTTTCATTAAAATATGCACACTTATAATTTAATTATTTTTTTTCAACTCATTTTGTTATCGTTAAAATTTTCTTTAGAGAATAACACATTAAAATGATTAGAAAGAGATATAACAACAATTTTGACCACTACCAACCCATTTTAAATTGAAAAATGATTCATAGGATATTGATTCTACCATGCATATATTTCTTTCATTTGACTTGCTTGTGCTTCTTTATATATTTCTTAAATGCACTAGTTTATGAAATATATGCGTATATATATATTTATACATATTAGTGTGACTTTTCGTATAACTACTTCGTGGTGTGTAATGTCGTAGCACCTAATCACATCCTCCCTCACTACACATTAACAAAAACCCTTTGTTTAGGTGATTGAGATAAAGATACCCTTTTATACCCTATATGTCATTGTTAATATACTCTCATCCCCTTTAAATTCTATATGGAATTGTGTGTTCAAGTGCACATTAGTTGATTATAAACGCCTACTCTGTATATAGTGCTAATTGCCAGAGGATCCATGTGATTGAGCCTTAGAGACCCCAGTGAAAATATAATACCAACATGAAATTTTTTCCCTTTTTCGATAATCTACCTTTCAGTCTTTTCTATTCATTTATAATATTTCCTTAAAATTTATACAAAAAAAAAAAAAAAAAATATTATATTTTACTTGTGATAATTGGGTTGTAGCCTATAGTTAAAGGGTTTTGAGATTAATAATAGAAGTAGAACTTCTACTTTATTTTGAATTTTAATGTATTTTTTTCAGCTTCCATTCCTTTGTGAAGATTGTTGTAGTCTTTCTAATCTAATATCATGGACATTTGTCCTTTAATAGGATGGTATACCATTTAAAATTAGTTAGCAAAGCTTTAATCACTTTATATGTTTGTCTTTATATCAAACTAGATAAAATCTTGCATAATGAGCTGCTGGCAAGCATAATTATAAGATAAATTTACTTAAAATGAATTTGATGCAACAAATTTGTTTCATATCCATACCTTTGCATAATATTAGAAAGAAAATTTACAAAAATTGAGATACGCTTCCAGTTTATTAAGTAACTCTATACACATATCTTGTAATAGAATAGATAGAAGTTTGAACGATACTAAAATTATATATTAATATATATATATATATATATATATGCACACAAACGAATGTGTTTATTCATATACCAAAATAAATCAATCAGAAGATGATATGGAATAGCTAAATTTCTTAAATGAAAATTGACAATGTTGAATATGAATGCAACGGAAAATCATATGGATAAAATAAAATACCAATAATATCAAAGAAATTCTTATTCATCAACATAAAAAAAAAACAAATTCCTTGAAATCAATGTCAAAGTTTGAATTGCCAACATATGATAAATTATTGTATACAGAATCAATGGAATTAAGTTAGCACAATTTCTATAGAAGAAGACACTTTATTCAAAAATTACAAAAATACATTAAATTTAAATGTTTGGAACTGCAAAAGCAATATCTAGAATAGTGCCAAGAAAAAAAATGAAAAAAATTAATAAAATATAAAAAATGTAGAAGAATGATATCACTTGTCAATTGTATTATAAGAAAACGAAAAAGAAAAATGAAAAATGCAAGAAAGATGAGGCGTCCATGAAAGTAAATTTCTTAGAGAGTGGAGTAGTTTTTTTTTTTTTGGTCATGAGAGAATGGAGTAGATTAAATGATGGTTGAAGAGAGAGAAGACTTATTTCTAAAGAGGAAAACTATCGTAGTTTAATGGTTAAATGCTTTGGGAAAAGAGTAAGAATATAACTAAATGGTAATATATAGATCAAGTGGTTACTGTTACATATTTTTGTTTCAATATTATAAAAATGTTTTTCGTAGCATGAAAAGATATTTATGTGATGCTTTATTTTGAAATGTTACATATGAATATTAAAAGATATAGTGTTTCATAAATTATATCATGACAAGAAAATTGAAAATATACCAAATGAATTGAAAAGAAAAAAAGGTATTAGTACAAAAGGAAAAACTAATGTTTTGTTTCAATATTATAATATAGTACTAAAAGGTATGAATAAGAGAATTCACATGCACATTCCAATTTTATCTTGCCCTAGTTCTAATGCCAGTATCATTACAAACATAATCATAAGCATGAAATTTAACGAAAGTGAACTCACTTTGCCATGGAACGAAATTCCTCTTAATTGTAATAATCCTCGGGAAGGTCTAGTCCGTCTCCCAAGTCTTCTAACAAAATAAATACCTCCAATGAGTATTTCTATGAAGTTTAAATGAAACTTATAAATTATATTCTAACAAGTTCATCAAAGTTCGCATAACAGAAAATTCCAATTTAAAATGACTATAATTTGGTCATTTTAACTCGAAATTTCGCATATTATATACCAATTTCTACCTATTCGAAGAGAGCTATTTATTTCTAAATTTATTTTCATCAAACAAGGTCGTTTGGTCCATGAAGTAGGGTACATAATTCTATACGAGTTCAATCCACAAATCAAATTCTAATTTCAATCCAAGCATCATTTGCAAGCTTTGATAGATACTTAGCTATCATTATATCTTGAAAGACTCTTTTTATACATATATACTCAATATCATGCATGATTCATGGGCTTTGATCAATCTATTTCCTATAGCTTAGACAATGTTTTATGGGATTTAAAAGACACTATCTTTAGCTTTGTTTCTACCAAGTATATTATATGTATATGCAATATCTACAAGTTATTATCATAAATGCCATGAGATGAGCTATCTATATGTATATCCTTAATGATGTTTGATTACAAAAATTCTTTTAGGAAACTTCACTTTGCAAAACCTTTTAAATTACTTGACTTAAGAAAACTAGCTTTTATTTCTTGCAAATTCACATTTGTTTTTATCAAATATAACCCTAGTGACCTATATGCCTAACACCCTCATTATTTCAATGAAATTCTTCATTTTGGAGTTGGAAAATAGATGTTTAAATAGGGGTTTTACCAAGTTACGAATTTTACAAGATTTTAAGGAATGAAAACATTGTTTAATCTATATTTTGAAATCTTTCCTTGTTTTAGGATTATACCTTGATAAAATCCACTTATCCTTGTCAAAATCAAGTTTTTATTACATGTTCCCTAAGGCTTCTATTTTTCTATTAAAATTCTCATTTTGATAATTGGAAATAGGTGTTAAATGGGGGTTATTTCTAAATCCGAATTTTGAAATTTATGTTTGAGAATGTTTCTTGTGTAAAACTCATTCAATCTTTAAAAAATTAAATCATAATCAAATACTCCTTAAAGCTTCCATTTCTTTAATAAAACTCTTGTTTTAGAGTTAGAAAATAGGTGTTTACATATCAACCTTTCCTTATTACTAATTTTAAGTTAGTTGTTGGGGTTGAAACATAATGGTAGCATAATTTTTGTAAACTTTTCTTATTTTGAAATTATTCTTAGTAGATCTAAGCTTTACTCATCAAAACCATTCCTTTATGATACCTATTCCTAAGCCTTCATATTTAATGTAAAATACTTATTTGAAGTTGAAAAATAGGTTTTTAAATAGGGTTATTTTTAAATCCGAATTTCAAAAATCATTTTTGTTGAAACAAAGATAGATTTGGACTTTCTAACATTTTTTACTATTATAACGCTACTACAATCTTTTATGTATAAGACAAAAATCTATGGCATTTATGTACTCAAAACAACTAGATCTACTATATTATATACATCATGAATGCAAACGCAACATCAACATTATGTAGATGTGGTTAATAAATGAATACATGCACAAATTATCAATAATAACAACATAAAACAATAATATGAAAAATAATAGAAACAACTTAAATAACAAGATCTACAACATTACGATGGAAGAATATCATGTTTAAGTATTTCCTCTTCCCTACAAAGTCTTATGGGATTTTGGTGGAACCACAATGTATATCTTATCATTACATGTTTTATTTGTGGTATCTAGATCTATCACTATTTAGTGTTGGAACAAGAAACTTGAAAAAATATGGTTTGTGTGTGTGTGTGTGTATGGGGGAGGTCACGGCATAGAGAGGGAGAGGAGGAGGAGAGGAGAGAAATTATTTTGCAAGAGTTGTTTAGTGAAAAGAGAGAAAAGTGAAATGAGATAGGTATAAAGGGATATTTATAGAAAAATGGATTAAAGGTTTGTGTGTAGAATAAAAGAAGGAAAATAAAATAGATTGAGAGAAGAGTGAAAGGGGGGGGGACACCGGTTTTAGGGGGGGGGGTGAGAGAGAGATGTGAGATATTTTGTGTAATAAAATTCAAAATTTAAAAGAATTAAGTAATAAAATATATTGGAAAAGTCAATTTGTAAGGAAAATGATGTAGATTGTAAGAATAGGCTATAAGGATGTAAGAATAGGGTATGGTTGGTTGTATTGTGAATGGTGTGATTAGGAATCAAAAAGTAGATTAGATAATTAAATTATCGATAGTAATGAAAATACGATAAAAGGTTATAATTGTAATTTTTATAAACAAAAAAATTATAACTGATATATTTAAAATCTTATGAAATTATGAATCTAACGGCACTAATAGTATATTCCTGGTATCTCGAGCCTGGGACACATTTCAAAGTCTGTATTCGATCGGAATTCGAAATAGGTCAAAAATTTTTATATGATACTTTGAAGCATCCTAATAATATACCAACCAATCTACACTTTCCACTCATATTTCAACTTTTTGGTTTAAGAACACGGAATTATCGAATCTAGCTGCTAGGATTTCCTAAGATTTGTTGACCTTAGGCTTGATTGACTTTTGGCTTAGGGTTTAAGCTTGAAATTACCCTAAAAATTAGGAGTTTATAGTAATATTTCATTAAATATAACATGTAAAAAATATTTACAAGATACCAATATGAATAATTGTGTTACAACTAAAGTTTTGAGATCAATTAAAGCTTAAATCTTAATTAGAAAGTCAATCGGAATCCCAAAATCAACAAAACCCTAGTCTTTTGTAACCATTCAAGTCCAACATTCCCGATTAAGCAATCCTAAGAAAATAAGTAAGAGTTTAGTATGTAGAATAGTTCGTAATAACCTGAGAAAGCTTAAAAATATAGATTAGTTAAACGGATTCGTTTTGAACAAACCGGACGGTTTTCGAAAGCGTATTTCAGGGCTCAGATTAGTAAAATATTCGATTATATCGTTAGACTCGTAAAAATATAAGGTTTTAAAATATCAATTTCATAATTTTTCGGTAACTAAAAATATCAGATATCGCAATTATACGCGTTATTTTCTTCTTCGGTACAAAATTGTCATGTTACTTTACATTACTATTTTTACTATTTAACTATTTATCTATCTTATTTTTCTTACAACCTACTTTTACAAACCATACCTCTATTTCTTAAATTTTCATTTTTAATAAACTTCATATTTTCATATCTCACTTTTTATTAACAAAAATAAAAAAAAAAAAAAATTTTCTCCCTCACACACTAATTTGCGTTTGGCCCTTTCTGTATCTCCTCCATTTGTTTTGTTTTTCATTTATTTAATTACAAAATTTCTTCTCACATTTTCTATAAATATCCCTCTTCTTCCATTCTTTCACCTTCCATACAAAAAATTACTCTCTCAAATTCTGTACAAGAATTCTCTCCCAAGCTCTTCAAGCTTAGTTCTCATAGGTAATAATTCTTCAAGCTTTCTTTATGTTCATTTACTTACTATGAACTTAGTGCGTGTTTTCTAAACCATGAAGGTTAAAGAAAGCAACAATAGGTTCATACTTTGTTTTTGCTTATGAATCAAATTTCTTTTATGTTGCTTTTATGTATACAATTATCTAAATATATCTATGTAGCTATATATATCTTTTAGAGTATATAAGCTCATTTATTTTGTAATTTATTTACTTTCCTTGCAATTTATTTACTACCTTGCAACTTATTTACTTTCATGTTGTTTTTAAGACTAGTCTTTCTAGTCTTAGACTTATCCTCATCAAGTCAAAATATTTTCTTTTTCTTTATGGAACTAGTCTATTCTTAGTCTCGGGATACCTTGATGAAGCTAAGGTTCCAATACTTGATATATTATTTGCTAGCTTATTTCTTTAATTATTATGTCTTTCTTATATTTTTATAATTTTATGATTCATATCCATAATCATGCATGAATATATTGATTTTGTCTCAACAAGATAAATGAGGAAATGTTTTTTAAAATAGAGATTCTTTTCTAGAAATAAAAGTAGGAAGTAATTTTTTATAAAACTAAGGATTTATCTTAACAAACTTTTATAAGGAATTTAGAAGAGTTCATAAGAATTTTTACAAACATACATAACATAGAAAGAACTTCTTGAGTAAATAAAAGTTTTACTAAAACTTCACTTTTTCATCAAGTACTAGTTTGACAAAAAGAAATTCTTTTCATGAAAATAGAATAATCTTAAGAAACAAGGAAATTGTTTCTATGAATATAGAATTGTTGTTATTTTCAAAAAGTATTAGAAACTAAGAAAATAAAATCATCCTTTGAAAATTTAAAGGACTAAGGAAATGAAATTTACTCATTTAAAATAACTTGAAAGATTCTCTAACAAAATAAGAGGAATTTTCAAAAGCTTCGTTTTTCTTTAGAAAACTTTATTTTTATAAAAATTCATGGTTTGAGACAACTTCATTAATTTCATACATTTGATATGAGTCAACAAATATATGTAAATATATTTCAAAGGTTTTACAAACTATTATAATATCTATCTCTTTAAAATGAACTTTTGTTAAAAGAAGGAATTCAAGTTTTGTGAAAATTCGTGGTGAATTTGATCACCACTATTTCGGAACCGAAACGACTTAGTTTGATGGAAATAGTTTTAGAAATAGATAGATATTTTCGAGTAGGTAGAAAACGGTATATAATATGCGAAATTCCAAGTTAAAATGAGCAAGTTATGACCATTTTAAGTTGGAATTCCCTCCAATCCGATTTTACCGCGATTTTAAGATAGATTTAGAATTTTCAAAGATAGAAATTCTATAAAAGACTCATTGTGGGTGTTTCATCTTGTTTAGGTGAAGAAGGAACTGAGATCACTTTCCCGGAAGACTACTTTGATTAGGAGCAATTGACATGGAGTGAGTTAATTCTTTACTAAGTTACATTTCCTTATTTGTGCTTATAAGTAGTAGCACTAGAAAATAAGGAAAAGATAAATGAACAATTATTGTGTGATTTGGATTTATGACTGGTTGAATATAAGTTAAGAATATCGAAAGAGGAATTGATAAATATATTGTGATTCTTGCATTGATATGGTGAATATTGTTTTTGATCGCTTTTAACTTGAACTCAACATTATTTAGTTAAACTTATATTGAAAATAATTCATGCATATCATATTTGTGAGTCACATTAATTTCACTACTATTCTTCGTGTGGGGAAACGAGAAAGTTGTAGTGGTGGCTAGTAGGAGCCAGAAAGTCTATATGGGCCAGTAGGAGCCGGAAAGTCTACATGGCGAGTAGGAGCCAGCAAATCTGCAAATACTGATGGTCGTATGGGCCTGTAACCTTCCAACCCCCGACATGGAGGGCCTAAAATCCACGCTACACATGATTTCCGGTTAATCTTGTGTATTTTGTTTGCTCATGTGTTTGGTGCATTCTCATATGATTGTGTAAATACTTGTTTGATATATGAAAATGTTTTATAGATGGGAGTTATCTCATTAAGCTAGTTTTGCTTATACACCTATAGCTTTTTGTTACAGTATGATTATCTATGGTTGGCACTGAGGAGCTCTGTTTGCTAGAAATGAGTCAAAGCTACTAGAAGTTTTTGAGAGAAGTTATATATATTTAATTTTGAGCATAGCCTTTTAGGAAAATCTCTATAGTAGGCTTTTATTATAATTATGTATACTTGTTAATGGTTTGGTTAAACAAGACTTTTTAAGACGGGGAATGCCCCCAAGAAGTTGTAATAGTTTATTATCCAAATGAATATTCCACGTTTATTTATATAAGTTCTTATATGTTTATTATCTACTTAAATGTAATATCCTTGTGAGTCTCTACCATCTTGGAAGCACGCCTTGCATGTGATATCGAAGCTCCTACATGACTAAGGTTGTCATTTATTAGCTTTAATATTATATATGGCGGACTGCCACGTTTACGGTACCCTCTAGGGTGTGACAATTGCAAAAAAGGAAATTAAAAAAAAAAAGAAAGATCAATACTAAAAGGTTCAAAAATGTACAAAGAGAAAATAGCTTTTGTAATTATATATTGTAATAGATAGATAAGTCTCTCCTATGGTGAATACATGTGCACACACATATACTTCTCATCAAAACCTACTATAATCTTTTCCTTTCATTCACCACCTAAACTCATACATCCACATTATTTATATTAATATTTATAGATCTAGTGCTTCTAATCTAAACTCTGGCTTTTTCTATATCATCACATCACCTTGATATTACATATTCACTTTACAAATTTTATATTTTGCAAAATTGGTTATATTGAAGTTTTTATTATCAAACCAATATTAATATGTTAATAGTATTTAGAATAAGGAAAATTCTATGATCCGTAGTGGTTACAATGGGTCGGTCCTTTCACATCAATAAATGGTTTAGATTTTTCCAATCATGATTGAATACCTTAATTTTTTTAAAAATATTTTTTATAATCAATTAAATTTTGATATTGGTGGTGAAATGGCCCATGATACGACAATAGAAGATCCCTTAAAATAAATGAGTTTATTTATTTTTTCTTTTTTCTTCTTTGTTAGTTTAATTTTCATCATTTTCTGAGATTTTGTTTGGCTAAATTGTTGATTTAAATTTTTTTTATAGAATGTATATTGCTAAAGGTACAGCCCTAATTTATAAAGATATGTGTCCTTTTAGATCAATTTTTCAGATCGTATCTTTTTTTTTTTTTTTTTTTTTTGAAATTTAGTATTTTTTGTATGTTAACTAAATGAATTTTGTGGCGGGCGGGGGGGTGGGGGGTGGGTGTGGGGGAGGGAGTGGGGAGATATGGGAAGACAAAACGTTCTCCTCTATGAGACTAAGATGCGTTAAGCGGATGGTAACAATGCTAGTTTAATACGGTGAAATGTTCAATGGAGGCTTCTTTTTCATAATTATTTATTTTCTTAGCTTTCTTTTCCCACTTATAACTTTTACATCCAAAGAAGTGCATGTGGTCATGTATGTGTTACTCAACACCTGAAAAGGAAGGGGGAAAAAAACAGGAAAAGAAGAAGAAAAACAAGAACGAGAGAATTACATGGTTATGAAGTAGAGGGTTAGGGAATGAATGGACATTTTGGTTTTATTGTTTTTCCTCTATCGGAAAGAAGACATTTTTTTTCCTTTAGAGATGACAATGTTTTGCACCATAGAAAAGTGTTCCTTCTTTGCTTCCTTTCCATTTCTGGTACAAAAAAGGCTATTATTAGCCTTCACATTGTGCATTTGCAATATGACCTGTCGTCAATTGTTGTCTCTTCGATTCATCAAACTTCATTCGCACAATAATACGAGATTTCCCAACAAGACGATTTCCTAACTACGACGACTATGTCTTGCTAAATCTATGTAAAACAATTGTTCTTTGAAGAGACACACCTTTTCCCTTACCGGTAAATATCCCATTCACTTTATGCATATGATCATAAATTGATTGTTCATCTTCATAATTAGAGAATATGAATTCATAGAAGTTGGATCAGACTAACACCGAAAACCTTGTTTATTTTAGGGATAAATATTTTGTTGCAAAACATTTTACATGTTTCTATTTTTTTTTGTTAGGCTGAGAGGGTGGAGACCATTTTTTCTTTCATGGGAAAGGAAAATGATTTACATTTTTCAATACAAAAAAGTGTTTTTTGAAATATTCTTTGCAGTAAATAATATTTTTATTTATACTCCATATGTTTATATGTCACATCATAATAATAATAATAATAATAATAATAATAATAATAATAATAATAATAATAATAATTTAAAACATCATTTTTGTAATCAAACATACGAAAACATGTTATTTTCCAAAAAAATTCAGGAATATATGTTATGAAAAACTTTTTCTTTTATCAAGAAAATTTCTTTCAAACAACTTGGCCTAAAAATTGAAATTTTTAGACGTAGAGCTATATTCTACTTTAAGGAAAATCATGAAAGAAGTCCTCCGTATTTGCCTAGACAAAAATTCAATTGCTGATAAAACGGAGTCAAACAATACCATAATATTTTGTAATATGGATGCAAACAAGACATTCCACTACGTAAATCACCGGATGACATTAGGTTCTCATTCCATGACATTAGCAAATTTCATTTGGCATGATGATCAAAATTAAGTGAAATTCTAATGCATGGATTTGTTGTTAAATCAAAACAATTTACCATTTGATTCCCTTAAAATTAACAGAATCTAATCAAAGCTTCACTATAAGAATTTTGATCTTTAGAAACAAACTTTCTATGATAGATCATTGATAAAAGCAATTTTATTTCTATAGATAGAATCAACAGCAATGACTTTTGCGATAGGAATTTACATTTAATTTAGAGACAATTACTAATTTTAAAACACAGTTTTCTTGTAGTGCTTTGCCAAAAATGATAAGTTATATATAGTGCCACCACTAGTAAAAACTTGAACATAGGATGCAAAATTTTTAGGTGAACTTCGCCTTAGTATCTTAGTCATCAGCAAGATTCGCCTCTTATGGCTCACCTCATTGTCCAAATCAGAGGCGAGTTTCACCTCTAACTTTTTGTATAAATAGATGGTATTGCTCCCTTCTCCCACACATCTCTCTCTATCTCTCTCATTTACTCTCTCTCATTCACTCCTTCTCTGATGTGAGTAGCTCTCTCTCTCACACTCATTCTCCCTGAACTCATTTCCCGCATAGGTCTCTCCTAGGTGACTCCCTCCCTATCTGATTTTATGTTGGATTTTTGCTAGCTAATATATATTATATATATATAATTTTTTGTTAATTTAATATTAATTAATTTATTTGTATTTTGGTCTCCTTTACAAGTATTTTCCAAATCTTTACTTGAAGTCGGTATTTTTAAAGTGCTACTAGCACTTGAAGGTTAGTAAAATATTTTTAAAATGTATTTAAAAAAAATATATGATACGATAAGGTCTTGTCATTAATTAAATGCCAATTTAGGATGTTTGCACAAAATTGGCACATGACACGTGATTTGATAATTGCACAATATAAAAATGGGGCTAAGGTATTTTTTACAACTGCTGCAAACCATTAAAGGGTACAAGGATTGATAAGAAGCCTATGTAGAGACTATCTCAATAGCTCATGATAGTCTATTCAGATTATTGAATATCGCCTCTTGACTAGAGGAATGGCTAGGACTTACTCGATGTGGATTTACTACGATGAGGAGTCTAATGATTTAGTAGACAATGAAGATGAGGTCAATGATGATGTTCCGACAGGGTACCCACACTTCAAAGATGAAGCAGATCAACAACTTTTAGAGGACCTTGCCACTAATATAAGTGACCTTAAAGGGAACGACCTCAATAGGGGGATGAAAGCAATGTAGCTGATGGGGAGCGGTGGGTAGGAACGTTAAAAATTGCAAAGAGTCTGGTGTATCTAAGCTATAACAAGTTCTCATTATTATTGGTAGTACTTCAGATGATGAATCTAAAGGTCGACAACAAATAGTTAGTGAAGTTATTCAACAACTGACATGCTTTAATGAAAATTTTTTTACAGGATAACAAGTTGTTACCATCTTCATACTATGAAGCACACAAGACGTTGAAGTAGTTAGGTATGGATACAAACACAATCTACGTGTGTAAAAATGATTGTGTGGTATTTCAGAAAGAATTCTAAAATCTCGATAATTGCCTAATGTATGGTGAAGTAAGGTGGAAGCTTCATTCTAAGAAGTAAAAGACAATAATGGTTAAGGTTTTGTGGTATTTTCCATTAATTTTGAGATTACAACAACTGTTCATGTGCTAGAAGACGACTATGGAGATGAGATAGCATAAGGTAAAATAAGTACTCGAGAAGGGTGTGTTAGGTATCCCATAGAATTTGAATAGTGGAAGGGATGGCAAAACCCTCGGTTTGCATTGGATCCCTAAAGTGTAAGGCTAAGACTTCTTACCGATAGGTTTAATCCCTATGCAAACATGAACACAACATATAACATGAGGCTGCATATTCTGCTTGTATACAATGTTCCACTATAGAGATACATGAAGGATCCATGTCTAATGATATCTCTTTTAATATTAGGGCTTAGATCTCTCAATAGATAAATTAATGTATACTTGTAACCCCTTAAGGAAGTGTTGAACAAACCATGGGCAAGTGGTGTGAAAACATTGCATGTGCTACTAGGCCATTATGCAAGAACAAAGGAAGGAGGAGGACGCGTGTGCTACTGAGATGAGTCAACCTATGAGCGATGAGGAGATTATTGAGGAAGTTCTAGGCCATAAATCCTGTTATCGTTGTGGCTTTGGTTACGGTATGTCAATTGATTAGCATAGTCGTCCCTTTTACAAGCAGCATTGAAATGAGTATATTGTATACTAGGAGTACGATAAGGATGCCTAGCAACATCAAATGGAGTTGATGTAGTAGTAGCAGATCAATTGGCTGATGAGCTATGTCTAAGCTCCTCTAATGTCATCCTTTAGGAAGAACCCTTCATACCATTAGTCAACATCGCATATGGGTATCCCTAGTAGTGCCTCAGATCCAAGCTAGCCGACTTTCACTTTAGTATCATTCATACAAGTAGCACCACATCTACAACTGTACCAAGGATTTTATAGGATGCAAAGCTAGCCATCTGACTTCATGCATGCACTGCTTGACCAATTAATTAGGTCCTCAAGCAGCTCTATAGTAGAGCGAACCCCACGCATTGGTTTTCAATGTGCGTGTATGTGTTTGGGGGGAGGGGTTGATGTGGTACCTTTTAGCTAGTCTTCATCATTTCCCCTCTTTGCCTCTTACCCTTTCCTAGGCACAACTCTATCACTAGCCCGAGCATCAAAGTTTCTCCTTAAATATCTTGCCTACCCTTTTGTTTACCATCTGGCACTACCTTCACTTCCTTGGCCATAGGATCCTAGATGACCTCATCTATAGGATTAACTTATGCTTGACAACATTTCATACGCCTAAGAAAGTAATTACTAATGTATCAATGGATCAATACTAATTAATCCTACAGAAATCCCTAGAACCTAACATAAGCATTAGTGTTTCATGAATATAAAGATTGGTTCTTTACTTATCTTGTATATTGCACACTAAGAAAGCGAAGAAAAATTTAACACTCATAAGCTATTGATATGAATCACAATATCTCATTTGTGTTTACACTAGATAGTGTTTAAGAGTAAGAAGTCTCAAAGAGAAGAATTTTTTTCAAACTAATAAAACTTATTGTCTACAAAGAAAGTCCTTTAGATACCCATAAATTAGTTAAGGGTAAAATAGTAATAACTAATCAAATCTATCTAATAGAATAAAAGAAAGTTATCAACTAATCTAAATTCGCGTCGCCATCACAGGCCACCTCATGGCTGGGATATGAGGTGTGATCTCGTGCTTGATATAGAATCACGAGCATCACAGGCACGATGTAGGCTACGAAGTCCTCGACACAATCCATCACTATCTGTCACAGATAACGGCACGAGAACAACACTAGTGCTCATTGATGCCATCATAAGCATGATCATCAGCTAGTTCTCCTTTTTTACTTGTGATAGTCCTTATCATGTCTTGGATAACAGGTGTGACTTGCTTGCTTCCTTTATTTCCTTCGTCAATATTAAATTGATTCTCATCATCTTACTGGGTTTGTTATAGATTTGTCCTTAAATCTAGATAGAAAATATATCTACCCGAATCAAAGATAAACCTGCAATACTCAAACACAATTAGATAAAAATTCCTAGCTATGCTCAATCCATAAACTTTCTCCAATGTTCGCTTTAACTCTTTAGATTAATAATTCTCAATCAACACTCCATCCTGGATCCCATGTATAATCTTCTTGCAAATTTATATAGAAGTTCTCCACTATAAGGTTTTCATACAGATGGCAAAATGTTGACTCGTTAGTATAAGTCAAGAATCTATCATGGAAGTTGTATTCGTCCAATTTAGTGGTAAGAAAACTCAATATCATTGGCCTGTCACGCTCAATAGCTCCTAGTGCTAATGAAAGTGGCTCCAACTCCGGTTCTCAAGTATCAAGAGGCAACTCTAATTCAATGTCACTTTGCATAGTTCCTATAATATTGATCTCCTCCACATCAACATCCTCTATACCTTGATCATCAATGTCACAATCTACACAACTAGTATCTTCCACCTATGCTACATAATCAATTCTTGGACTCTTTTCAAGAACACCACCAATATCATCTTCAACCAAACTATCTTGGTCGACATAATCCTCTTGTAAGACACTTGCCATTAAAGTCATTAGAAATTTTGTCTTCTCTACTATTTCAGAATTTGAAATCAATACTTGCTTCAATGAAATAATGCTTTCTCCTATGTCTAAAAATGTTGACAATCAATACCATTCACAAATCTAGCGTGAGAAATAAAGACGTTTCATTCAATTTACGTTGTCTAATGAGAGTCTTAAACACTCTAACATATTCCCCAATACATGTTCAATCCTACTTTAACGCTAACAACTTTTTATATTGCCTATCCTGATAATAAGTTGGAACAAAAATATTCCTCAATAATATTTTCATATGATCCTACGGTAAATTTCTCTCTAAACCAATTTAAGTTCCTTTGAATCATGATAATTTGCTACCATACTTCAGCAGTTCTAGTTAATTTCTTGGCAATAATTTGACTCAACCAAAAACTAAAGTTGGAAAGTCCCCAACAATTTGATATACTTGGAACTCCCAATCTAGATAATCTCCTAAAGACCCAAACCAAACTCAGGCAATGTTAATTCAATTTCACTTAATGCCCTAACAATAGCATCAATCCCATAACAATATCTATTAGTCATGGCTTCTATTCAAAATTCCAAATCTCATAACGATAATAGAAAACCCTAGCTTTCAATCACACCCATGCAAACCGTAATCACACAGGGCATGGGCATGAATGATAAAACCCTAATTTTTTTATCACCACACAAACGTTCGATTTTCAAATGTCACAAAAATGCACAAAAATCGTACTATAAATATCTTATATTAACAATCCACAATTCCACACAAAACCCTTGTTACAACCATGCACAATGCTCAATAACATAAAAGATTGGATTTTCAACTTACCAAGCATCCCTTTGTTACAATTGTGCTCTATTACCAAATTAATATGATACTCTAGGAATTAATCACTACTAATTTATAAATTAATACTAATCAATCCTAAAGAAATCCTCAAAACCTACCACTAGAATTAGGTTTTCTATAATATAAAGACAGGTTCTTCTCTTATCTTGGATATGATGCACCAAGGAAGCGAAGAAGAATGTAACACTTGTAACCTATTGATATGATTGACAATATCTCACTCATGTTTGCACTCGCCATAATCAAGATTGATTGATAAAAGCTAAGGTTTAAGAGTAAGAATTCTCAAAGAGAAGAATTTTGTTTTAATAAAACTTGTTATTGTTTACAAAGAAAGTTCCTTTTATGCCCACAAATTAGTTAAGGGAAAAAAAAGTAATAGCCAATCAAATCTAATAAGAGATATCTAATAAAATAATATAAAGTTATCAACTAATCTAACGTCGCGTTGCCATCATAGGACACATCATAGCAGAGCTATGGGGCGTGATCCTCCACTCTATGTAGCATCACCGACACTACAGGTGTTATGTAGGGTGCAACCTCCTCACCACAATTCACCACTATGTATCATAGATGACGACATGGACATGGCACTGGTGCTCACCAATGCCATCACGGGCATGACTTGCTTGTCTTTAAATTGTACATGCTCGCCATCCATGGCATTGGCATGATCATTAGATGGATCTCTTGTTGATTTAGGACAGTCCTTGTTACGGCCTAGATAACGTATGTGACTCGTTTGCTTTCTTCATTTCCATCATTAATTGTAAATTGATTCTCATCAGCATTAGTCTCATAGACACTGGGCATGCTAAGGATTTGTTTTCTATGTTTTTAATATATTTGGATTTTTCATTTCTATTTTTTGTGGAATTTGATCTTTTGATGTAGATTATGTGGATTGTGATCACTCATTTATTAGTGATTACTTTCATAAATTATAAGTTTATTGGATTTTAATATAAAACAATAGTATATAAATATAAAAAACATATGATATTACAAGAATGCGATAACTTTTATAAAGTACTATTATTGATATATAATTTACATATCATATATCAATCAATATTATTAATAGTATTTGCACTATATTATTTTTATCATAATAATCAATTTACATTAATATTAATTACAATTATATATATTTTATTTATATCATTAACATTTTAAAGAAATTAAAATTTTAATGTATATAAATTATGTAAATGAAGTTGGTGGGATGGGTTTTAAAATTTCAACGCAAATATTGGCGAGTATGGAAAATTTAATATTTTCCTAATAGAGATGAAGGTTGCCTCAACATAACTTTGATGAGCGAATTTGCCTCACCACTAGTATATTGAGGCAAATTCGCCTCATCAAAGCTATGTGAGGCAATTTTTGCTAATGTTCCACTATATATACTTCATTGATCTATGTTCCCTTAATTTTGATTTTTCCATTTGCAACTAGTCTCACTGAGGAGTGTATTTTTTTTTTTTTTCATTTCATTTGTTTGTTATGTATTGATTTGAAATTAATGTTGTTGTATGTGAATTTTTTTTAGGTGTTGATCATTTTATGATTGTGTTAATGCTGATTTAACGAAAAAATTAAGGTAAGATCTTGTTTCTATGGAAGTGTATTTGTTTTTTTTTTTCCATTTGTATTTGTCGATGATTTATTAACTAAGTAATGAATTTTAATTAATTTTTCAATTGTTTGATGACTTCAAAATTATAATATTTACACAAACAAGATTAAGTTGATGACAATATAATAAATTCATTATTTATAAAATTTATGCATTAAAAAAAATAACAAAAAATTTATAGATTTAATTAAAATTTCAACAATTCCTTTTAATATAACATAAAATAAGAAAAAAATGATAGAAAAAATTATTTAATTAAAACCAATAATTTTCATTTTAGAAAAGGAATTTTTTAATTAAAAAATTTTTATATTGAAAAAAAAACAAGTATGAGATGAGTTTTGCCTGTATTTTAATAGAGGCGAAATTTCTCTGTTGCCTTCAACAAGGGACAAATTTCGCCTTTATTTGGCTAAGTTCTTCAAGCTTTCTAGGCAACTTTATGAGGCGAATTTTTGTTTATGAGGTGAATATATTCGCCTCGTTTGCTCGTATTATTATCCGTGCACTAGGATTAAGATGGTCTCTATTTGCAAATAGTAAATGTGATACCCTTCCCACTTGTAATAGTCGTGCCATCATATTACTGATGCGCATTTTCATTCTCATTGACAAAAAAATCTTAATAGGTATTCACTTGTTATTCACAATTTGTTTAAAATTATCACTTGTGCTATGAGGATTCAAGTGAAAAACCTCCATATAAAGGTCCATAAAGTTGGTTTTTTAATTAAGAATTGGTTCTCAACCAAAAACCTTTGACTAACTACGGTATATATTTATTGCTTAACTGCTTCTGTTAAGCTAATAAAATTGACTAATTAAGCATGGTAGTAGTAAAATAGGTCATAATTGCTCATTGTCAACGTATAAAAGAAATGTAAAGAAAATTTCATTAAAAAACTTTATAAATAAAGTGGAAAGATCTTTAAAGAAATGTTATTGTTGATTATTTAATAGATTAGATTTATGTGGATCAAATCATAATTACACCACTAAAATATCTAATATATCACTTAGTATTATAGAAGTTCAAATTCCCATCGATCCAATATCAATTTATCTCTCACAATTCATGTTAACATATAGAATATAACATTGAGAAATCCCATAGATAATTGAATTGTTTTCATTTCTCCAGGAGAATCATCTAAAAACCAAAACTCAATTTTTTTCTACTCCCCGCTATTCCTCGATAAATAAGCAGGATAGTGAAAAATGCCCAACAGTGGTCGTATTCGTTACCAGCTCTAATACCATAAAAGAGAGACTACTATGCCTAACGGGGCCAACTCATTGGAATAAACATCGAGATCCTGAAGGTCCTACATGAGAGAGTATCAAATCCTAGGACTTGTTTGAAGAAAATAGTATTTTACGTACAAGGTTGAACTATTGAATTATATTCGTCACTCTAGCTCGGATGTTCAGTCAGGGGTATTATCCATAAGTGCTGTATGTTTTTGTTTTCCGTTTTTGCTGATATCTTTATCAGGTTCAAATATCAAATCCACCGCCCCATATTGTAATTAAAAAAAAAAAAATTCTAAAAGCCAAGAAATATGTATAAGCTGCTTTCTAATTCTAGATTATTTACCAAACTATATGCAGCTTCTGAAACTTTATAATCACGAACTATATTCAATAAAGTTCAATATCCACCCACAAAGATTACTCAGTCCGTGCCCATATAGTGTCTTATATTTTGAGGATTAAACGTGTTTTAGTGCGCAAACATTCATTGCCATAAACTGGGCGAAAAGACAGAGAGAGGGAGAGAGAGAGAAAGAAGAAAAATCGAAATTGGGCAGCTGAATGAACCCAAAATATAAAAGTGGACGCACTATGTATGATTTGGTAAAAAGAAACAATGATAGCCATCGTAAAGTCAGTGGACGGCTTGCGAATTTATTGAGGGTTGACAGTATAAAGTAGACAGAGGAACGAAAGCAAGGAATCGAAAGTTGCCCCAAAGGTGTTCTTTTCTTTTTTTGACGTGAGAAGTGGCAGACAAGAATTAAACTACTTATGTATAAACAAGAGTACATCCAACAGATGGTCGTATCATGTCTTAAGGATGTGTGAATTTCAATAGAAACTTCACATTATCGACATTTGATTTGAACTGTTCAAAGCATTGAGGTTTTGTAAAGATTTTTATATTTGAATTGTTTAAAGCATTGAAGTGGAATGGTGATGAAGAAAGTGAATGGAAGTGTCTATCATGATGATTTGATATTTCAACTGAGTGAAGTGTAAAATCTTTCATCCATACTTCAAATATAAAAGGATATTAGGGTTTGCCAAATTAAGAAACAAATTTCCTTTTATTGTAGCACTATTATTCATGCAATGATTAGAAGGAGAATCAACTCCTCCTATACCGAGAAACCATCAATGGGTACCAAATATATTATGCAATTATGACTAGATCATTGAAAAAAAAAAGGAAAATATGAAATTTGGTATTTCGTGGAAAAATTCAATTTGACAACTAAATTTTAAAGTAGTTAATTTAATACCAAATCAAAGTTTTCATAACTATTTTTATTACATTATTAACATTGTTTTTTCTGTTTCCTAACATGGAATAAATAACCTATTAGTTCTAGATAGCATTAGGAATATCAGTAAAAATTTAATGAAATGCTGTTTATCAATATCTATAAATAGAGTAAACTTTATAAAAGAGGTAGTAAACATAGCTACAAAAATTTGATTGAATATTAAATTAATCACTTTAAAGTTTACATATTACATTATTTTCATGCAAAGTTTAGATACCAAATTTGATGTTTACCAAAAAAGAAAGATTGAACTTCCTTTCTGAGTAATTGCCTTTTGTAGAGGACTAAATTTGATTATTAGATTTTAAGTCTAGTATTAGTATGGATTTGACCCTCAATGGTGGCAAGGCCCAAAAAGTTAAGCCCATGTGTTATTTGGATGATTATGAAAGAATTGACATGGTGAACTTAGAGTAGTACTCATTGAATTGGTTCATTCATCATCTAACCTTTCTTAATAAGGCTCATGCAGTACAAAAAGGGAAAAAAAATACTAATGGGTTTGGGTTCATATGAGAGTCCACTTTGATATCTATTATGAAAAGATCTTATCTTGGTCATCAAATGTCTAGAGAATTTATGAATAGCCGTTGTACTATTAGATTGCAAACTCATTAGGTTTGACTCTCTTGCAAATCCCTTACCTATAACATGTGCATATGAACTTGTTAGGATTGACTACTCCTCCTTTCTATGCACTTTTCTCCTAACACCTACACCTTTTTTATAAAGTATATTGTTAACATTAGAAAGATTAAAATAATGTTTTAGGTCCTCTTTCTAGAATTCAAAAAATCCATTGAAACTAATTTTTAAATAGTACTTTTCAAAATTTGACTTTTCACCCATAAATTCTTTTAACTAATTTTCATATTTAAATTTTGTCTTTTATCATACAAACAATTGATAGTTAATGTAACGCCCTAACCTAAAGACGTTATTAGCCCGCTACATGTCCTTATCATGATAGACATGCTAAGGCTATAGATTTCTAAAACCACAAATATGTTTTGAATATCACCAAATACTCACATATAGGGAAGCTTTCAAACTTTTTCATATTAAAATAAATGTCCTCAACTTATAAATCATCCAAACATCAAATCTAAATATAATAAAATCCTTATATAAAGTCTTCAAATGAAAACTAACTAAATGAGAAATATGTTTCTTCATCTCAAATCACTAATAGCTAACTCTCAATTGTCAACAGGATGGTCATAACCGCTATCGCACTTCCCATATTAACAAATACGTCATAGCCCATCAAGTCATAAATCATAGAATCTTCACCTATATCTGTGAGAAAAATAAGGATTGAGCAAAAACGCCCAATACGCCAAACCAAAAGCGCATGAACATAAACATGCAAATCACAATATCACATGCAACTTATATTTTAATGCAACAAGCACAAATTAATTATCTTTTCATTAGCCTGCAACCAACACAGTTTAGGACTATTGATTACTAATCCTAAACCCGAAGTAACTCATGACCCCGATGAAAAACCATATTATATTAATAAATACATATATAGATGTGTCCCACAATTAAGCTGGTAACGACTCCTAATCTACCAAAATCATCTCTAAGTGTAACTCCACTCAGGACACCGCCATACAAGGATCATCAAGTTGCCAGCGTTAGTATCACACTACTATTATGGTCTTTACTAACCGCAACCAAGCACAAGCAACACTCGTTCAATTAAGGTCCAATAATTATTAAGTTAATTTAACAACTAATCCTATAAAGCACATACAATCAAACATGGAAAGGTCGTACCTGGATTTGGTTTCAATCCAAATCTCTCGAATAATAACTATTAATAGAGTAGGAACCCTAATCTCACAATACTCTTGTTTAACAATATATATATTGAAATCAATTCCAATTGTAATAATAACATTTAACCTTAACCCTAATTCTATAAACTTAATTGAAGATCAACACATACTTCACAAAAACCCTTTTCACAAATTCTCCAAAGTTCTTAACAATCTCCACAAATTCCCTTCACAACACATGCACGCACACGCACACACACACACACACACACACACACACACACACACAATATATATACAATCCTCTATAAGCAAAACAACTATGAAGTTCATAACTTTAAATCCTCAGATGAAGAACAGATTCATACTTACTTAGATCGTGAGATCCTATTTGCATAGAAACCTTAATTCGTTCAATCAATTCTCTTGTCACCAATAATATATTATCACTATAATTATGTTCTTATAATCTATCATTTCTAAATATCACAATACTAGGATAAAAATCTTACCTTTACTTTGATAAAAAACCAAAATCCTCCAAATTTGATTTAGAGTTTCGCTCCCAGATCTCCTCAAACGTATACAAAACTAGGATTAGATTTATCTATCTAAGGAAAGGAATTGAAAAAGACCAAGATTAGACCCACATACCTTAAGTTTGCTTGAGGAAGAATTGTGACAAATTCGTGAGGTCTAGGAGGGGGTTAGCTTTAGAAAAACGCAACCCTAGCTTAGGAAAAACGCCAATATAGGCTGGCCAGTACGTTGGCGGCCATCTTTTCGGCATAAGATGCCGGCCTAAGTCAAATTCGTCCAATTATTTACCCGTGACTTCCTCGTGACCAAATTCATCTGTTTAAGGTCAATAATACATATTTATATATTACTATATTACAATTCTACCCTTTATTATGAATTATTTATTTGTATTTTATAGTTAATTTCACTAAACTAGATAATTTCCTAAATTCCATATAGTTTTTACACTCTCTGTTTTGGTAAGGAGTTTAAAATTGAGTAAATCATGGAAATCGAAAAGATTTGTAACTCTTGCTCATTATTTATTTTTGGTTTAATATACAAAAATATTAATTAATTATTCATTATTCAAATTTATAAATATGAATTCAATACTAAAGTTGATTATGATTCTTATGAAAAAAAAAATCACCAAACAATAATTTTTTTTATAGTTTTATTTCACTCCTCACATATAACTATTATACTAGTGTAAATATCAAATTTAGTACTTGTACTTACCTAAACATTGAAGTGGTCAAATTAAATTTCAATAAAATTTTTTTTTAATTGTTTTTGCTGCCTTCATTATATCATTTACTCTATTTGTTGACTTAGAAGAGACGACATATTAATAAATTTTTACTATTTCGCTCTTACACTATCTAGCATTAATAGATTGCTTCTTTCACATCAGAGGAAATGGTATTAGTGAGATAGTAAATTAGATATGATTGAGCATTAAATTGATTACTACCAAATTTTACATTTCACATAATATTACAACCTATTTCTATTCAATAAATGGTTCAACAGGTTGTTGGAGTAGATTCTCTTTTCAACATATATAGTGTTTTATCTCTTTTTTTCATTTAGGCACATGCATTATGAGTTACTTTTTATATAGGTAATGTAAAGTGTGGATAGATGGTAAAACAAGAACGAAAGAGCGCATGCATAGTTTTGGAATATAACTATATGCAATTATATATTCTATCTGAAACATTGAAATATAGAAAATGAGTGTCAGAGAATCGGAAATATGGAGATATAAGGGATTTTTTGAAGGGATCATTATTGGGGAAAGAGTCGTGCAATAATTTTCTGAATTGTAGGGTTGAGGATTGGGCATTTTGGTTTTATTATATTTCTTTAGTTCCATTCCTGGTACTTAGCCTTCACGTTGCCTATTTGCAATATGTGTCGTCGTTATCTCTCTTCCATTCATCAAACTTTATGCGCACAATACGATAACACCAACAAGACGATTTCCTAATTTCTACGTGTATGTCCAGTTGAATCTATGCAAAACAACTGTTGTTTGAAGAGACACATCTCTTCTCCTACCGGTAAATATCCCATTCACTTCATGTGCATGATCATAAATTGATTGTCCATTCTCATAATTAGAGAATATGATGATTCTTTTTTCTTTAGGAAGACATTCAACACACGAGAAATTATATTTTCTAGAACATAGAATTATCTTCTCATTTTATATTGGGAAAGTTATAATAAAAAGTCCTCCATATTTATTTATGGTTCATTGAAAATCAATTTGTTATAATATAGAGTCAAACAATACCATAATATTTTGTAATATGGATGCAAACAGGAAAATCCACTATGTGTGAACCGCCAGATGACACTAAATTTCCATTCCACGACATTATCAAATTCAACTTGGCATGCGTGATCATTAAACTTAAGTAAATATCTGATGCAAGCTTTTGTAGTGCAATCAAAACCATAAAAATATTTTCCTCACAATGAAGGAAACCTAATCAATCTTTTGCCAAGGATGATTGGGTAATATATATATATATATGTGTGTAGCTACAAATAAGTACAATCGAGTCGAGACAGTACAGTGTTAAAATCAAATTCGAGCTCTACTCAAACTTTCATAGCTCAAACTCGGTTTGAGCTCGTTGAACCCGAGATCTTAAGCTCGAATTTGGTTTAAAATAATTCTATAAAAGTTTGAGCTTAACTTGATTAAGCTTGTTTAGGCTTGATTTATTAAAAAAAAATTTTAATTCTAATCTAAGTTAAAAAGTTCCATATAAAGTTCCTTAATAGATAAAGCAATAAAATATGATTCTCAAATAAGTATTAGTTCTTAAATAAGAGCAATTGCCCAGCTTTGATGCTTATTTTTATCATAAATGCGTTTGTTAAACTTAATAAAATTTGGCGATCGTATCAAGGTTCCTGAATGCATTTGTGACATTTAGCAAAATGCTTTCGCTAGACTTTGGGGGAAGAAAAAAGTTAAGAAAATATCCTTAAAAATTTTACAAGTATAGAGATTCATGAAAGAAAGAGTTAATTAAACAGTAAGAAAGAGTTATTTAAATATTGATGTGTCATTTTATAGAATCCTAAAATAAAAATGTTTTAAAAACTAATGTTAATTCTATATTACAATTTATATGAGACTTTAGACGTATGCAATACTACACTTGTTTATAAATAAATCGAATTGTTTTCACTCTTCCTGGTGGATTATCTAAACATCGAAACTCTAATTTTTTTTTTATTTTTTTATTTCTCCTCGATATTCTTGGAAGGAAGCATGATGGTGAAGATGTCCAAAAAAAATCGGAGTCGTTCCAACATCTAATACACTATGAGAGAGATTACCGTGCCTAATGGGGGTGGTGCTTCCATAGATGGTGACATCATATTCTTCATTGTGATGCTAAATAACTCAATTAAGTCCTTGCACATGAAATAACTTAGAACCATAATTTCATTTTTAAAGTGGGCAATTTTGTCTAGCCATCAAATTTTTTTTTTTAAATACATTGATCCGAAAAATGTATTTAAATCACTAGTTTAGCTACTTTTTCCCCTTATTTCTTACGTTTTACATTTTCCTCTTACCTATCCATAAAAAATCTCAAACCCTTGAAGAATTCCAATAATATTTTGTGTGACACTCTAAAAGACGAAGCGGTGAATTTATGAGAGATTTCTAGAGGAATCTTTGAAGGTTGAAGAAGTTGTGGTAGGACAAAAGATTGAAGAACTACAAAATGGCAAAGCGATTTCAACATGTTCTCAATATTTTGAGTGCTACTTTCATTGAAAACATGTTGAATATGGTTTATTTTTGGTATGGGGGTATTTAAGAAAAGTACAAGAAGGTTTAAGGCATTTTGGATTAATAACAAGAAGAATTTTTATGAAAAGCGATAATTTTAGAAGTACATAACTCGTGAGTGGGCACGTGCATCATGTTGTGCACTTCTTGGACTCAAGTGCAATAGTTTTGGAAGTGTACAAACACTACACAAGCCTATGCATTAGGTTATGCACCTCTCTTTAACTCAACAAAATAAAGATCCAAGAAGTGCATGACCTATGCATGAAAGTTGTGCATCAGATTATGTATTAATCTATGGCTTAAAATTTCAATTTCTAAAGTGCATGACTAATGCATAAGCCCATGCACAACTCGCGCAATCAACTGTGTATCCATTTATGACATGTATGATCCGAACATGTGTTACATGACCTCTTATAGGAGCATGCATTGACCTATGAACATTGTAACTCCTTCTGTCATGTCCCAAGGGGTACCCTAAATGTGACAGTTTGCCATACACAATATTAAAGCTTAGGAATGACTTCTTTAGTCAGTCAAACTCTTTCATATTATGCATAAGGTGTACAACATATTAGAGGAAACGCATCAGAGTAGTGCAATTTACTTTGATAACAATTAAGTAACAAGACAAGAAACACACTTAACATGAATCATAAATAAGGTCAATTACAATTCTTAGGGGCATACCCATCGCTAATATCTTCAAGTTTACATAAATACATTTCCTAGTAATCTCCAAATTATTAACATAACATATATTACTCATAAAGAAATTTTAAGAAAGTGAATTCCTTCTATGCTTCTACTTCTTCTGTAAAAGCTCAATAATCCATCAATGATTTCCTTAGTGTCCCGTCCTTGAATAAAGTCTCAAGCATACATATTTCAACAAAATCTATGGGGGTGTAAGCTCACAACATGTTTAATGAGATATTCCCTTTATTCGTATTGTATTTCAAACAAGTTTATTAATTTTCATGCATATGCTATGCAACAACCACATGATACAAGCAATTATATATGGGTATTCTGAAACTATATATAGAACGGATTTATGTCATTCGTATCGAGGATTAGGGAAATGGTAGTTGAATATCTTTGCGATCTTCATTGTTAGTCCCCAAGTGCACTATGCTCATAGCGATTGATCGGTGCAGCTCATCCTTAGGATGTATCCTCTATATGCCTTAGTTCCCTCGGTCTCTTCAAATAAGCTTAGCCTCGGACCCTTTTTATTCTTCACGTAGGAGTAATAGTTTTCCACACGTAACTCAACGAATGCAATGCGTGACAATTTAGTTTATATTAAAGCCGAATAAAAGTAAAGTATACTGAATGGTCATCAAACAAAAATCATACACACATAAGCAACATGAAATATCAATAATACATTTAAACAATCATTTATTGATTTCGATATTCTTAGCATCCTTTGTCACACATACATAAGAGTAATTATATATAAATCTATAACCCCATACATATTCATTTTATTTTGTACCTATAGATTTAGTGCAACTATCTATAAATACAAGCAAGATAATGAAATTATAAGAGAAACCTCATCCATATTGCAATATGCTTAGTCATAATAATCCTTAGGAAGGGGAGTCCCATATTCCTTGTCACCTAGACAAAAGAAATACCATAAATGAGTATTTCCTGGAAGTTCTACTTAAACTTTCTAATTCTATCTTGTTATTTTCGTCAAAATTCGAATCAAGAGAAATTCCAATTTAAACGGCCATAGTTTGCTCATTTTAACTTGGAATTTCTCATATTAGTAGTTGTTTTCTACCTACTTGAAAAAATCTATCTAAGGTTATTTTTAATATTTAGAGCCATATGGGTTTCGAAATAGGTCAGTATAGACCTACAAGTTCCAGCCTTCAAGTTTTTCATTTTTCAAAGTTCTAATTTTCTTAGACACTTTATAGCAAACATATAAATATTTCTACTTTTGAAAATCATTTAATATTGATAATAACTCATATTATATGCATGATTCTAGTGATGTTGTCTTTAAAATAGAACTTGTGTATAATCTTTTTGAAGATAGAGTTTTGTGAAAGACCATTCTTTGATTTGTGATTAAATTTGTTATTTTGTAAGTATGTGACTCAATAAGAAAATCATAATTCAACATATATATATATATATATATATATTTTGAAATCTTCAAAGGTCTTATATTTGTTCAAGAATTCTTATTTAACAATTTATTTTTATAAAATATGGTTTTATCTATTTGTGACATAAAACTCAGTGTATTTCTTTAAAAAAAAAATTTTCCTAAGTTTGATTCTTAAACTTAGGTTTTGTAAATATGAAGCTTAATTAAAAAAATCATGATTTTATATTTATTTTGAGTTCATGAATATTTTATTTTCATACTAGACTTCTTTTAAGTAATTATTTTCCATTACATAAATTTATATGTGGTTATGAAGAAAAATTATTTTAAGTCTTATTATCTGTCTAAAAGGTTTTAAGTTTTTAGCATATGAAAAAGATTAATTAGATGACTTGTTCTAAACTTTCATTCTCATAATAACTCTTTCTTAATTCATAATTTTTCTACACATAGACATTTAAGGGTCGTTGGAAAAAACACTAAAATTTTTAGTTGTTATTAATGGGTGTTTAATTTTTATAATAATTATTTATATTTTCTTAACTTCATAAAAAGAAAATAAAATTACTTCTTAAAACTTAGTTTTTAAATTGTATATTGATTTTATTTTTAAGTAGATTTTAACTAGTGAGTTGATTTTTAAGCTTGTTTTAGGAAAATTGTTTCATTCAAAATGTTTGTCATGATATTGGCATATGCCTTATAAATAAGTTTTTAAGAAAAACTTGCATAACAAAATATTAAAAGTTTATGATAAATTTATTTTAGTATTTATTATCCTACGTCTTAATGAAAATTTTTTCTAAGTGTTGAAAATCATTTTTCTAGGGAGTTTTAGCCCCATTTTTATATAAGAGAAAATAATCCATAGTATCATTTTGAAAATTTTATTAAGACAACAACATTATCATACGACTATGCATGAATATGAACTTAGTAGTTACATTAGGAGATAATTTATAAATTCATATAGAGAAATAAAAGAATAGAAAATCAAATATGCAAATATAAGAACAAAATATGGAAGTCTTAGCTTATTATCAAGACTTCTTAGAACTAAAAATGGACAACTTCCATGAAAACAAGAAAAGAAAAGTTAAAGAAAATCATAGAAGTTTTGGATTTATTTTAAGGCTTCCCAGGACTTAGAAGTAGACAAGTCCCATATAAAATAAGAAAAACAAGGAAATAATTATGTGAGTCTTAGACTTTAGTAAGGCTCCCTGAGATTTGAATATAGCCAGTCTCATAAATTAAGTAAAGCAAATAAATAAAAAAATCATGAGAGCCTTAGATTAATTTTCAAATCTTCCTAGAACTTAGATTATAGACAAGTCCCATTTGTTTTAACTTGATAGAGTACAAGTCTAAGACTAGAGATTGACTTATCTTATTTATTTGCATGAAATAAATAAATAAGGAAGGAAATAAAAGCATAAATAAAAATGTTAGGTTAGTGAGCATTAGAATCTAATATATTATATATATATATACACACACTTAGTAATATATATAAAGTTAAGATTAGAATAACAACATAACATAACATAAATGAAGTTGTAGAGTTAAACAAGACATGAACAATAAGTTGTTTCTACATTTCCATTCCTTATCATATGTTCATGAGGAGTTTGGAAACCAAACACACATATTTTTTATGTTATGTTAACATGAATTTATGAAGGAAGTTTAGAGTTTTGCCTAGAGTAGGAGATGAATGAAAGAAAAATTTTGAGAAGACAATAAAGAAGTATGTGTGTAGGTGGCGTGATTTTGGGAGAAGAGAGGAGAGTGTTTGAGATTTTATTTTGCAAGAGTTTTGTTATGTTTAGGATGTGTGTTTAGTAGTTTATCTTAAAGATGGAAGATTGTGTATGAGTAGAAGAAGGAAAGAAAGGTGGAAGAGAAATTTAGAGAGGAAAAGTTTGAGAGGAAATTTAGAGAGAGAAGTTGAGAAATGATTTTGGTAGAGTTTTGTTATGGTGTAAGAAAAATATGTAAGAAGTAAAGTAGGGAAGGAGTATTTATAGATAAATGTGGAAGGAATTTAAATGAATAAAAAATAAATTAAAATGAGTGGGATGAGAGGGAGAAGTAGCCTATCATGAGGGAGAAGAGAGAGAGGGAGAGATTAAAAATTAATTTTAGTAAATAAAAGTAAGTAAAGTAAAGGAAGTTTAGTAAAAAGTAATATTGGAAATATAAATATCAAAAATAGGTATATACGTCGTAAGAGATGGGTTGTAAGAAAAGGTAGAGATAGATGAATAGTAATGAATTATAGGAAATAGTAAATTAAATAGTAGATTAGACAAATAAAACACACGTAGTAATGAAAATACGCGTAAAAGGGCTACATATGATAGTTTTAAAAGCTGAAAAACTCTATAATTGATATTTTATGATTCCTCATCTAATTACTAGCCTAGATATATTGTCCGAATATTTTTACCATTTTGCGTATTGGGACCTCAATTTCGAAAATTGATCCCGTTTGAGTTTGAAATGAGCAAATTTTTTACGAATCTAATCTTTTTATGTTGTATCACATCCAAGCTCATCTTATTCTTATTATTTTAGGGTTTTGAGTACAGGATTGTCGGATCTAGTCTTACTAAGGTTTGTCGTTGACCTAGTCGACTTTTAGGATTCCAATTTCAAATTTCGATTTTAATATTTACTCGTAAGAGTATAAGATCTAGGGGTTTATAATTATATTATATTTTTAGTTCAAAAACTTAAGATCACTTTGTTTTTATTATTTATTTAATATTTTTTAGTTCTCGGGATTATCTACTCGAGTCTAGGCCTTCTTGTGTTATATGTTGACCCGGTTTGTCTTTGGTATTAATTTTTAAATTTTGACTCTAAAGTTCACCGAAGGTTCTAAGGTTTTATAGTGTTGTCATTAAATGATATTTGATCGTACTGTCCCGATTCATGTGTTAAAGATCAAATAAATGAATTATTTAATTTATGGATTTCCATTTTGTTTTTTAATGTTCTCTTTTTCTTAAGGTTATGAAATTCATATTTTGTAAAAACCCGATCCTCTATATCCGAGACTTAGAGTACCGAGTCCCCAACCACATATAACGTTTTCACATTACATGTAAGGTTGTCCTAAAACTAATAGTTTATGAAAATTGTTGATCAAAACCACTATAACCTTATAAAGAACTTTTAAAGAAACAAGATTGCTAACAAAAGCAATCTATACATACATTTACAACATATAAACACTGTTTAGTGTCAATACAAGACACTACAAAATTTACATGTTTTCTTAAAATAAAAGAATCCTAAAGGATCTTAAGGTCTTTACAAAAATAAGCTTAACTATCAAGCCTCCTATACATAACTTTTCCCTTAGCAAAAATTCTTCAAAAAGTCCAAGGTGTTCAAGTCCTATTCGTCCCACTCATCTAGGAATCTCTCGAAATCGGACCCATAGCCTAAATCATCATAAAACTCATCTCCAGCACCTGCAAAGCAGCAAAAGTGAGCCAAAGCCCAGTACACAATAACAAATGCAAAACAATTCATCAAGTCAATGTAATGCATCATTAGATAAGTGATTATCTTTATTACATTTTCTTTCACAAATCAATAGGAGGGTATTCAAACCCCGGATCACGATTTTGGGAATTTAGGGATCCTGAGTAACAGCAGCTGCTTAGGGGGTTGATATAAGCAGTCCGAATACTTATATCTCCTATATCTATTTCATGAAGATAATAGCTTCATTTAGGGTTCAAAAGCCATTGCCCGACTGTAAACCCCTAAATTTTCGAGATCGGTTTAGTACGAAACCCTAACCGGAAGTCAAATGAAACCCTGAAGGTCAACAAAACCCTAGTTTACCGTATCCATCTAAATCCGGCATTGCCGTTTTCTTTGGCCCTGAAAAACGAAGTTGGGATAATTAGCTCGAATAGTCCGTAATAACCATAGGTTTTATAAAAGTTTCATTTTCACGAATTTCGAGTGTCCTTCGAACCCGATCGGACACAGTCCTCGAAAAACGTGTCCGGAAGCCTGGACTAGTAAAAATATTCCGAATACACCGTTAGACTCGTAAAAATATAAGTTTTCCAAAAATATCAATTTCGTAATTTTTCGGTAAGTAAAAATAACAGATATAGCTATTATACGCGTATTTTCTTACTACCGGTACTTTAATTGTCATATCTACTTTACATTACACTATTCATTACTATTCTACACTATTCTTTTATCTCTACTTTTTCTTACACCTACTCTTACACTCTACATAACCTATAATCTTAATTTTTACCTTTCCCATAACTTTATATCACATCTACCTTACAAATTACATCTCTTATTTTCCAAAAAGTCAAAAAATTAAATCATCCTCCCCTCCTACAAGCATGGCCGGCGCCCCTTGTCCCTCTCCCTCTCTCAAATTGTTTTAATTTTGCTTTATTTAAATCACACAAAAATCACTCCTCAAAATCCTATAAATACCCCCCCTCCTCTTTCACTTCTTTCACACCACTTCTTCTCTAAAGCTATTATAGCAAAATTTCTCTCCAATTCCTCTCAAGAGTTCCTTTCAAGAAGTCTTCTTAGTTAGCTTTCTTTAGGTAAGGAATTTCTCAAGATTTCTTCATGTTCATCTACTTAGTATGAACTTAGTGTGTGTTTTCTAAAACCATGAAGGTTAAGAAAGCAACAATAGGTTCATACTTTGTTTTTATTCATAACCACAATTCCTTTATGTTCATGTTTCCTTTATATATTCATTATGTTTTTCTTATGTTCATTTATGTCTCTTTTATGTTTATAACTATGTACTATATCTATATAGCTATATATACTATTTAGAGCATGTAAGCTCATAATCTTGCAAATTATTTACCTTTCATGCAATTTATTTACTTCAATGCAATTTATTTATTTCAAGTTATTTTTAAGACTAGTCTCTAGTCTTAGACTTGTCCTCATCAAGTCAAAACAAGCTTTTCCTTCTTTCATTTCTTTTTATGGGACTAGTTTATTTCTTAGTCCCGGGAGCCTTGAAAAAGCTAAGACTCCAATACTTGACTTTATTATTTATGCTTTATGTTATTTTGTTTATTATTATTATTCTCATAATCATGTTCATTTAGATTGTTGTCCAAAAGTTTTATTTTCTAAAAGATAATCAAATAAAAGAAGGCTTTTTGTCACTTAAGGAATAAGTTTATGCGAAACATAAAAATATAAGATAACGAAAATAAACTCATTCATTTTCAAATTACAAAAAGAATTCACTATGAATTTAGAAACTATTTTTTTTACTTAAAAAGCTACTTAAATCTTTGTTACTCTACCTTGTTTTTCAAAAGAAAATATTTTGTTAACAAAAATGGTTCTTTTTATAAAGAAAGAATATAAGATGGATGACTAAGGAAATTTTTAAACAAATAGGCAAAGAAAAATTTATGGTTTGAAAATAATAAAGTTATTTCTTTCGAGTTAACAAGGAGAAGTTAATGAGATTATAGAAATTAGTTTTTCTACAAAAAGTCCTTAATTGTTCCACATTATTTTTATAAAGAAAACAAATTTTCATGCATGAATGATTATTTTTGAAAAAAATGAGACATGAGAAAAAGAATGAGAAATATCAAGTAAAGATTTTTACAAAACAAGTAAATAAAGGAATTGACACAAGAAAAATGAAGAAAAGCATATTTCCTAGAAAACTTCAAACATAGTATTAATGTAATTTAGAAAGTAGAGAATTTCATTTTCAAAGGTCACTTAGAAAAGATAAATGAAACCAACATAAAACATTTTTAGAAAATAAAGAAAACAAGGTATTCATTTCAAAGAAATTTACAAAAACAATTTCCGAAAAGTTTCAACCCGACATTGTTTTATCTAAGAAAAATAAGTTGGACAACAAGACACTTGAGGATGCTTAAATATGAGTTATATAGTTATAGAAAGAGAATTTTTCAACTATAGATAACTAAGTATTTATCAAACAAATTTGATTTCTTGAAACAAAGTTGTTTTTACTTGGAAAATCCGTGGTGAATTTTGTCGCCACTTTTTCGGAACCTATATGGCTTTGTTTGTGGGAAATAATTTTAGAAATGGGTAGATCTTTTCGAGTAGATAGAAATCGGTATATTATATGCGCGATTCCGAGTTAAAATGACCAAGTTATGGCCATTTTAAGTTGGAACATTCTTCTATACGAACTTTAACGTTCTTTGACATTGTTTTGTCAAAATTCAAGAAAATCTTCAAGAAAAACTCATTGTGGGTATTTTCTTTGGTTAGGTAACCCCGAGGAAGGAATCCTTTACCCCGAGGACTATTACAATTAAGTGGAGTGTGTGACCGACTCATCCGCTTAGAAGAATAGACGACAATGGCATCGTGAGTTATTCCCCGTTATTTTTCATACTCTTGATTGTGCTTGTAAAATTAGTTGCACTAGAATTTAAGAAAAATCAAAAGGAAGTGTATGATAATATGTTGAAAGAATAATAAGTATATCAAGACTCGATTTGTTTGTAATAAAGTTGTATGTGAATTAATATCTTGAAATGTTTGAAATTGATTGATCACTTGAAAGAATTTAAACGTAACTACTAGACTTTAATTAAAGAAAGTATTCATGCACTTCATATGAGTCACATTGCATTCACTACTATACAATTGGTGGGACAAGAGTATAATAGTGGTGGTAGACATAACCGGTTAATCATGTAAGTGGCGAGTAGGAGCCAGTAAAAACTACAAAATTGGTGGCTAGTAGGAGCCTGTAATAACTACAAAGTTCTGATGGCTAGTAGGAGCCTGTAATAACTACAAATTTTTGATGGCGTATAGGAGCCGGTAAGATCTATAAAAGTGTTTTCAAAAGTTGTGGCTATAATTGGCCTGAATACCCAACCCCGAATGAAGGGCGTAAATTTATTCAACATATGATTCCCGGAAAGTCATATGTCTTGTATGCTCACGTGATTGTTGCATTTCATACGTCTGAATAATAAACTTGATTGATAATTTACTTCGAGTATAAATTTTGGGATTTACTCACTAAGCCTAGTAGCTTATACCCCGATAGATATCTTTTGTAGTTCCCTTACTTATGGTTAAGGCCATGTGGACCATGCGGGCAGGTAATCCCTTTTGAACATTAGAAATCTGGATAAAGTATAGCTCAGTATTAGCATGTTAATATGTATATAATAGATTAGTAATTCAGGGAGTTGTTCTTAAGAATGTAAAGTCTTTGCCATGAACAATTAATTATTGTGAATCCTCTTTTCTTAATGTGTTTTTATATCTCCTTAAGCTTCATAATTCCATGTATGGTCCTCTAAAGTTGCGGAAGCACGCCTTACACTTGATATAAAAGCTTTTGGGAATGGCTAAGGTCGTTATACTTAAGCTTTAATATTGAGTGTGGCGGACTATCACGTTTAGGGTACCCATTGGGGCGTGACACCGACTCTACTTAAACTCAGTCCATAACATGAACCTAGTTCACAAGTTCCCATAAACCTTGAACTAAATCATGGTATTTCCCCCTAAGTTTAAGCAAACGTTACTCAGATACTATTCCCCCTATCGGCTACCCACTTAACAAAAAAGAATCGCTATTGCATCATAGCGTACCATTGCATCATGGTAAAGTCATTGCATCATGACTTGGTTAAGCGCCTAACTAACATGTCATTGCATCATGACAGGTTTGCTGCTCCTCGGACCAGATTAAACAGCGTAATAGACATCCAATTCATTCAAATATTAATCCAAGTCAAATGAATTGAATTAGGAATGCCTATTCCTAGCAAACATCAAACAAGTTATTGCGTACCTGAACCCGTTAGTATATTACTATGATCTCTCGGTGAAGAACTAACCGAAGAATCCTTAACTGAAATAGGAATATCAAAATAATCAATAAATAAAAATTCCTCATTCACATATATATACATATTATATCTATATCACAATTAATCAAAGAAATTCAAATAATTTAATACAAAGTCATAATAAAGCATTTAAACATCCTATTATATCCTAGATCGCTTAATAAATACTTAATTGACCAAATATCAAACTTCGGAAAATTTTAAAAAAAGTTTTTTAAAAATCAAAAGCGTAGGGGACACGCCGGCGCTCAAAGCCGGCGACTTTGAGCCGGTGTTCGACACTATGAAAATCAACACTGCCAACGCTGGCAACGCTCAAGGGTACGCCGGCTGCCTTCATTCTACGCCGGTGGCTTTAAGCCGGTGTAGAATGCAAAATCCAAAATTTTTCCAATTATTCAGAGATGTGCAAACCGGCCGCATATCTAGATATGCTGGCAGCCTCAACACATACGCCGGCGGCTTTAATTCCCAGTAGCCGGCGTACAATATGAAAGAATGAACGCCGGCTAACTTTTCCAGCGAAAGCCGGCGGCGTTCAAACGGCTTTAATAATTTTAATTATGTTGGTTTCCAACACCGCCTATAAGCCGGCGGCGTAGAAACCCAGATGCCGGCGTACGTTTAAAAACAGGCCTATACAACAGAACACTTTTCCCTGTTTTTTTTTTTCCACTTCGAAAGTTCTATCCTATAACACTTTCAAACCTTCCTCAACTACATTTTCAACTTCTTATACTCACTCCTATCTACACTACTCAAACTTAGCAACTCAACACATGAAATCAACACATTTAAACACTTCCATCCATTCTCAACTTTCCTACACAAACCATCTTCATATCCTCCTAACACTTCATATCACTTCTACAATGCATGAAAAAACTCACACACTCACAAAACACATTCCTAACTAATCTCAAAGCATGAACAAACAATTTAGATAACATTTAAACTCATTCTATACAAGAGTTCATAACCATTACAAGAAAGGAAAAAAAAAACAACAATCATAGTTAAATCAACTCACATGTATACCTTGCCTTGAGGGAACTTTGATTTTTAAAGTTTGCTATTGTTTCTTGACTTGAACTTGGAAATGGAAATGAAAGAGGAAGAGAAAAAAAAAAGAAAAGGAAAATTCGTATAAAGGAGAGGCTGCCCCAAAAAGTGGTCCAATTAAGCATAATTAAGCCTTAAACATATCCCAAATTTACCCTTTAAGGCATATGCAACTTTAATTTGCATTTAGGGTGAATTTAAGTCTCATTTGAGCTTATTAAGCCTAATCACTAGTTTAACTAATAAAACTTCTATCTACTAACCTTATGGAAAACTAAATTGATTTTATAAATTTAAACTTAATTACACCTTAATGTATAAAAGACACAATTAATAACTATACTACACACACTTTAATACATATAAAACAAAATATTAATTTCACTACATATGCAAAATAATACATTTAGACTATTACCAACACAATTATCCTAAACATCATGCTCATTCAATTCAATACCTAAGATAAATAAACAACACATGGAAATTAAATAGAATTTAAATTTAGGTCATTTCATATTAATCTTGTTTTGAGTTTCCAAAGTTCAATTTTTAACTTAGGTCGATTTTAGGATTTTGATTTCTATTTTCAGTTCTAGAATTATATTTTTAAGTGTTCTAAAAAGTTCAGGGGTTTACATCTTCTAATTCATATTTTCTTTTTCTAAAATTAATTGAAATATTGTTTAACTTCTTCTTATAGGATTAAAATTAAATACAAGACTCTTGAAACCTAGATGCTAGTGAGGTGAAAAGTAAGAACTATAATAGCATAGACTACGGGTAAGTTTATAGATATAATAGGTTTATGATTATCTTAAATTGTGATGAATTCATCTTTAGAGGACTTTTAGTTAGGCTAAACAAACCACTTTCCTAGTATGCATATTACCTTATTTGTTGAAAATGCTTGTTAAGGTAGAATAAAAATTGACTAATGGTAATATGAATTATAAAAATGATTCTTTATGCTATCCCTATGTGAGTTATACTTGGAGATGGTTATCGGTAGATTTAGATTTTGACTCATATATTCATGGATTTTAGGGAGTACTCAACACTGTCTGTGTGTGTGCGTATGCGTGTTTTGAAGGTATGAAGTTATCTATGTGTCTACCGGAACTAAAAAAAAGATAATAATGAATGATTGCTAAATTAGGTATTTGTTTACATGTGAATATATTGCTATTTGTTCATGTGCTTGTGCTTGTAGTAGTACAGTACTTGGCTCTGACTTACTTTTTCTTCTTTTTCAAGTTCAAGTGACACACTTATCATGCTTGACTTATTTGGTTACAGTGTAATGGTAGATGATAGGGATGAAGCAAGTGGAGAGGACTACTTAGCAAATGATTAGAATAGTTGATTCTTGTAGACATAAACTTTATATATGTGTGTGTGCTAGTATGTTATAATAAGGCATGGAACCCAGTTAATTTATTGGTTTGTTTTACTAGTTTGATTTGATGGGCTCTTTGAGCCATGTAGTGTTAAGATATGTAAGTTTGTAATTACTCTTACCGTCATTTATGGAGTTATCTATGGTATAACCATTGACTTGAAGTTAGGAGATTGAATGTATGTTGATGTTAATTATGAATATTAAATATATTTTCTATCCGGTTCTAAGACTTAGTGTGTCTATATTTATAGACATGTGGTGAACTGTAAATAACTCTAATACTTAGAGTATTATAGTGTGTATTCTTGATTGTTGTAGTTTAATCTAAATGTTAGCTAAGTCATGAAGTTATTTATGAAGACATATATGCTTGTTGATCTTCGTAATTTTTTTTTCAACCTAAGAATGAGATTTTAGGTGAAATGCAATTTAATAAATTCTATGAAATTTAAAATACATGGCTTCATTTGGGTCATATCCATACATTTAACGAAATGCACAAAATTAACTTATAGTTGACTTTTTCAATCCCTTTCTTCCACTTTCATTTTAAATAAATTTTACTCATTTGATAGCTTTATAATTTTTCTCATAGCTCATGGTGCTAGGGAGAAAAAAAATCTTAATCAACACCAAATTCATGAATACTTCATGAAATAACTATGAGATAACAAATATTAGCCATACTAATTTGCAAATTAATGTGATTACTCTTGAAGGAAAATATGGAGAAGAAGTATTTATGCATGTATTTACAATTAACTATAGAAACAAAGTTAATCCAAGTACTATAAATAACTAACGAAAATTTATAGTTGATAAATTAACATTTTTAAATTTTAAGTAATCAGTTATAAAAATATGTTAAAAGTTAAGTACCAAATGGGGCATTTATAAATTACTCTCATTTAAGGTGCTCTATCCACACCATGTCAAATCTTATTCAGCACAAATGGATGGAGGCTCCAAAATGAGAGTGACTTAGAAACACAAGCTCTTAAACACGTGGTCAAAATATCTGAAATTATTTTTGTAAAGAAATGTCTTAATGCTTACTTTTCTTTACGTTTTTCAAAGTAAATTATAATAGTAGTATTTAAATTATAGTGATAAATATCATTCAATGAATATATATAGTTAAATGTTAGTTGTGATTATTTTTAAAATAAAATTATTTTTTTAATAGTATTATATATATTCAAAACAAAATCCAAGCAATGCGTTAGACTTTAATTGAATATTTGGTATTTTTTTAAGTTCTTATGGATGATGTGCATGGTTTTCTTTTCTTCCTCCTTAATGATTTATTTTCTTTGTATAATAAAAAATAGAAATGATTAAAGTATAATCAACAATGGGAGACATAAAAATAAAAAAATATTTCTCATATACATTGGGATTCTATTGGAATATGAGATTTGATTTTTCTTTGGTGTGTCTTGATAAAGTTAACAACTACAATCATGTGAGATGAAATTTAATCAAGACAATGTTTTTATCTTTGTATACACATTATATATTGATATCTTCAAATAATTAAGAAGTTGTTTTCCGGGAAAAGTTCTAACTTTGTATTTTTCTCAACAATCATTTCAATATCAATGCCTCCCTCTTCTTGATTGTTTGATACTGAGCTACCAGTCTGATGGTAGCTCCCTTATCATTTGTTTAGTAGTTAAACTTTAAGTGATTTATAGACAAAAACTGCTACCCTGTGGATGGTAACACCTCTTACCTTTGAGTCGATAACCCTTTTCAATCCTTTAATTATAAAATATTGTCTAAAACGCTTTCCATAATATGACCTTGGTCATTAGAAATCAAAACATACAATCCATAGGGATAATTTAAAAAGTCAAAAGGCATAAATTGATAGCTATCAATTAAGTTTTTTTTTTTTTTTTGTCTAACTAAACTTAACTTGTCTCATCAAAATAAAATACAAAACTTTTAATTAGACAATTCATTGACCTGGTTAACTTGCACCAATGGAAATTTTGACATCAGATGTGAATTTTAGAGGCGAAATTTGCCGCTTCTAGCATCACAAGTGAATTTTGCCTCCTAGAAATTAAAATGAGGTGAATTTTGCCTCATCCACTCAATAGATGAGGCAAAATTCGCCTCATCATCCTATTTAACAGCAAATTTCTCCTCATCTACTGATGGATGAGGTGAAGTTTGCCTCATCTCTCTATATGTAAAGTCGCCTTACTGCCCGCTCTCTCTCTACACTCCATTCACTCCCGCTTGCTCCTATCTCTCTCTTCTCGCTCACACCCAAACAGATTCAGCCACCCCTTCTCTTCACATGCCCACACATACATACAAACACACACACACACCTAGACACTTACATGCATACACAAACACGCAAACACACACAGAGACAGATCTCTCTCTCTTCTCTCTAAAAGGGCAAATTTCTCCTTCTTTCTCTCTCTCTGTCCTATGTTTTAAATTTTTATACAATTATATTGTATATGGAAATATATATTTAGAGTTAAATTGATTTTAAAATTATATTTTAATTTTCATCAACAATCACTAAAAAATTAGTTCAATTTTTTAAAATAATTTTAATTCGAGTATTTAAATGCTAGTTGTTATATATTTATTAATTAATGTGTTTTTAATTTATAGTTATGTTTTTAATTTTTATACTATTATATTGTTTATAAAAATATATATTTAGAGTGAAATTGATTTTTAAATTATATTTCAATTTTCGTGTAGGTATTTGATAAGTTGTGTCACTTAGATCAGATAGTCAGAGTACAACAATCACTAAAAGGTCAGTTAAATTTTTATAATAATTTTAATTCAATTATTTAAATGCTAGTAGTTATATATTTATTAATTAATGTGTATTTAATTTATAGTTATGTATTTTTGTTAGTAATTAAAAAATTATATATATATATATATATTTAGGATGTAGCTGTCATGCCCCTAAAGGCTGGATAGTCCGCTGTAGGCAATAGAGAATGGTTGTTATGATTATTCTAAACCTCTCTTGTTGCGTAGAGGCGTTTGTAGTTTTCAGACATCTGAGGAGGCTTGTAGCATATATCAAAATAAAGTAGTAGTAATTTACTTAGACAAAGTTCATAGGGTTACATAAATGGCTTTATTTTACATGGCAAGGTTTCTACAGCATCATTCTCGAAATTCGTACTCTTACCCTTTTTGTACGACCCCATTTTTATTCTAGTACTAACCTATGGAGGTCCCTTGCCCGGTCTGGACCATAAATAGGCCTGTGACAATGAACTGTAAAGGGGTGAGCAAACCACAGCTCAGTGAAGTATAAATCCTCACACTATATCATTCACGCAACAACAAGCAAGTTAATTAGTGGCCCACACAAGTGTGGCAAGCAAATGACAACATTATGAATGCATAGATATATACATAGTTGATCGGAAACTATATATAGAATGGATTTACGACCTTTGTATCATGGGTTAGGGAGGATTTGAGACCGTCAATTCCTATGAAACCCGGGCTTGGGACCTGAACCTTCGCGATTCATTTTATTAGATAAATAATAGTCATAATATAAGGTCCAGAAGTAGGTTTACACTTAAGCAATGACACTAGCACGGCCTCTAGCAATAGGTTGTACCCCCAAGTACATGTTAGTTCCTCAATATACCAGAGGTAGGGTCTATGATTAACTAGCCCCTTTGGTCCACTGTAGGGTGGTGACAGCTCTTGTAATGCAGTATGCGTGATGCATGATCAAGTATTTAAATTTAATCGGATATATTAAGTTTAATTAATTGATGCGACCAAAACAATTTCATAAACATTTATCATGTTGTTATCCTACTTAAGCACAGGTTATTCAAAAAATTTATAGTAGTTTGACAATGCAAATCAAACACGAAGCAAACACACACATGGCCCAAGACCCGCATGCAATCCAATTAGTTCATATATTATAGGTGCACTATATTACCAACACAAGTAGATATAGGGATCATAGGATATATACTCACCCTTCCATAAGGGTCTAGCTGTCGTAGTAGTCTTCAGGCAGCTCGTTGTCCAAAGCGGTTTCTCCTGAGTTGTGAGAATCCAAAACATGGGACTGAGTATTTTGTAAGAAAATTAAGCTACAGAAGCTCTAAGCTTTCTGTCATTTCCATTTTTTAAATTAAATCATATGTAACTTTCTTGTTTCTAATCCGATTAAGGTGATTAACTAATTGTTTTGACTCATTCTGTATTGATAAGAAATAAGTAAAACTTACTATTCCTAGTATCTGTCGAACTGCATTAAACTATCTTATATGTATTTATGACTTGGGCGAATTATAGGCGTTGTACTATCTTTAGAGTATTGAAATATAATCTGTCTACAATTAAAAGGAATCCTCTATAGAATCAAGGCAACAAGAAGGCAAGCGTTAGTTGATTGCAGAAAGAAGAGGAGCATAGGGGTTGTTATTATAATGTCTTACCAATGCTAGGAAGTAGGTCCACGTTTGGGTAATGGCTAAGTTCCTTAGAAGTTAAGATAATAGAGGAATGCCTTCTATTAATGGAGAGTTGTTCTCGGCTTTGAAGGGGTTTGTGATCTTCACTTCCGAATTCCCTCTTCTCTTGGCTAAAGAAATGAATCCTACACTAAGTGATAGGGAGGATGGCGTTCTCGGATTATTCTAGCTCCCACCACTGTGCTTGATCAGCTGCTCCATGTGGGAGCATGAGTGGAGGATTCACGGTGTGATTGCATCAACATAGGAGAGTGGGGTTCTTGTGGTTGTGTATGTAGAGGATTGGAGGTAGTTAACGATTAGGTAATTAGGAAGAGATCTTGTTCTTTTATAGGGTGCAGATGCTTCTTTGCCAAATGGAGCCGTGCCAAGGAGACTTCTCCCAGCTAGGTGGCAACATGCATGGCCTTGTGCTCCTCTCCATGATAGTTGTTGGGATTCTCTAAATTTGGTTGAGCAAGGGGCAGCACTTTCACTGCTGCAGGAATCATTTCATGCTCCAATGTGAGCCTCAAGGTCTAGCATTCCTAGTTGTCCTGATAGCACCCTTGTCGGCAATCTAAGGATAATTTTGTTGAGACAGCCGAGGAGGTCCCCTATAGCACACGCACTCCTTCTACCCCAGCTATGCTTGATGCATGTCCATCTTCATAGGAGTCCTTAGGCTTAGCAATGCAATTCCCGAGGGAATTTCTCGAGTTGCGGAGTTTGCAGATGTCTCCTCTTTTAGCATTAGCTGTCGAGTGTGAGTTCTATTTAGGAAGATGATGGGAAGCCTGGCGTGACAGTTGTTCGTGGTCTTCAGGAAGCTTGACTCAAGAAGGAGACGGCGGTGGGGTTTCAAGGATTTTTGTAGGCCTAGCTCCAGCTTGTTAGGAGGTGGCATCGGTTGGGGGCAGCTCCTTCATGATTGGATTGCTGAGGCCTGATCAACTCTCACTCGGTCTTGGCGTGCTCCAGCTCCTGCGTGCACTCCACACACACGCTCACTGTTTCCCACTTGCGCGCTCATAGCAAGGCACTCTTCTACCCATATGCCTCATGTTTATCTCATTCCCAAGCATACACACAGCTGCAATGGTCGGGCAAATTTTACATGAAGGTCTTCCAAGGTCTAGTGTTTTCAATTGCTTAAAATACTATATATATTCATAGGGCATGGTATTGTAAGAGTTCGAATTTCAAATTGGTAATATAGTTTCACTAGATTGCCAATCACATCTAGGATAAAAGCTAGATGTTTTGCTTTCTAATGAAATTTATTGACAACAGTTGAAGAGAGAAAGGAAGAAATAGACTAAAAATTTTCTTTATATCTTAAAAAAAAAACTAAAAGTATTTAGGAGTTGTAAACAGTTTCGATTATGCAGTTTCAATCTAGGATCGAATTTATTCAATCCATCTACTGTTAAACACGTTACCAAATATTTTTTAATTGGAATTAATTTTTCAAATTTGTAATTTCAACGAAAATCAGGGGTTTACATTAACAATTATGTATTATTAGCTAATATATGTTTGTTGTGTTTAATAGTATGACACATAGATTAAATATATTTAAATGTTAGTATTTACATATTTGTTCATTAATGTATATTGAATCTATAGTTATGCATTTCTTGCTAATAATTGAAAAAATCACCTATATATTTAGAATTAAGTAATTATGCATTTTTTAGTACTTGTTTATTGTGTTTAACTTCATGACACGTAGAATAAGTATAATTATTGAAATGCTAGTAGTTATATATTTATTAATTAAAGTATATTTTATTTATAGTTATATATTTCTTGTTAATAATTCAAAAAATTTATATATATTTAGGATCTAGCAATTATTTTTATTATTTGATACATGTGTATTGTGTTTAACTTGATGACACGTAGATTAAATACAACTATTTAAATTTTAGTGTTTATAAATTTATTGATTGATGTATATTTAATTTGCAGTCATGTATTTGTTGTTAGTGATTCAAAAAATTATATATATTTATGATCTAGCAATTATATATTATTATCTAATACATATGTTTTATGCTTAATTGTAAGACACACATAGAGTTTTAATATGTTGATTTAGAAATAGTGTCTCGATATTAGATGTTCGAATACGTAAGGGAATTGTCTTATATGAATAAAATATGGTAATTAATTAAATGCCAATTTAGGATGTCTGCACGAATTTGGCAAATGACATGTGATTTGACAAGTACGCAATACAGAAACGAGGTCAGAGACTTTTTACAAGTTGTTGCAAATCATAGGAGGGCAGATGAATTGATTAGATGCCTTTATAGAGATTATATCAATAGTTCATGGTAGTCTATTTAGATTATTGAGTATCACCTCCTAAGGAGGTGATTGGCTTGGACCTATTCTCCTTGGATTTTCCACGATAAGGATGTAGATGATGATGATGTAAATAATAATATTATCATGGATGAAGGGAGTAATCCACTTGAATACTTGCACTTTGAAGATGAAGCAGACCAAGAACTTTTGGAAGACATTGCCGCTAACATGAATGATCCTGATGGAGATGATGTTGATAGCGAAGATCAAAGTAGTGCCTTTGATGGAGAGCGGTGGACTAGAATGTTTGAAATAGCAAAGAGTCCGATTTACTTTAGTTGTACAAAGTTCTCTTTATTATCTGCAGTAATTCAAATGATAAATCTAAAGGTTGACAGTAAGCAGTCGGTGAAGTCATTTAACAATTGGCTTGCTTTAATAAAAAGTTTGTTACCTGCCGACAATTTGTTACCATCATCATACTACAAAGAAATAAAGTTTTTGAAGCAGTTAGGTATAGATGCAAACATGATCCCTACATGCAAAAATGATTGTGTGTTGTTTCGAAAAGAATTTCAAAATCTTGATAACTGCCCTGTGTATGGGGAAAGAAGGTAGAAGCTTCATTCAAGGAAATAGAAAATAGTACCGGTGAAGGTTTTACGGCATTTTCCATTAATTCCAATATTATAACGGCTATTCATATGCTGGAAGACGACTCCAAAGATGAGATGACACAAAGAAAATTACGTATCGGTGGAGGGTACTTTGAGGCAACCCGTTGATTCCAAACAGTAGAAGGGATTGGATGATAAATACCTTTGGTTTATGTTAGACTCTCGAAGTGTGCGACTAAGAATTTCCATCGATGGGTTCAATCCTTATGTAAACATGAGGACTACATATAGCATGTGGCCAGTTCTTATGTTTGTATATAATGGTCCACAATGGAGATGCATGAAGGAGCCATAGATAATGATATCGCTTTTAATATCGGATCCAAAATCACCAAGTAAAGACATTGATGTGTACTTGCAACCTGTTATTGAAGAGCTGGAAGAACTTTGGGGAAGTAGGTTGAAAACACTGGATGTGGTGGAATGACGAACATTTCAAATGCATGGTATATTGTTGTGGATATTAACGATTTCCCGACTTATGGTAGCATATCAGGCTGGCCAACCAAGGGTTATAAGGCATGTCCTATATGTAACGTCAATTGCACAAGAGGGCATTTAAATAGTAAGTTTCACTGTATAGGCCATAGATGGTTCTTGCCTCTAAGAGATAGATGGAGACACAACAGTGCAAGTTTTGATAGCACTATGGAAATAAGAACCTGGCCAAGGGATTTCAATAGGGCAGATATCGTAGACCAAGTACGTTGTGATGAGCATGTCATATTGGGAAAAATGCAAGAGAGGCTCTATTGTCGAAGGAATGAAGATGGTACAAACTGGTGTAAGAAGAGTCTGCTCTTTCGGTTGCCATATTGAAATGAATTGTAGGTACGACACAATCTTCATGTGATGCACATTGAAAAGAATATATATGTGACGACCTGGTGGGGACTATTTTCGGTCTTAAGGGCAAGTCAAAAGACACAAATAAGGCTAGACTCACCCTCTAGGAAATGGGTATTCGTTCCGAGCTACACCTGTAGGAACGTGGTGGACGTATGTTCAAGCCACCGGTTACATATGCACTATCGACTTGACAAATAAGAGAGGTTAGTAACTCAATTAGGGATGTAAAGATGCCAAATGGTTATGCTTATAATATATCATCTTCCCTAGGTGCTGATGAAGTAAGTTTGAGGGGAATGAAGAGCCATGATTGCCATGTTCTGCTGCAACGGATCCTCCCGATAGTCATTTGTGGGGTCCTTGATAAGCGAATTTATTATGTTATATGTGATGTTTCCCGTTCTTTTAGCGAATTGGCTGCTAAAGAACTCCGTGTGAATTTACTGGAGTCTTTGGAAAAAAACAATAATCCTAACTCTTTGTAAGTTAGATATGATATTTCCTCCTGTTTTTTTTACATCATCATCTATTTAGCCAGGCATCTTCCAAAGGGAGCATGCATGTGTGGCCTTGTCCAGTACCGTTAGATGTATCCAGTTGAAAGAGACATGGGGGTTCTCAAAAGAGATTTATAAAACAGGACAAGAAAGAAGGGTTCCATTACCGAGTCATATGTTCTGAGAGAGCATTCAATTTTACTCATTATATTTCGAGAACATGGACTCAAGAATAAATAGGCCCCATCGATAGTAGGACAAACCACTAGAGGAAGCTTCATCTTGATCATTTCGAGTATTCCCACAGTCCGTATGTTCGATAGGTGCATGCACTATATCAGGGTCAGACGTCAAACTGAACAACGTGCATTGGATAATGTTGGATAATTGCGAGGAGGTGCAACTGTTTATACGGTATGTGGTGTCATTTTCATTCATTTACAACCTGATAACACGACAGTTTCACCATTTCCAAAGTTTAATCTCTAATGAAATTACCCATAGGGAGTTCGAGCAACAACTAATTGCACGTGAAGCATACAATGTGGGAGGAATGACATGTAAACATTTTGTCGAGTGGTTCAGAAATAAGGTTGCGACTCACCTAAAAATTCTAAAACAAATATTCACGATATCTTCACATGTTAATTTAATCATTCTTATCCTTATTGATTATGGAACATATGTCCGTCCGTGGGCAGCAGTTGTTAGAAGATTTAGAAGCCTTGAGGTGGGGACCAAATATTCATTAATATAGCTACAACACTTGCATTGTGAATGGTATTCGATACAACATGGAAGCAAAGGAGGCGGGATTATGATCATAGAATAGCGGTGTATACATAATTGGTGTAGATGGCAGACAACAAATAACCTTTTATGGCATTCTCACTAAAGTTATCTAACTAAATTTATATTGGGTCCAGGCAAGTATTTTTATTCAGATGCTGGTGGTTTGATACAGACCGGGATAAACTAAAAATTATTGATGGAGACCTCATCTCGATCAACACCGTAAGGACATTGTATGATAATGACCCCCACATTCTTGCAAACCATGCACAAGATGTATTTTACCTAAAGGACCTAAGCAAATGATCTGGTGACTGAAGGATTGTACATAAAGTTGTACACTGTCATATATTTACTATCTACTCGTGCTCTCTTCCAATCGGAGTCCATAGAAGGTAGTGAATCGGTCGAGCCACCTCTAACCGAGAAGCCAATACAACAAATGGTATAAAGGCCTTGGATGATTCCAATTGATCCATTTTTTGTTGATTTAGGAAACCTTTCATGCTTACCTGACTTAAGTGAGGGTTGTAGTGGAATAAGAGATGATGATTTGGATGAATAGACTGTATGCCTGTGTTTATTTGTTTTTCTCTGTCACATATGTTTATTCGTAATTAACTTAAAGCAATGAATCACTAACAATGGTTATTTTTTTAACTTGCAGGATGAGTGACTCGAATTTCATGGATGAGCTTATGAAGGACTCCTAGACATACCCTGAGCAGTATACTAGTGGAGATTCCAACTTGAATGATCAATCTTTTCTCTTCTATATCCATTTTAGACTCATACGTTAATTTTCTTATTTGATTATATAAGAGGATCGTTCACTGCATTACTGATTGATCAGCCGGTTAGACAAATCGATGACCAGTTGGGACAGGATGATCAGCCTCATCCATGATGGGTAAATGAGCAGGGCATAAGGGAAGAAGTGATATATGACCTTCCAGATGACATGCCTGGTTGGGTGGACCCTGATGACCCACAGGACACAACAATGGAGCAGCATGAGACAGCTGTGGTAGCTGAGCATGAGGATGCTAGCATCATGGTGCCCAATAGGCACAGGGGTATGTATAAAGGGAATGGGTAGAGGAGGAGTACAAGAGGACAGGTCGTAGGCCGACCATCACTATGCCATATGGGTATATGGGTTTCATATGCTCATGTCTGGAGATGGTTAGGTTGGAGTTCTTACTCCATCTTAGAGCATCAACTAGGTTGTTTGTTCTCAGAGCTTGAGGGAAGTTGTGGTCAGCGTTTCTAGAGGCCTATCCATCAGTTTACATGTTTATGTTCACATTGTGCTCACTTTGTTTTAATTAGGCATGCATGGTGGAAAGAAGGAAGGAGGTATATGATACTACTACTGCATCATGTGAGCAACCTAAGCCAGATAAAGAAATTATGGATGAGGTTTTGGGCTATAGATTCGGCTACCATCGTGGCTTCGGATACAGTATGCCAATGATCTCTACAGGGCTAACTACCATGAGCAACCACGTGATTAGGATTTGGTCTACCCTGAGTACGATAGGACTAGACAAGAGGAAAAATGGAAAAGATGTAGCTGCAGATTGATATGTTGATGAACTATGTTCGTCCTCCTTCCATGTCTTCCTTCGGCCAGCACCCTCCATACCAACAGGTTGCACCTTACATGGGTACTACTGGCAATGGATTAGATTCTAGTAAGCCTAGCTTTGCACCATTCACACTAGCAACACCTCATATGCCGCCTTACTAAGGTTTTTTCGGATTGTCGACCCACCTATCCATGTTCACACATCCCCTGCATGATACATCTCACAATATACCAGGTAGCTCTATACAACAGAGAGGTCAACTTCCTTTAAGTTTTGCCCTATGGGCTGGGAGGGCAGGTTTTGCTCAGTTTTCATCTTAGACACCTGCATTTAGATCGTACGGATTCCCAGGTGCCCCTTCATCTACTCATCCTTCCTCCTCTCAACAGCCTCCACATTACCCCATACAGCCTTCTACTTTTAGTTGACACCATCTTTGACTTCCTTGTCTACAATGTCTTAGAGGACATCTGTTAGAGGATTAGGGTATGCTCACTTGCACCAGCAGTAGAGGCAGTAGGTGTTGTTGTGATCCATTTTTCAATCATTTTCGATGTTCAGTCCATGTCGCTTATGTTTTTTTTGCTGGACTTCTCCATCACTTCATACATCATGTTGGTCATCATTATTGTTGTTATGTATTGTCATTTTGTACGGACATATTCCATGACGATTAGCATGCATGTCATTTCTATTATGTTGGTATGTGTAGGTTGATATATTGCCATTGTTCGATGTTTAGACTATGTAATTTTTGTGTTTCTTTAGACTTCTTTGCTTTGTTCTAGATCATACAGATCATTACTGCAAAGTTTTTGGACAACCCAAAGACTGATGGAACTACTTCACACTTTGTTTGCTATGAAGAATTACCTTATCATTGCCATACATGTTGAGATTCAACAAATAATAAATTAATTTATAATATTATAAATAACACATTTTATTTGTAAGATGTTTACAAAATGTGCAAAATGCTTGTGCTTTAATGTGTTTATTATAATATATATATATTTAACAATATATATATACATATATATATATATATATAACATAAAAAGAAAACTCAAATAGACACTTGACATTTAGAGGGCATGCGGATAACTTATAGATGATAACTCCAAAGTCGGCTTGAGAAATAATTAAAAAAGGAAAAGAAAGAGATCGACACCGATAAGGATGAGGATGAAAAAGCTTTATGAAAGGCCATATAGGGAAGCTTGTTTTACAAAAAACTGAAAATTACTATTACTAAATCATTTACATACCACATGTTAGTTAATTTATAATATTATAAATAACGGAGTTAAATTGTAAGACTTTTGTTAAACGTGCAAAATTTATGTTAATATGATCAATTTGAAAAAAAAATTGTTATCAATGATCCACTTCAAGTGATGTGAAATTTAAAAAATGAATTTTTCCAGAAAGTGTACTGGATCGAATCAATTAGTTAAAGAATGAGTGAGTATCACTCCCACGAGGAAAGTTTAAGTACTAAACTGTTATTAGTTCAATTTAATATTTAGGTAAAAGAATTCAGATAAATTATTTAAGAACACTACTTTATCTAATAACAAAATCTACTTAATCTACTTAAATATTCCTAATCTCTGAAACTTATATGATACTAGAGTGGGAACTAAGATCAAATCCGAGTTTTTGCTAAACAAGTTGAAAACAAGTTATATTGACCATTAGATCTCCTGCAAATTCAAGTGGAACTATTAAGATTAAAACCTCCTCGTGAAGTTTTAAATAATTCTTTTTAATCTTAGAACAATCCCATAACTTCCGTTACTTGAATTAACAAAGGAATCAAATTTACAACTAAGAATCTCCCGACTCATTAATTGCCTAATGCTATAAATTGTGTTTCCCCTAATTCCTTAGCGAGAATCCAACTTAATTACATTGCATTGTACACAAATACAGTTCCTAAATTTGATATAATATCTCCGCTTCCGCATCTTGTTATTATATCCACATTTATCAAATCCAGTAAAATCAGATTTCTCTCCGATCAATCTCAATTTCTATTTAACCAATTACTTCCACATACAAGGTTAATTTTAGGAAAATCAACATGAATATTATAAAGTTCTAACAGTCATATAACATATCCCAACACTGTTTGGTAAAATCTTGGACTAAATCACATTCCCGCTATTAGAGTTTAGCAAATCATTAAAATGTGTACAAAGAATAATTCAATCACATAAACTAGACTCATTATGAACACAAGAAAAGACATTCAGATCATAAAAACATAGAAACTTGAATTGAGAAGATAATCTCACTGTACAAATGAGTCTAAAACGATGATACACCACAATTCTGACAAATCTGGAACAATTAATAACCAAGATACATTATAGATCTAAGATTTTTGTCTAAGGCTCTATGGTTCTCTCTATTCTAAAGAAAGTTTAAAAAACTGTCGTATGCCCTTTCTTCTGCAACTTTCCCTTTTTAAAACAAAATAGCATATATGACATATGGTAACTTCAAAATTCAACGCCTGCAATTTCAAATTCTACACTAGCGGTGTAGAAGTAAGCGCTAAACATTTTTGAACTGTGGATTCAAATGCCGGTGTAAACGCCGATGATGTTGACTAACAATTGGCCAGCATTTACCTTGTAATGCCGGCAGCGTTGAACGATATTTGGTCGGCGTTGCTTGGATTTTCACACTCCTTAATTTAGCCTTGCAACGCTGGCGGTGTAGCTCTTGAATTTGCTAGCGTTTGTTGATTTATGCTCTGTTTGTTTTGTTTTAAAGCCTATTCCATGCTCAAAGTTTATTCTCTTCAATGATTGATTCTCCAAGTCCTCTATAACCTGAATTAGCCAAATTTTCACTTCAAAGTATCAATTTTTTCACATTTCCACAAGCATAAACACAATTAACTATCAAGTAAGAGATGAAAAGTGTATAAATTATGAGTTTATCAATCAATATATAATTTATACATCATAGTTCAATTAATTTCTATGAGTAGTATTTATATATGATTTAAAAAAAATTACTAATCAAACTAAATAAATATTATCTTCTTTTGTCTTCGACAAATTAAAATGAAAAACTACTATCAATATGGAATTTGCATATTACATATCAATTAATCTATAATATTATAAATCACGAATTTTAATAATAACATATTTACGTTCATATGCTCAATTTCATAATAACTACGATCAATATATAATTTACACATTATATATTTATTAATTTATGATATTATAAATAACATATTTTAATAACAAGATTTTTATATGAAGTGCGTAATGTACATTGATGTCTTTAATTTTATTAAAAGGTCTTACAAAAATAAAAAAAGGCCAAACGAAACTAATTAACCATAAAAATTATCATATTAAGATCAATTTATTTTTAAAATGCTCTATTAAAGTAAAGAATTCATTTTACCAAAATTTTCTAATTTTTTTAAATGTCCACTTCAATATTATTTACTATCAATAACGAATTTAAATTGTAAGACTTTTGTTAATTGTGCAAAATATACGTTAATATGATCAATTTGAAAAAACAAATTGTTATCAGTATAATTTACACATCATATTTCAATTAATTTCTATGAGTAATATTTATATATGATTTAAAAAATTTTACGGATCAAACTAAATAAATATTATCTACTTTTATCTTCAAGAAATTAAAATAGAAACTACTAATTTACATATTAAATATCAATTAATCTATAATATTATAAATCATTGATTTTAATAATAAGATTTTTACGTTCGTGTCTTCAATTTTATAATAACTATGATCAATATATAATTTACACACTACATATTAATAAATTTATGATATTATAAATGACAAATTTTGAAAAAAAAAATTTCTATAAAACATGCATAACGTACTTTGATGTGTTCAATTCTATTAGAATATTTTGTGAAAAAAAATGCCAAATGAAACTATATAATAATACAAAAATTATAACATTAATATCTCTTTTTTTTTTAAATACTCTATTGACGTAAAGAAATTCATTTTACGAAATTTTTTTTAAAGATTTTTAAATATGACTCTTTAATATTATTTACTAACAAGGTAATTGATGTGTAAAATATTTTTGTATTTATTGTTAAAATTCTAATAATTATTTTAAATAAATATTATATGTATAAAATAAAATAAATTAAATTAAACAAAATTAATCTCACTGAAATAAACTAGAGGGATGTAAAAAATTCACGTGGGATAAAGGTAGGTCCTAGCCATGAGGTAAAAGTCCCCTCAATGATTGGGATAGTGAGGCGAAATTCACCTCATTTCTGGCATATGAGGCGAAATTTGCCTCATCATCCCAGTCATGAGGCTGAATACCCCTCATCACTCCTCCTATTTAAATGACTTTCCCATCTTGTTCGCGTCATTTTTTTCCCATGCTAAATTTTAATCCTCTGTCATGCATCTGATTTCTCCATCTACAATTATCTCCTCCTTCCATCTTCTTCTTCCAATTCATTGCTATTATTTTCTTGTTTAATTTTCATATGTGATATCATAACTAATTATTTATTTGTATCAATTTATAGGTTTTAATTATTTGATCAATTTGTTATTATAAAAGTTCAACAACATCAAAATCAAGGTAATATACAATATAAATTTTTATTATCAATTTATAATTTTTTTGTATTTATATTTATTGATAAAATTTATTTAATATTTCAGTTATATGATGATTTCAAATATACAATATTTGTATGAATATGAACATATTTATAATATCATAATATTTTTACTATTTCTGACATTTTAGATAAAAAAATTATGATTAATTATGATTATCATCATAATATTTTTTATAAAATATGAATATTAATAAAATTGTAATATAAAATACAATTAAAAATTAATAATTCAAATAATTTTAATTTTCCCAAATCCAAATTTTGGAAGTTTAAAAAAAAAATTGAGTAAGAGGTGAAAATCGCCTCACTTAGCCAATATGAGGCGAAAATTCGCCTCTTATTTTTTATACAAGCGAAATTTGCCTCATCTAAATTTTATGTGACGAATTTTGCCTTGTTTTCCCTAAAATGTCCACCCTATTGGTGTGAGTTTCTAAGGCAAAATTTTTGCCTCAGTAGGGATACTGAGTCAAAATTTTCCCCTACGGAGGTGAAAAATTTCTCCTCTCAACCCCATATTTTTACTAGTGTTGTCTAGACTTCAAACCCTCTCATTGGTAGACAAGGACATTAGAAGAACATGAGATTTTTTTGTTTCTTTTTATATGCATTTACTTATCCCTTTTGATGTCCGCCTACATATCTATTCGTCCTTTTTGATATCTGTCCACCAGTAATTTTCTTCAAAACCTTTTACATCTTTGTGCTTATAGGATCTATACCAAAACCAAAGGAGTTTTTATTTCTTCTTCTTTTTTTTTTTTTTAAATATAGAATCCCCTTTCTAAATTCCATACTATTTGGCACTGATTCTAATCACTATGTTAGTATCCCTATCCAAACTAAGCTGATAAAGATCGGTCTAATATTGTAATTTAAAATGTATATTTTACTAACCATTATCTCTTGACTCATTCATCTTGGATCTGTCAAAATTTTCTTTTGACTTGTAAACAATAATGTCACATTTATTGGCCACTTTATACGAAGAGTTTTCATTATGACATTCACCTTTCTTGGATTGTATAAGTTCTTAAGATCACAGTCTTTATTAATAATTAAACAATGCCTTCACCTCATATTAAGCTCTTTTCACTTAAAGATGTATTTAAGCTTGTTAAGTTCTCTTTATTGGTTTAGATGATAACAAAAAGAAATGAAGTTATTTAATTAATGTAACTAAGTATGCACCAACATGAATGAAGTGATTGAGCAATGTTAAAAGTATTGTTAAAAGATTAGTCAAATGCTTTGTCAAAAGATTGGTCAGAACCTATATTGATGAACAAACAGTAAAGAATGAATTTTGCAGAAACAAATTTTGAAGAAATTGTTGATTCACTGTAAAGACCCGACCCACCAGTCCTTAAGATTTAGCAAGTCAAGTCCCCAACCACATATAATATTTTCATATTATATGAAAGGTTGTCCAAAATCTAACAATTTATGTGAATTGTTTGTTTAATCTCACTATAACTTGATATAAAGACTTTTACACATAGATTACTCACTTGAGTAATCCATTCATATAGAACTTTTAAAGAAAATAATTTACAATCTTGTGTCAAACATGTGACACAACAAAACTTACATGAGTTGTCACGCCCCGTAGGGTATCCTAAACGTAACAGCCCGCCACATACTTAGTAAGACTCTCGAGTTCCCTACCCGAGGCCTTCAGAAGTCTTAAGTAAATGTAAAGCGTTCCTTTACGACAATAGAATACTTCAACAAATGGAGTTAAACAGTTTAATGAGGCATGCATTAGCCATAGATAATAAATCAAAACGCATAATGTTAAAGTTTACAAAATCTAAGGGGCATTCCCCGCAAAAGAATAACAGTCTATTACAGTCATCCAGAGTCTTTAGTTTCCAATGGAAGTCTATACAAAAAGAAATGAATCAAACTTCTATAGGAAACTCCTATCTCCGGTACCTGCGCTGTGGCTTGTCTTGGCCTAAGCCATATAAACTCATGCTGCAAAAGATAGAAACTATAGGGGCGTAAGCTAACTAGCTTAGTGAGTAATACTTCCATAACACAATTAAATACAATCATTCAAACAAGTGATTACTCAAGCAAGTGTATGCACCATACAAATGTGATCAACAAACATATGACCAACCGGAAATCATATGTGGATGGACTTGCGCCCTCCATCCCGGGTTAGCAGATTAACGAATCCTGCGGTACGACGCCGTTTAAGCTCACGGTCAACTGATTAAAAGCTCGTTTTATGGATCACGATTAACCTCACATTCGTTTTATGGGTCACGAAAAACCAACCAATGCAAATGCTCCAACCCCATTGTGACATGAATGAACTCAGTTTATAGTCGGAGTTGAATAGTCATTAATTCAATTCTTTTAAGTGACCAACAAGTATACGCAGACATTCATCATAAGATTCTAGTAAAACAGTCAATATCTTAACACCCGGTTTCGATATACCTTAAGCTCCATTTCACATATCAACAATCAACAACATACATAATTCCCACATACCCCATCATGCTTGTACAATTCCTTTTATCTTTGCCTACATCACTAGTGCCACTACATTACATTCACAAGCATTAATTGAGAGTGGAAGTAAACTCACTCGGCCATGGGACACCAAACTTCTTTAATAATAATCGGGAGGTAGAGTGTCGTCCTGCTCGGAATCACCTACCAAACAAGAATAATCCCTATGAAATTCTCACCATGTAATTAAATCAAACTATACATCTAGACTAGTTGAATTCGGATTTCTCGCTACTTTTGGAAGTTCCGACTTAAAACGGCCATAACTTGGTCATTTTAACTCGGAATTTCGCAAATTTTATTCGATCTTCATCTACTTCGAAAGATCTATCTAATTCAAGTATTAAATCCAAGTTTTGAAAATAATAGGGTCACGGAACAGTGGGATCAGTTCTGTCCCGCAATTGACCCAATCTCGAAAATTTGCTTTGCCTTTGATAAAAAGTATTCCTAGATGATGATTCATGCATGAATGATATGGGAATGAATTACTAATGTGTATGCTATGTAATGAACTCAATATGTGCATGGTCATGATGATTTTTGTAGTAATAAACTTTTAGGAACTCCTAAGTGTTGGGGAAAGTTTCATAAACTAATTCTAAGAAGTTATTTTCCACATTATACTCCTTAGGGTTTCTTTGGTTTTTAATCTTGTAATCTACTTATTATTTAACTAAAATTAGGTTCTCAAAGTCTATAATAGTCATGGCCTCCATTCATGCACAAAAATTCACATTTTTCATTTGGCAAACATGTTTTCAATTAAGCTATTTGTAAAAATCCGAATTTTTCCAAATTTTCTTTTCTTACATTTTTCTTAAGGGAAATCTAGTCTAATGCATTAAAAATTGGGGCTTCAATGTATACATTATCTAAGGACTTCATTTAGCTTATAAAACATTCATTTTAGACTTAAATACTAAGTGTTTATTTAGGCATTACACAAAGTTACGAATTTGACTACACAATTAAAGTCAACACTTTTCATTCTAACTTCACCTCTTGTTTTTCTTATTTTTATTATGCCTAACTCATCTAAACTCATGAAAATAATTCCTTCAACATGTCTATTACACATACCCTTCATTTTTCTTATGAAATATAAGTTTAAAATTGATTTTGGAGGTCTTTAGGGTAGGGTTTCCATTTCATCCGAATTTTCAACTTTCCATATCTAACAAAGTCCTTCCTTTTTCAATGTTCTTGCCATCTATATGTGGAGATATACTATCTAACATCTCTATACATGAACAAGACTTCATTTTTGATCAACAAGGCACATAAACAAAAATGAACCTATGATCATGCATGTACATAAAGTGGTGAATGTCTAAACCTTAGATCTACTACATATGATGTATATAACATGGATCTCATGGCATGAACAACAATATAAATACAAGATCACTACTTTATATGCATGAACATTATGAAATCTTAACAAAACACATCTAAACACTAGATCCATGTCTTATGATGGCTTGACATTCTTGTTCATGCATTTCCATGTCCCTAGCATGAGCATCATGGGGTTTTAATGAGGAAATACACAAGATATGGTCTTGCCATTACAAGAACTAGGAAAAACAAGGCTTGAATCAACATACCAAGGGAGGATCTAAGGTAGAAATGAAGGAGCTTTGAGTTGAAAGTGCAAGAGGGAGAGGGAGGGGGGTGCTCGGCACAAATGGGAAGGGAAGGAAGAGAGGTTTTCTCCTTTTTCAATTTTGAAATGAGAAGAAATGAAGAGAGAGAGAGAAAAATAAGTATATATATCAAGTGATTTAGGGTTTAGTTAGTAAAAATATAGCAAAAATAATTACAATGAGAGGGAAACAAAGGGGGGGGGGCGCCGGCCATCATGCATGGGGTGTGTGTGTGTGTGTAAAAATTTGATTTTTTGTAATTTAGTAATTGAAATTGTAATAAATGTAATAATTATTTAAGAGACAAATTTTCTTGGAAAAGAAAATTGAAATGAGTAGTTGTAAGGTTGTAAGAATAGGGTATGGAGTGTGTAGTGTAGGTTGTACTTGTGAATAGTAGACAAGACATCTACTTTACCGGTTGTTCCGAAAACACGGGAAAAGCTATAACTGTAATCTTTATAGCTCGGAAAATTATGAAATTGATATTTTTGGAATCCTTATAAAATTACGGTTCTAATGAATATTCCGGAATATTTTTCTGAATCCGTGGCCCGGGGCACGCTTTTCCGTAATTGGGCTCGGGAAGGCCCGGAATTGAAAAATTCCCGAATTTAAAACTTTCAAAGGTTTGAGATGTACTTTGGAACAACAATTCAAATTCATTTACTTCATAATATTTATTTTACTATGAAACCGAAGGAAAGCCGGATTTAGGGTTCCTAGGCTTCACTTACTAACTCAATCTGATCGGATTAGGGTTTCGCTTCCAATTCCCGGGGTTTCCTAGCTACTGAGAATTTCCGGGGTTTAAATGAGTTTCACAAAACAAGAAAAATAGACTTTAAGTCTTTATATACAAACAAGGCTTAACTAACAAGCCTCTATTTAAATACAAAAATACAATATTTAAACCAACATCTTGATCATAATTTTCCTTCCTTGTCAACTTGCACTCAATCCTACTCTCCCCACTCATCCATAAACTTCTCCCAATCCGACCCATAGCCCATATCATCATAACAATCATCATCACTTGAAATATAGCATCAGTAAGCCAAAGGCCCAGTACACAGCAACAACACTCAAAAGCGTAGTGACAATCATACCTAAACTAATGCAATGCAACATTAATGTTTTATTTAACTTTCATTAAAAATCAGTGATCAAATCATCATTGGAGTATTCAAACTCCGGAACAAGCCATGGGATTCTAGGGATCCTGAGTAACGCTCACGACGCTCAGGGGGTTGATATAGATAGTCCGAATATCTATATCTCCTAGATAACGTTACACTGAAAAGAATAATCTCATATAGGTTATATAGCCGTTGCCTAACTTCACTTAACTCAATCCATAATATAATTTAATTCACATGCTCCCATAAACATTGAATTAAGTTATACTATTTCTTTTCAAGAATAAGTAAATGTTGCTCATTTACTACATTTTCCTATCGATTATCCACCGAGCCTAGTCATTGCATCATGACTATTGGCCTAAGCGCCTACACTAACATATCATTGCATCATGATAAGTTACCACTCCTCGGACCGGATTCAACGGTAAAAACACAAGCAATTCAAGCAATAATTAAGTCATTTAGAATTTATATCAAATTTAAGTATGCCTACCCTAACAAACATACAAGCAAGCCACTGCGTACCTGTACTAGCTCGAGAATCAATGGAAATAACCGAAAGGGGATCACTCACTGTAAAAGAAGTAATTACAAACTCCCATTTAGTTTCAAACACTAATTAACTAATTGAAAATATAAATAAATCAAAGAAATTCAAATAAATTAATACAAAGTCATAATAAAGCATTTAACATCCTATTATATCATAGAACACTTAACAAATACGTAATTGATTATATGTCAAACTTCGGAAAATTTTGAAAAAAGTTTTTAAAATTTAAACACAGGGGATACGCCGGCAGCCAAAGCCGGCGGCTTTGGGCCGGTGTTCGATACTCTGAAAATTAACACTGCCAACGCTGACAGCGTTCAAGGGTACCCGACTGCCTTTCATTCCTACGCCGGCGCCTTGAGCCCGTAAATCCAAAACCCAAAATTTTCAATACGTCCAGAGAGGTCTAACCGTCCGCTTACCTAGATACGCGGGCAGCTTTGACATGTGCGCCGACGGCTTTGATTCCTAGTGGCCGGCGTACAATATGAATGAATGAACGCCGACTGACTTTTCTAGCGAAAGCCGGCGGTGTTCAGTCGGCCTTAAGAAATTTGATTCTGTGGGCTTTCAACACCGCCTCTAGGCCGGCGGCGTAGAAACCCCAGATGCCGGCGAACGTTCAAAATCTAACCTATACAAAAATGATTTTTATTTTCTCCTGTTTTATTACAACTTGTTCATTTTCCAAAATTCCCAAACTTAATCCAAACTTCTAGAGCTTGTTATATGATCATTACATTATTCAAACAACATAAATTCCAACTCACAATATCAAACTCTCTATCCCAAATCATCATTCACAAATTACACTTCAACCCCCAACTTACTACACCCAACACTTAGTCATCAACCATATGCATTTTTCAACACTTCCAATCCCTTATATTACATATACCACTAACTCCTATAGCAACATAACACTGCTCATACAACCAACAAGGTATATTAGCCATCAAACACAATTTAAGCTTAAAGTCTATTGCTAAAAAAAACAATAAACTTGCACATTTTGAAGACATAAGACACATACTTACCAATAGAACTTTAGACCTTGATTTTGTGATCCTCTAGCATACTTTTGATGGTGGAAAATGTAGAAAATGAGAGGCTTATCATATAGATCAATGAGGGAGCTTTGGAGAAGAAGAAAATGGGGTTTTGGAACTTTTGAAGACTTGTTTTGGTGGTCTGAAATTTGAGCACGAATTTTGCAATATTAAAGTTGATATTATCTTAAGGTTTGACTTTTGAGCCACAAGGAATTAAGGGAAATTAATGACTTATCAAAGGCTAATTAATAAATTTGTCTTTAGTTAATTAACCTTGTTTTTAGCTCCTTTAAGGTATAAGAATTATGCTACCATGAGGCTTATGTGCATGGATCTATTTACTCATTTTAATGCATTTCAAATATAATTCTTACATGTTAATACAATTTAAATTTTATGAACTAAATATTTAATAAATTCTAGAGTATTTGAATATTTAACACAATAATAAAACACATAATGCATCATGAACACAAATCACATTCAATATATATCAAAAGCATGTATAAATTCAATAACACATATGAAATATAAGTTGGAAATTTTATGGTTATTTCATTCACGACATTCAAGTTGATTAATTCATTTTATGAAGACCTAGCTCCACTTGTTAGATGTATTTAGGTAATGCATATAATGCGCTCTACTAAGTTGGATTGAATCCATGGGATTTTATGAGTTAGATTTTATATAATTTTACAAATTCAAGATTTTTGTAGGAGTTAAAAAAATTCAAAAAATTAAATTTTATGGATTTTTTTTTGTAGCTCCAAGTCATGATGAAAGTGTCAAAAAAAGATATGTTTCGTTATCTTATCTTTTCTTAAGGGATATGAAAAGGATGAATCTTTCCATAACCAAATATTTTCAAAGCCAATATCGAGTTCAAATCCTTTTTAAATTTCAAATGGAAGATTTTATGAGATTTAAAAGGAACAACTTCAACAAATAAACATTAGTATTTATCTAAAAGTTGCGGACAAGACATTGACAATGAGAAGTTCAAAATTCAAAGATCAAAATCCTTACAAATAGGGAGATAATTTTTTTTCACAAATTTTGCAAGGCTTGTTTACTATTCAAGGGGAAAATCTATCATACTTATCTTATATGTTATCTCCAAGATATAAAAGAGTTTGAAGCGCAAAAATTCATAATAGACTTGAGAAGATTGAAAATTAAAAAGATATATTCTATATATGCTATGTTGTCAAAACAATTGTTAGTGTCTCCGTCAGAAGCTACATGAACTTAAACATTTCTTTCTATATTCTTTTTATACTCAAGCAAGCTTGAGAGTTTTCATTGTGAGAGTTAGGCTGAGAAATTGTAAAAGGATTACAATTAGTATCTTTTAGTTCTATGACTAGCTCAAGAGTGAGGCTTGTGGGGTAAGCAAGAGAGCATTGGCGTTTGTAATATCTCATTTGTTTTATTGAATTAGTGTATTGAACCGAAGTGGATTATTATGTCCCTAGTAATGGAGCTGAAAGAGAGGATTAACTTATAAGGAGGAATCTCTATAAACCTTGTGCCTCATTTACTTTCTCACGCTTTACTTTAATTGTTTATTAGTTTATTAATGGGTAAACTACACTAGAAGGCAACAACATTTGAGGGAAAGTTCATTTGAGGTTTCAATGCTTTGAGTGATTAAAAAGAGATCACAATATTTACATAAGTAGGTATGAAATGACCCAACCCTTGGGGTGCTTAAAGGCATAGTTGTTTTGTCACACATATCACCTCCAAGCGACATGTGCAAGACTTCTGAAAACTAGGTAAGTTTGCTAATCAAAATTTAGTTATGAAATCGTGATTAGGCTCTTTAGTAAACCGTAACGTATCGAAAGATGATTTGCTAACAATTTAGAAACCATTATACTAACATATAGAAAATTTCTTTAAGAAAGAGTAAAACAAAAATTTGAAGTTTAAAATAGTTTAAGATGGCAGCCATAAAAGAAAAGTTATGCTCAACCCGATTACGAAGCTTAGCACTCGGCCCAAAAGTAGTAAATATCTTAGGGTTTAAAATCATCCATTTAAAATAGAAACATAAAGATTCAAATAGTTTTCCTAAAGTTCTGTTTGTTTCTCTAATCAATGGGGTCACTCTCCAAACTCGTCAGTCCTAAAACCCATAGAATCATAGTAGAGATCCACATACGAACCCTCATCAGTAACTAAAATAGCAAAGTGTGAGTGGCGAAGCCTAGTATACAGTAACCTAATACATACATGCATGTCATGTGCACCTAGGCTAATGCAACAAGCATAAATTAAGTTTAATTAAGTCATAGGTTAGCAAACAAGTATTCCCAATATCCCAATCTCACTTTCATTACTCACCATCCTAAGTGTTGCAACCTAACCAGTTTAAAACTATAGCTCTTATACCATTCATAATGACCCAGCCTCGAATGTGTAGAGCATGATAATTACGTTGCACATATTACCCTCAAGCGATATGTGTAAGGCATTCTGCTATTGAGTGGATTTTTAATTAAGTTTTAATGTTAGAAACTATTATTAATTTTTATAAAAATTTCAGCATGCCATCTATTTATCCATGGTTTGGGTTTATCAAAACCTATAAATTCAACCTGTTAAGAAAATAAATATCACAAACAGTCATTTATAAATGTTACCCTATAGGGACCATCAAGAAATTACAACTCTAATACAAGACTTTAGACTTAAAGGTCTATATTAAATCAACCGAAAGCATTTGATGCTTATTGATTATAGTCATCTAAGTTTATAAAACATGATTACAATAAAACTCTTCCTATCTCTCATTTCCCATTGAATCACCGATAATAAAAGAAAGGTTAATAAAATGAGCTGTGAAGCCCAGTACATAGTAATATAAACACACATCGTATGGCACATGCTCCTAATTTGATGTAGCAACCATAGTTTAGGATATTTAATTTAAAGTCCACAACATGCATAATATTACTCATGACTTTCACAAAACAAAAAGGGGGAGCTTTCCCTCAATGGATCATGCATCAAAGAGGGGGTTCGATAAGTTCTTAGAACTTACCAGAAAAGAAAAGAAAGAAGTAGTTTCGTCCGAATCAACTCCACATAAACAACTATCAATGAGCACAATCCATTACAAAGTTTTATGCAATAGCACATACCCCATATAACTCCATTATAACTTCACACTAGCTCCTAACTAATCGTCTAGTTTTGGAATATCCCCTATTGACTACTCACCTATTCTTACCGTATACTTCGTGGGAGGGTCCAGATACCTACAACTATTGCATGATTCCTATGTTGTGATCAAGCTCGCAACTTAGTTCGGGGGTGCTACTCCTAGAGTAAGCATTAAAGCAACAACATAATCAATTTAGTCAAGTTTAAATTCTTAGTCTAGTTATTAATACTATCCAAGCAAGCAACATGCAATTATTGTGTACCTATCATTTGATTTGAGCTTTCAAATTCCTTTTGGAAGCTCGATGTTTAATAACTATTCACAATTGAAGTTAGGAATTAGCTTAAGTTTTACTACCTTTATTTCATTTGTGTTGTTTGTTACATCTAGGTCACTCTAGTTTAACCATGTTTACTCAAAGGTAATGTTTAAAGAGTCATTTGTTTCATTTAACCAAGTTATCTAGTTATTTATGTAGGTTAGGATCAGTTTTGGGGCTTAGGTTAACTAACCCTTATTAGGCTATACTTTATAGGTCTCGATTCTTGACTTTTTACGAATAGGTTCCCTTAGTCCACTAATCTCGTTTAATTTGTAGTGTCCTACTCCAATTATGAAGTTTGAATTGCTCTATTTTGTGTAAGGTATTTTAGACTCAAGTGTTTGGGTGATGTATATTGTAAATGGAGCATTAGTATTTGCTAAACTTGTACTTCGAAGGTCTTAGAAGGTTGCTTAAGGTTAAGGGAAGAACAGGGTCAAGTTTCATGCAATTCGAGCAATAATTAGTGAAGTTATGATGGGGCTATTAAAGAGCACAAGGGATACACAAGAGGGCTTATACTCTCTTGTTCTTTCAGAGAGAGAAACATAAGGGGTACACATGGAGACATATTCCGTTGTGTTCTTTCAAAGAGAGAAACACGAAGGGTACACGAAGAGATATATTCCCTTGTATTCTTTCGGTGTGGAAGGAGTTTTGAGACTAGAGAGGAACACAATGAGATAGGATATCCCATGCTCCACTTGTGTTTCTCTTATGTTTGGGGATCATAAAGAAGCATGGGGGGAACATGGCTGCATGTATCTCCCCATGTTCTTCTGGACTTCAAAGCATTTTTTTTTTCAAATAGAGAGAAGCATGGGGCGAACTCATTGCATGTATCCCTTCATGTTCTTTTAGGTTCATAAGTTTTCAAGAACAGAGAGAAGCATAGGTAGGTACACGATGTCATGTACATACTAAGCTTTACTGGGAAACATGACTCCTTAGGTTTTTAAGACTTAGTGACAAGCATGGTTGGAACATGACTTCGTGTTCATGCTGTGCTTTTTTGGGTTCTTGCTATTTCGTGTTCAAACTTGATTTTTTTTTTAAAAAACATGTTTTAGGATAAATTTTAGTGATCTTAAAGGTATCATACCTTTGTTGAAACATGATTTATCAAAGTTGAAAGCGTAAATCATCTAGTTTTAACAGCAACCACCAACTTATTCATTGTTTCGAGTCGACCTTAAACCTAGAATATCCTATGAATTAAATAAATATAGAAACCCTAAAAATAAAATGTTTAGGAAATTTTTTTTCATTAAAACTATAAAAGTTTTCGAAACCCTAATCGTTCCAAAAACCATACACAAAGTAGTTTCCATATCTAATCAACAGCATGCAAATCGAGATAACATAACAGGATAACAATTAATATAAAATAATATTAAATTATTTTATTGAGTTATAAAAATGCCAGTTCAACAAAATTTACGTGTATTGCATTTTCTACTGGTATTTTTATTCTAGTCATTTACTATACCTTATACTTTCAAGTAAAAAAAATTACTATTCACTCAATCACTTTTATCATCCTATTCTTACACGTATATACTTACACCATAACTCTTCTTACACTATCCATAATTAATACCATACTTTACATAACTACCAAATTCTCTTCTTTAATTCTTTTCTTTAATTCTCTCTCTTTTCCCCTCTCCCCTTCAAACCAATGCCAACAACCTCCTCATCTCTCACTCATTTTCTTCAACGTTTCCCTCTCTTTTTCACTCTATAAATACCCCATATACCCTTCATTTCAACACTTTACATTACACACCTCGTATACACTCTAAAACTCTCTCAAATTTCTTTCTTTGTTCTCTCCAAACCCCCTCTTCTACCACCATCTTCCCTCTCTCTTTCTCCCCCATGGTTCTCTCTCTTTTCCTTACACACACCATATTTCTCTACACTTTGTGTAGATAAATATCCTCAAACACCTCCACATACCACCCCACCCCCATATTATGTATGTGATGATAGGTATATGTCTTGCCATAATTTCCATGAAGTTTTCCCCATGATGCATAATGCTAGGGATGGAAAATGCATGGTATCATACTTGGTTTCAAGATTGTAATGTGCTTATATTCATGTCTTTACTTTTATGTATAGTAATAAAACTTTTATATATATATCTATATAAATATGTATGTATAATCTCTAGAGCATATTGCTCACCGAACTAACGTTTAATCATCTTGTTCTTTACGTTCTTGTAATTTTATTCCTGTAATTTATTTTTATAGACTTGTCCTAAATCAAAGTTTTAGATTTATCCTTATTCAAGTCATAAGGGGACTTGTCCATTTCAAAGTCTTGAGGGAGCATTGTCTAAATTTTAAAACTTCTATTTTATCTTGTTATCTTGGACTCTTATCCACTTCAAGTCTTGGGCTGTTATCTTGGAGTTTTATCCACTTCAAGTCTTGAGGAGCTTGTCCTAATTCTAAGACTTTCATCTTTCTTTATGTTTTCTTATATTTGTGTCATTAATCAAGAATTTATTTTCCTTATGTTCATGTACATAAAATGCTCTTGGTGATGTTGTTGAAAACTAAAAAATAAAATTTGAAACTAAAATGTCATGGTGGCCAAAAGTATCTAAATTAAAAAAGTAAGAACAAGATGATGATCATAAGATTGTCATCTTATTCACTTACTTATTTAGAGGGCCTTGCATAAAAAGGATAAGTTCATGTAGTTATGAACCTCTCCAACATGACAATTTTTTGTTATATCAAATATTTTCTAAAACTTGATTCTTAATACAAGGAAAACCATTTAGAAAAAGAGAAAATTGGGGGAAAAAAATTTCATTCCCCAAATTTTTGAAAAGCCATGACATGTAAATGAATGGGGATATGAAATTTTTATTTATCATCTCAAACCAACTTGATTTTAGCATTTAAAAAAGATTGTGTAAAATAACAACTCATACTCAAAATTTTTATAAGTGCTAAGAACCTTAGAGCATGAGTAAAGTGTCAAACTTCATTTCTTGAACTTGATTTAAAAAGTTTTACAAGATATGAAGTGACCACACTGAAAAGGTTTTAATCTTTTACCCCAATTTTCTCTTTTTCTTAAGGAAAAATTTCATGAGTAACATCATAAGATCATGAGTATGTAAGGAACTATTATTCATATTTCATTGATATATGAACATAGTAATAATAAATATACACCTTAGTGAGTTTTATATAGAATAAAATCTTAGAAAATGCCAAAAAGAAATTAAAGCATAAATTGGGTGCAATCTGACCTTAACTACTCCAAGACCTTAGAGACCTTATAATAAAAATGACCTTAGAAATGGAAAGAGCATCCAAAGTAAGTAGACAATGACTACTCATATGCAAAAATTGGAGTTAAAATGACTTAGTTATGGTCATTTTAATTTAAAACTAGGTGACCAAAAATCTCTGAGAACCAAGTTTATAAAGTTAGAAATTAGAGTAAAGTAAGTAAGAAATACACTAAGTCAAAAAAAAAAAAGTAAGAAATACTCATTTTGGGTATTTTATTGTTTAGGTGACAAAGGAGTTGGTACCTCATTTCTAGAAGACTTTGATTGAAGATTCTCATGATAGCCAAGTGAGTTTTTCTCTATGCTTGCGTATCTTTTCTTACATGTAAAGTAGTTGCACTAGTTGATAGAAAAAGGATAAAAATTGAATATGTTTGTGGGAATATTATGGGATTATGCTTGTGTATTGTATTGTATGACCAAAGAATCATAAGCATATAGAAACCTTGCTATTGTTGCTTAATGTGCTTTGCATCTCTATTTGTTAAATTGGGAATTGTACGATGATTGCTTGATCACCCCTTTAATGAAACTTAATACGATTGGTATAAACTAAGAATCGATTACGCATTGCATCCCGTCGAGTCACATTTGAAGGCTACTACTCCTACAAGTGGGACTAGATGGACTGCAAACTGTACACATAGTGTGAGTCTTACTACTTCTGAGGAGACTACTTTATTTGAGGAATACGACCTCATGAAAGACCCACATCAGACCGATCACTATGGGTGGGTGTCCGTGGAGTAGCAATAGAGGTCATGGAGACTTGCAAAAGCATTCCCTAACCCTTATCACAGAAGGTGCAAATCTGTTCTATACATGGTTTGTGGATAACCACGAATACTTGTTGTCCTATTTGTTTGTTGCATAGCTTATAGTTGTTTAATAAACTTGTTTGATTTATATTTATGATACGTTTAATGGGAATATTCTCACTAAGCATGTTGTTACTTACACTCCTGTAGATTTTTGTCAACATAGGAGTACATATGGCTTTATCCTAGAATGGAAATGACCAAAGTAAACGGTGTTGGATTTTGGGGAGCTTCTAAAGGAAATTTATGAGAAGATTTTTTGTCGAAGTAGTTTTCTTTTAAAATCTCTTTTATTAAACTTGTTACTATTTTGAAGCCTTTAATTTATTTTGGAGACTATATGGTTACTATAATGGTTGGGATCATTTGTGGTTTTAGTGGGGGTAAGCCCTTAAGAAATGTAACTTATCATGTTGAAGTTTATTCTGAATAGTTTTTATGCATGCTATTTATCATTAAAACATAAACTCCTCAACTTACTTGCAACCCTTCTATTGTGAAGTATGCCTTGTGCATAATATAGAAGCTTCACGTGACTAAATAGTCATTCATAGGTTCCTATATTATGTACGGTAGGCTGTCATATTTAAGGTATCTCTTAGAGCATGACAATAGTATTAGATGTAAATGACATATAATGATACATAATTTATGAAAATACTATATAATAAAATTGATTTATAAATATATTTTAAGTTTATGTTATATATTACACATTTATATACATTATATATGATTGTATAATAAAAATCTATATTCAAAACATAATTATTTATATATGCATATACACAATAATTTAGTTTAGAGACAGATTTATAACAGAATTTAAAAAGACAAAAAATGGCACTACAATATTATTTTTCACTCTAAAATCAAAGACAAATTTGCAATTGAAAAAGTTCAGTCGCAACTCAATTTACAATTTGTTACAAATTCCATCTCAAAAGCACATAAAATTGTAAAATTATTCATAATTTATATTATCATAAATCCATCACAAATCGATCATTGATCCACAGCAAATTTCCATCTTTAAAAGCTAGTTTTCTAGTAGTGTCAACAAGATCTATCTGTATAGCCAAGAGGTGCCCTTAGTTTTAGCTATGGTGACCTAGTGAATTAGGGGGATTGGTACCCCATATGCATTTGAGATAAACGGTAATGACTATCGAGATCAAGATTGTTATATGTGCCATAGTCCATAGAGTTTTATAATGATTAAAAGTGCTTAAATTAAAACCTAGGGTAATTTTGTAAGATTTGTATAAATTGAGTTTATAGTCTTAGTAACAATTTTTCAATTCACTTGCACTTGCACTTGCACTTGCACTTGCACTTGCATCTTATGTATAAATCATGTGAGCTAGTATTGTAATCAATATTGCCTCTAGTTATTTTTGTGTCGTTTTTTCTATTTTTATTTTATATGTACCCACTGAGCCCAATATGAGCTAATGGGTTATTTGTGTGTGACCCCTAGGTATTGAAGACTATTCTAGGAAGGAGAATTGAAAGCATTGTATCAGTTCATACTAAAATTTGAGGAAGCCAAAGATATACCCTAGAATGTGGCATAGCAATATAGTTACTTTTTAAATTAGATATTTATATTGGAGATCACCAATATAATTGTATTAAGTCATACTTCAACTATGATAGTTAATTGGCGATAAACAAATGTAGAATATAGTTGATATAACACATATGCAAGATTTTTCACCTAAAAATATTATAAAAGTTAAAAAGTTTAAATATTTATTAGTTTACTACATATTTTTCATCTTGTCCTTAACTTAGGGATGGCTTTACAACTTGTCCTTACTTGATTAAGATCACTGTAATCAATACATGTTCACTGACTGCAATCTTTGTTAAAAAATTACACTTGTGTACCTCATAGAGACATGCTTAGTTGAATACATATATCACCCATGGATCTATAGTTGTCAAAATCACGAGTAAAATATAAAATTTTACAATTTTATAATTTTATACATTTTTCTTAATTTAAATAGATGAAAAAATATTTAGGTGCAGACTTTAAGTCAATTTATGAATTTAGATATACGATTCTACATGTTTACTATTTTTATCGGTTTTGCACGATTTTGTACGATCATATGTATTCTAGTGAACACTAAAATCGCGATTTTGACAACCATGTATGAATCACCTCTAAACATCATAGGAATCTAAAGGAAAAAAGTTAAAAAAAAAAAAAACCTAAGTTGAAATAAAGATGAAAAGCTCTTCTTATATAGCTTTGAAGAAGAAGAATCTAACGTTATGAGAGGCTTCACTAAAGAAGAATAGAACAATAGTGGATATACATGAATTGGGTCTACTGGGGAGAGAAGAGTGGATTTTTAAAATTTCAAAGTTGTTTGCTATGTTATGTAGTTATTTCAAATCATTGTTTCTTCTCTAATTTGTTTTATGAATTAGAAATAAATTTGTTGTAGAACATATTTAGCACAGTTAATTTTTAGACATATGGCTTTTAGTCAATATTTACTTTTCTTTGATCTCTTTCATGAAATGACAATTATTTATAGCTTTTGAATAACTCTAGTAGAATTTTATTACATATTATCTTTGCTAAATAGTTATTCCTTTCTCTCAATCATTCTCTGTAAAGTTGCTAATACGATATTTAGTTGCAATTGCAACATTGAGAGGGATTATGTATCTTGACAGTGAATGATATGAAATTATTATTAAATAAAATAATAAGTAGCAACTGATGTCCTATACTTATATATTGCTATTCTATGGTTTATCCACCCTTTTTTCATGAATATCGTAGCTTGTAAATGTCACTACTACTAGACTTTTGTTCATTTATATCGTAAATGTAATAAATGTTTTTCTATTGTATTAAATGCATAACAATATTTCACTTTTATCTTAATATAATTTCTTACTTATTTTTATGTTAACTAAACATTATAACAAGTATTTAATAATTATTATAACTTTATTAATTTTCTATTGAATTACGGTTTAATTTCTCTGTTGTTTTATACAATGGAGTGAATGGGGTTGTTAATAGCATGAATATGTTTGATGTTGGAATTGATTAATTATTTAATCGTTAATGGGTATAACTAATGATTTTAAGTCTGAAAGGAGAGACCAAAATTATGATTTGAACTATTCTAAACATAAAAATGAATTCCTAATGTTGTTGAAGGATCTTGATCGTGTAAAGAATCATCTCAAACTGCAAGTAATAATGCTAATTTGATAAAATCTGGTACATTAATCTAAATATTCCATCGTAGGCAATAACTATATACTATATCACACATTAAAGAGCTCACCAGGCAAAACCTTCCAAAAAGTGCGTGCAACCGATTGAAGTCACCTTTTCTCCATGTGTGTGGTTTTAGGTTTGAAAGTGCCAATACATGTCATGCAAGTGAACAACCAGCTAAGCTGTTACTTCGCCGTGGCTATTGTTAATAGAATGCGCAGGAGAAACACAACCCTTGTTATATATGTGACGCAGCGTGATAGCGTAAATAAACAAGACCACTCACACCGGAACGATCTTAAGGATAAAATACAATTGCGCACAATTGTAATTCAGAGAAAACCTCTCAAAGAAATGTATATTGATTAGAAAATAAGTCATGAGTACATCCATAGCCCTAGCACACATATTTATAATCTTAAGGAATGGATGTGAAAACACGGAAAGTAATAAATGTGAAAACACGGAAAGTAATAAATGTACAAACACGGAAAATAATAAATGTCCTTTGACCGGTCTTCATCCATGTGAACTCCGCATCTTCCTCTCTATAAATGTCCTTTGACCGGTCTTCATCCATGTGAACTCCGCATCTTCCTCATATCCTTCCTCGCGTCCATTTTTTCCATGAAGTCCATCGCGATACCGTTTGCATCAATACGAGAAAAGATAATAATTAGTAATATCTAATTATATAGCAGAAAGTATTTTCTTTTATGTGTACAGTTTAAGAAATTATACTTTATTTTGACTATTTTTCAAATATATTGATACTTGTCCGTCGCTTACCAAAACAAAGCGATGACGTCTCTTTTCATCTTATGCAGTACTGAGATAGACCCACACCAAACATACCCTGCTTCTACCGAATATACTTCCAACCTTCTACCACTATAACTACACTTCACTCCTCACACTATTTTTACGCTCACTGGCTTCTAATTCCTCAACCACCGAACTACCATTTAATTTTCGTTGATTAAGTAAGCTTTGGTGAAAGACATGGTCTCTACTGACATAGCCCGAACTGCTGTCGGCGTACTAGGTACATAATATATCCTCAGGACGTTGCTTTTGTTTCATGATGACTCATTGTCTCTGACATGTTGTTATCTGTTATATATTTCAAGAATCTTTTTTGGTTTTGCCTTTCAGGAAACGTTATTGCACTCTTCTTATTCCTATCACCAACGTAAGAATATTGATATCTTATCTTCCTGCCTTTCCTTCTTTCAATTTGGTCATATTTTACACCACCTACTACTTTGGAAGAGGCTGATTCCTGTCGGTTCCTTGTCATGTTTTTTGGTGGAAACTCAGTCTTACAAGAGATATAATGGATTTAGATCCTCTCAGTGATTTTCTTTCTTGCAATTTCTTTTTTATTTTTAATTGTGCAAACCGACAGTTGATATTGATTAATTTTTTGAAATATCTCGTAACATTATTACATTATCATCTTCTTCTTTATAATATTAATATCTTGTTGAATGTTAACAGAATTTTAGGAAGGTGAATTGATGAAACTCAAGAGAAGATACGTGGGGAGACCCATTTCTAAGATACTATATATATATAATATATATATATAACAAAGGCCAAATTACGTATAACATTTCCATTGATTTATTAACATTCGAATAAAACAAGATATTTATTTAATAAAATCGAGAAAAATTAATAAAAAACTATTAAAATATTTATATTATTAATGAATTTTATAAAATATTGATAGCTCATTTGGCTCGTATTAAAATTTTTTAGTTTTTCTAATTATATAAATATTGATACTGAAATAAACTTATTAGTAAATATTAGTATAAGTTAGCTATTTAACGAATAAATCTATCATCACTTGTGAAATAAATGAGCTGAGAGTAGATCATCTGTAGAAAACTCCATCTATTTCTTGGGTGGATTATTTGTGTGGGCATAATGAGTGAATCAACCATTAATGGATCATAATAATAATAATAATAATAATAATAATATAGGATCCTTTTTAATTTCCATTTTGTCATGATGAAAGAAAGGTTGAATGGTTAGTTTTTCTTTTTTTTTCTTTCACTATAAACTCAAAAACGTGTGCATGCAATTTTTAGGCCAACTTTTGTTGGGATATGCAAGAAGCGTTCGGTGGAACAGTTCTCACCAGCACCATACCTGGCCACACTAATGAACTGCATGGTGTGGGTTCTATACGGTCTACCGATGGTTCACCCAAACAGCACACTGGTTATCACAATCAACGGCGCTGGAACTCTGATAGAGGTGGTCTTCCTTGTCCTCTTCCTTATCTACTCTGATAATAGAAAGAGGCTTAGGATCATAGCCATGGTGATTCTCGAGCTCATTTTCATCGCAACTCTCAGTGTCTTGGTTCTAACCACCGTCCATACGTACCAACAGCGCTCCATGATTGTTGGGGTCATCTCTATTTCTTCTGCATATATGTATGCCTCGCCATTGTCCATCATGGTAAGTGTTTCTGCTATTTTTATTGAATAAATAAATAAATAAAAATAGGTGGAGAGAAGAGAAAATTTCATTTTGGGGAAATTACTATATTCCAGATAGAATGAGAAAAAAAGCTATCATTCCGAGATTTAGATAATGCTTATAGGAAAGAACGGTATGGAAATTGGAAAAAAAAAAAGAAATAATAATAATAACACATGATAAGTTGGCAATCATCAACAACATAGTAATAACTCAAATAAAATGTAACAATTTCGAACTTAAAAATCTAACTTCAACATTCAAATAAAATATAATAATTTAAATACAAAAAAGCTAACTTCAATACCGCTATCTATCTATCCATGGAGTGAAAGATGGATAAACTTTTAATCTATCTTTTTAGTAACTTTCTCTACTAAGAGTGTTAAATACAAATAGACTAAAGCTTGCTGGTGCTAGTGGATCCAGAATGGGTAAATGATTATTGACATAGAAATGCATGAATTAATATAGTGGTATTTTCATAATTATGTTCGCGTGGAATTTTTTATGGAACAAAAATATATTCTATGAAATATGGGCCAACGATCGACAGTCATCAGCTTTATTGGTGAGGCAGGCTATCCTTTGGTCAAATTTCATCATTTAAGCTTGAAAAAACATGGTTTCTAATTTTTTGACATCTTTGTTGAGTATCCTTTTTTTTGAATTTTTTTTTTATTTGGGCCTTATTTACGGTTAACTTATGGCCCAATTTCTTCTTGTTTTTTTTTTTTTTTTAATATGAATTTAGCCATTGGTTTTGATGAGGAATAATGACATTAGGTTTTCTCTCTATTTTCATATTCTTCCCATCATTCATTAGAATAAACAAGTTGATACCAAGTTACATTTGGCATTTGTGTGCAACTCAATAGATCACACTTTTAATATCTTTCAATTAAACTTTTCCTACATCAGTAAATTAATAGCTCCTATCCTATATCACGCCCTACAAGTATATGTTTAAAGTTGAGCAATCAAAATCTATCTTATGAGTCTTTGAAATTACCTTGATGTTGGTAGTTTCAAGAGAGAAAAAGCTTAGCATTATAGGTATGATACATAAGAAAGTAGTCGCCCATAATGTCTCATATGTTCACACAATTCCATATGTGTTACAACCCCAATAGAAAGTGTTGCTAGAAATAGTTAGACTAAAAGCCTATGCACTTTTCACTTAGTATTAAGGTAACTCATATCATATAAAATGAAGAATCTTGACACAATTCCCTATACTAAGAACCTACTTTTTATGGTTCTTTACCCCATTATACTAGGAAAGAACTTGCATTGTTTGAGATCTTACAATTTGAAGTTCTTATCTCTAAAGTTATTTCATTTTTTCTAACAAATGTAAAAAAAAAAAAAAAAAAAAAGGAATGAAAAGATATTTAACATATTAAATAATATTTAGGGATAACAAAGGACTTTTGGATAAATTCAATAGGTTGTTAAGAAGAAAGTATCTTTAGAGAGCATACATGACACTTAGAAATTTTAAATAGGCCCTCACCATGATGCATAATCTTATAAAATTATTTCTTTTCACTTTTTTTTATTTAAAACATTGTCATTATTCAAACTCAAAATCATGATATTTGAATCCAACATCAAAATAGACATCCATAAAAAATTATTTAGTAAAGACAATGAATCTCACATATTTTGAAAGTACAAACACTAATTTGTCAAAATTTAAAAATAAAATATTAAATTATCAAAAATTAAAAGTGCATGTATTTGATCTATTATTACTCCATTTCAAAGCCTAAAGTATACACAATGTAGGTTTAAAATCAGTTTTAGGATGTATGATCATCACTTGCATTATATCCTTAGGTACAAGTTAATAAAAGATAGAAATAAGAATCTACCTAGATAACACATGTACTGCCTACTTTGAAACCTATCGACATACAATGCAAGGTTCTACCTACTCATTCGCTCTATTATAATAATAACTTTATTACAATCTAAAAAACTATTATGACATTTAGTTGACTATAATAGCAATTCCATAAGAAATCTATATTACCAAAAACATTAAATAATGATTCATTATTTAAATTTATGAATAGCTTTGCTAGCTTAGATTTTTTCTTAAAATACTCACATTTAAATAAAAAAACTAACTAATGAAAATCCTATAATAATTTTACTCAATTCTTTATTAATACCAATTCTATTGCATCATGTAATAGCAATCCCACTACAATTGTTATAGTATAAAAGATTCTAATAGTCAACCCTGTCCACCACTAAGAACTTGATATGAATATATTATTTGTGTTGAATGTGTTTAATTCCCATTTGGTCGAGTTCAACTTGCTTTCATTGAAGAGGCATCAAATGAAATGAATCTCAGTCGTGGAAAGTGTTTTTGGGTTGGCAAAATGGTAGAAGATGACACCAACTTCCAATAGTAAGATTTTATATTGAATAACAACAGTAAGAAGTTATGTGGTGCAAGTGAGGCGATTTTTCACGTACGAAAATTGAAAACTAATGCTTAATAATTTTGAATGGCAGATGAATTTAGCCCGATTATATTACTTATATTATTTTGTTTTTTCCTTGGTACAGAAACTGGTTATTACAACGAAAAGTGTGGAGTACATGCCCTTTTATCTGTCTCTTGCCTCTTTTGCGAATGCTGTTTGCTGGACCGCCTATGCTCTCATTCGTTTCGATCTCTTTATCGCTGTATGCATGAGACTCTCTCTCTCTCTCTCTCACTCACCATCGTAAATATACGATTTTAATTAATATGTATTTTATGTTGGATCCGTGGCTTTTACTTTGGGACAAAATAAATCTGAGTTATATAGAGGATTGGAAATTAGTCGAGTTGAGATGGTATAGTGCTAAGCTTGAACTCAAGCTTGAGTTTGGTTTGAAGTAACATTATATAAATTCGAGTTTGACTCAGTTAAACTTGTTTAGCCATGATTTATTTAGAAAAAAAACTTTCAATTCTAATTTAAATAATATTAATATCAAGACTCGATTTAAATTTAATTGACAAATGAAACTTGAGCTTGACTCGATAAATTACTTGAGTAGCTTGAGTTCGAACTTAGCTCGACTATTGTCAAATCAAACTTGAGTAATCATCGAGCTTAGTCCAACTAGTTTGGGAACCAACTCGATTCAGTGGCACTCCTAGTTATATAGATGAATACATTCAATTTTATATATTGATGGTCTACAAGAATTCGCATTATAAGATAATATGGCATTTGTGACAACAACTTATAAGCAATTAATACCAATTTATAATAGCATTGGTGAACTAGTGCTTTTAAACTACTAGTAAGTTTTACAACCCCAACAAAAATAAATAAATAAAGGGAAAAGAAGAAGAAGAAAAGAAAAAGACCATATTTTAGAGTGCTGCTGTAAATTAACTACTATCACAAATTGCTTATATATGGCAGTATAATATATGTTGGTATTATTGTATGTTCAATACGTTTAATCCGTTAGTAAATAGAGCAAGTTTAATTATACTCTAATATGACAATAATGAAGTACATATTACCATATTTTTACTTCGTAAAAATTTGAAAAGTATCGTTAGATATAATTTATAGCTACAATAATAAAAATATTTTGCCTTAACATACACCTGTCACTCTAAATTGATAATGGTAGTGATTTCCTATATGGCAGCTATATTTACAGCTTTTGCAGCCCAATTTTCATTGTTTATTTTTATATTATCTTGGGCCTATTGCCCAATTTTAATGTTGGTGTACAAGTCTTTGAAAATAAAAGAATTTAATTAAACTATACAGAAGGATAATGGAAAAGTTAAACACGAAAATTGCCCCATAGATCTTTTTAATTGACAGGTCTGTTTGTTGATTATGGATTAGTTATTTGCTATGTTTCTATTGACCAATTTAAAAGACAGAACCCTTTTCATTTTATGGTCTTGCCACTTATTCCAAAACAAATAAAAAAAAAATAAAAAAGGAAAGAAAGAAAAACATTGTGCTTGCTACCTTTTTCCTTATCCTTCCTCCATATTATGGAGTTATTGGCCATAGCAGCCTAGAAAAACATTATACTGTCCTCAGTGGCTGTATCAATATTATTTAAGTATTTATTTGGTGTAAAGCACCTATTGATACATAACATTTTGAAAATTCCTTACCCACCAACCCACCCTTAAAAATTAATTGACCCTCGTTCTTATGCACAATGTGAGGATCTAAAGGTAAATTTCTTCCACGTTTCTAGCCGAAAGATGCTAATTTGATGTAGACTGTTAATATGATGTCTTTTTAAAAAAGATTTGACATCTTGTAGGATCTCTTTACGATTTTTTAGGAAATATATATATATATATATATATATAATATTTAAAAAAAAGAAGATTTGATCTCTTAGAGGATTTTGATTTCTATTCTTTTAGGTTTTAGATATATACTTTCTTTTTGTCTCTTTTTCAATGATTAACGACAAATTACTTTGAGTTTTCAATTATTTTGCAATTTTTTTACAATTCTTCAATTATGCTCTCTGGGTCATAATTACAAGAAAATAGTAAACAGAGTATAAACAATTGTTTTTAAATATCAAGTTTATTAGGTAAACTTCCGCGCGCTACTTTTTTTTTTTTTTTTTTTTTAAATAATTCCTCCTTATAAAGTGAAAAAAAGTTAAACTAATGGATAATCACATGTTAATTTTATAAATTTATCCAATTTTTTAAAGTAGCAAACTATTTAAAATGCTTTATTTATATCAATTTTTCCTTTTAAGCACGCGAATGATCAATGCACCTTCCTACGAGTAAATTATGGATGGCACATATAAAGGATTCTCTATATATCTTATTTATTATGTCATTGTAAATATCCTCTTTTTGGCCAAATATATTGTAGAAATAACGAAATCGAAATCTACTACCTCTGAGCAGACTTGGTTTAGTTGCTATATTTTGCGTTGTTAAAACCTTATAACTTTTTAATTATATGATTGTCTTTTAAAAATTTTTTAGCCACCCATATTAGGGGTTTGCACGACTAGTACGTATATTAATGCCAAAAGCATTATTATATTATTATTATTATTGGTGAAGAAATTATTATTGTTGAGCAAATTCTTTCGCCTTCATTACTACAAAATATTCATAAAGGTAGTATCTAAAATCGCAGCTTTCAAATGGACTGGGAACGCTGTTTGGGCTGGCCCAGCTAATCCTCTATGCCACGTTCTACAAATCCACAAAGAAGCAAATTGCAGAGAGCCAATACAAAGGAGATTTGAGCTTATCTGAAATTGGGGTCGATGGTGACTCCAAGATGTTCAATAAAAATGGCCATCAAAATCCTTCTGCTCTAGAAGTACAAGTTATTTAAGTTTTTTTATGAATATATATATATATATAAAGAAAAAGGAACATATAATAGTAGAGATGAAAAGAAGTGAGGGGGAAAAAGAGAGAGAGAGAGAGAGAATTTCTCCTTTGAAATTTTATTTGGTTTCAGTATGAATAAATGCCAATGTTTCATTTGGATCAATTTCCCTATCAAGATAATATATCTTATCCAATATACAGACACCATTGCTCCATTTGGATCACTAACCATTCAAATGATATATCATAATCCACTCTCAGTATTAGATTCTAAGTTCATGTTATATATCATTTCATTAACTTGAAAGTGCATGTTTTTTTCTTTCTTTTTTAAAAGAAAGACATTAGTGAATAAAACATGGCCGAGTTGACCGTGCTTTCAAATAATTTACCATGTCTCAGTTTTTACTTTCTTGCAGGCCTTTTTTTTTTCTTCTTAAAGTTATATACTTTGATATATTTTAAATGATTGGGATAAAAATTAAATAAATATATAGATTTTATTTTTCCTATTAAAAAGTTTTAATATGTAATTTATTTGTCATAAATTTGATAATATCTTGCGAAAATATATAGTGAACATGAAAATATTCATTATTAGACAAAAACAAGCTACTTGAACATGCTATTAGAATGTGGCAAAAAAAAAAAAAAAGTGATATTTCAACAAATTTTGCAATACATCTTAATTATTGCAAATTGTTAATAATTATTATAATTATCTAGATTGCATTAAACATATTAATGAAAAACATGTGAATTGTGATGGATAAAACCAAAAAGCAAGATTTAAATTGTAGGGGCAGGAAAGAGATTTGAAAGCATAAAAGAATTGGTCTTGTGTCTTTATTTTGCTTGTATGTAATGAAAATTATTACTAGATTTCTTTATTTTCATCATTTATTTAAAGTTTTATTAGTATAGTAAGTAAATCTATAGTAGTTGCAAGCAAATTTAATTGGTTGTAGATTCTTACGATTCTATGTTTTGATTTTACGAACCTTTAGTAATTTTAGGTAGAATCTTGAGTTTAACAGCCATGATTGGTTGTCTAAGAAAAACAAAATTTTATAAAGTCTCCATACTTTCCTATTTGCAGTTTAGTCGAGCTTGTAGTGAAAGAATTAAATAAAAAAGGGTGTAGACCTAAATTTTAGGTATTGGACCTAAATGCTTAAATATAGGCAAATATAGGAGACAAATAAATTTTGTAATTTATTTAAATACTTTTACTTTACTTTTCTTTCTTTTTTTTAATTTTAATTTTATTTTTTTCATATGTTGTATGCATTTGTATTAATTCTAATAGTAATCAAATATCTAAATATAAAAAGTTTGTTTAGAGGATCAATCTATGTATTGTGGCTAGTTGTTCAACCAAGCTTTTGAGGGGTGGTCCACAAGCCCTTGTAAGGGTGGTTTGTGGATCTTCGTGGAGTTGCTTAATAATAATAAATAAGAGAACGTAAATAGTATCGGTGATAAGTAGTTGAATATATAAGCTACAAATAACTATACATATGCTTGAAAAATGCATAAGTGTGCGTATATATATTTATAATCTAAGTAAATATATAATAACAATAATAGCAAGCAAATGAATGAATATTAATAAAAATTAATATTAAAAAGGATAGAATGAACAAGTATTTTGCTTCTTGCTTTGAGACAATATTACAAAGATAAATTAAACTTTACAAGACATCTCCCTAAAAAATATTTTAAAATAATGGGTATTTAAGTAATTTTAAACCTTAATATTATTTCCATAATTAAATCCCAACCTTAAACATTTTTTTTTCTCCTTAGTATAGTTACTCAAAGCCTAACACCTGACATTCCTTTCTATAAGAGTTATAAAAATTTTCCCCCTCATATGCCAGACCTTTAAAAATGTCTTTCATGTGGTATGATTTTTCATAAACCTTTATCTATATTTCCTTGGACTTGATATCACATACTAATAGTAACTACACAAATCTTCGTGATAGTATAAGAATTTGTAATGAAGATCATGACTTCCTATAAGTAGGCTACCTATAGGATGAAAGTAAAATATGTAGAGAATGCTACATAAAAGAGATTAAAATCTTAGTAGGATTATCAATGACTTACATGCTGAGGCATGGATTCATATACGGATCTTATTATGAAATACTCGTAGATTGTTGCAAAGAATTGAGCATGTATGACATCATATGGGACATCATGAAACGAGATAATAATCATGAAATTGATGATTAACAAAAATATAGATGGAAATTAATGGAGAAATTAGACTTACATAGGGTACTGGTCTAAGGACTGGAAGTTGCCAATGATTTTGAGATAATAATCATTAATTGCCCTTGGATTAGGCAAAATGAAATACATCAAATTTTCACCGATCTAAGTTAGGAATGTTATAACTAAATGGCATAATAGGAAGTTGATTTTGAACTTTAATATTAAATTCAATTTGGGAATTGAATTTAGATAATTTAATTAAATAAATCTAGCAAACAATAGAGAATGACTAAATAAATTGACATAATCGAATTAGTAAATAGATTTGATTGAAATTAGAATTTCAAATACCATAATTACCTATTTCAATTACTCAATTCTTTCTAACTATCAATTTAAACTCCATTTTCTTCCAATTTCAATTCCCAAACTCAAACTAAATATTAAATTCATACCAAGGGAATTCCTAAGCTAGATTTCTAATTAATTTATTAATTTCTACACCCTAAATTCCATTACCTCTTTCTAATTATTTAAATCCCTAAAGCCCATCATCTAAGAGGCCTAACCTAAATCTAAAGTTAAAACCTAATCCTAAGCCCAACACCAAGCCCAATATATATATATTATATATATAATTTTCCTTAGAAAACCTAATCCCTCATTTTCATTTTCTTTTCTTTTCATTCTAGCAGACTCTCTTCCTCTCCAAATCTCTCTTCAATTCTCTCTCAAAAACACTTCAAAATTTCATAACAAAATTCTCTCCAATAACAACACACATAAGTTCTTAAGTAAATTTGAAGATAAAAATCAAGAAAGAAGTTAGGAATTTAAATTGAAGAAGCCTCATCAAACTAAGGAAGTAGGGAAGTGAAGGTTTAGTTAGTAATGATTTCTAAACAAGCAAGTGTGTAGGTAAGGATCTGATTAAGATATTCACGTGCTTGCCACATGACTATTGCATTATGCATGATCTAAGGAAACAATATGTACAAGGATGATCAAGAAAGAATCATATGGGGAGGAGGAGTAGACAATCTCGGTAGATTCTAATACATACGTGATAGATGAGGGAGCTAGAAAATATCAAACTCACTAATTACCACAAAAATCATGTGCATTCTTAAGTAAGTCAAACTATTGATTCACTAAAATGGAAATCTGATAGAACGACAGTGTTTGTCCAAGATTTCCAACTTTCCAAATGAGGTAGGGACTAGGGGCATTTATAGAGAATCTAGCTGTCGATGTCGTCTGTTAGATGAGATAGACGAACAACGATTAAGATGAGTCCCTCTCATAATCGATATAGAAGTGGGTACCTTTGTGAAGCTAGGCCTATTAAAGCCTTCATTTGTGATGTGTGTGAGCCAGTTTGAGATAGGTTGGAATTGGACAAGCCAAATTTAATGAGTCCCACTCTAAGCTTACCATGCAAAATCTCCCTTGGTTATCGTAAATAACTATGCTTAACTCTCTAAGCTTTGTTACATTTCCCTAGTGAGTTAAACTCAAATAAAATTAAGCCTAAAGCCTTTACAATTAGGTCCATACATCTACATTTTGCCTCTGATCAAAGTCCTTTAGATTGCATTAGAGGAATTTGGGCATCAATTAAGCTATTCAAATAGCTAAAGTTTCAGCACATATAAGTTATGAATTAGTTATGTTGTTGCTTGGCGTGCTAACTTCTTGACACTCTTTAATGCAAAAGCTTGACGTGATGCTACAAAATGATTGAACTATCTTGTTGTGCATACTCTCAATATCGTCCAACCACACATATCGCCTTAGACAAAACTTCATTGATTTTAATATGACACTATGTTTGCAGCCTCCTTTGATAGGTGGTCCTCTTCTTGTGTGTTAACCCATCTTCTATATCATATTTGCATAGACATAGAAGATTCATTTCGATAAGCTGATTTTGTCTTCATTTCGTAGATTTCTTGACCATGATTGACTTGTTTAATTTGGCTACATCATTTCATTTCAATAAGCTGATTTTATCTTCATTTCGTAGATTTCTTGACCACGATTGACTTGGTTAATTTGGCTGCATCATCCCTTTAAACTGGAGCTTCAACACATGTAGTACTTTGATTTGCTATTTCAGTATACTCTTGTCATTCCCCATTTCTCAAATAAAGGTTAATTTCATTCCAAGGCCTATCATTGAAGCCAAATAAAAAAAAATGAGACCTACTCACAATCCATCAACTTTGGCATTTATTAAGCCTATGGATGTAGTCTGGCCTCATTTCTAATTCCTTTATTCCCAACAAAGGAGAAACATTCTATCAATTAGTCACAATATTGTACCATTTGATCGGAATATTTGAATTTAATTGGTTGACTCTACTGTATGCTGAGGAAAGAGGTTCCTCTTCATTTTAGCGCTTCATTGTTCTTCCTTCCCATACTGTATTCAACTTTCTTTCTCCTTTACAAATCTCCATCTTTCTTTCTTTATCATCAACTTTCTTTCTCCTTCACCTTACCGTGGGCTAACTAGTAAGCTTCTCCATCTTTCCTCTTAATGTCTTTCTTCTTCTTCTTCTTCTTCTTCTTCTTTTCATTTCTTTTCATGAAAAGAAAATAAGAAATCTAACCTTCTCAATTTTGCTCATGGCAGCCATTTATCATATTTGAAGGTTCAGCTTTTCATTTTCTATTTCTCGTTGTGTCTAATTCTATTATATCAGTGATATAGCACACATTATATGGCTTCACTTGGAAACTAATCGCTTGATGGTGGTAAGCTTTATTCGGTGAATCGAGTACCAATTGAGCTTTTAGCTGGTCTGAGTGAGTTTCTATAAGCATGGTGCTCTATTACAGTGGTTATAGACGGTATTTTAGATTTCCATTTGATTAGAGACTGAAGAGAAATCCATTCTTGATCATGAAATCCCCTGTTCTTGACTAATCTTTGTATGGTTAGGTGTCATTGCAGCTCGACTCAATGTATTAAAGCTAATGTCTTCTGTCATCATCATATTCCATTTGTCCATTTAGCTAGGTGTTGTTAGTTTCTTGTTTTGTGATTTATATGTCCTTCCTCTCGCACTCGGTTTATCATCCTCCAATCAAAGTTACGCTTTTCACTTGTAATCTTTCATTCCGATCATTATGTGGTTATAAGTTCCATTATTATAGCATGCATCTCTAGAGGGTTGAATTTGTAATAACTGTTTTGTCTTGTTGAATAGGTCTTTTTTTGATTTGTTTCCATATGTTGAAGTGTGAATTGTTGTTCGGCAGTCACATGATGCTTCTAATTTGCTAGTTGCCTTTCCTTAGTTCTTTTGTTATTTGGGTTTGCTGTGATTATGAAATAATGTGTTGGATGTATGCTCTTCTTTTTAACAACTCCTTTCTAACATTTCAACTAAAGCACAAGACAGTTCTCTTGTTGTGAATTGGAAGGAGCCTTCAAATAAATGTAAGTCCTCATCAAGTCTGTTATCCCCGTTGCACTTCCAGGGTTACATTGTTTTGAAGGAGATGTACAAGAGTTAAATGTCACAAATCCTTGTTGATAGCAATGCCATTTCAACCCTCATATACAATGTAATTTTTGTCTCCCGAATTCTAGTCTTCCCTTGTATGCTCTTTGGAAAGTGGTTTATCAACATTAGATTGATCTTCAGGTGACCGATTGGACTAGGATGTCAATTGCTTATTTGTTTTCCTTCTGGATTGGAGATTTTAAAATCGAAGAAAAGTTGTAAAGCCACAACTTCCAATCAATCCTTGAATGAGAATTATAGCACCTTAACCAGCGAAGGCAGTGACATGTTAAGATCCTAGATTGTCAATCCTATAAGTGGCCAAGTGTTGTCGCTAGTTCACTTTCCAGGTAACTCACACCAACCATCTTTTTACTATCAACACCCATTTCACTTACCAAATTCAACAAATAGTTAAAAAAAAAAAAAAAAAAATCAAAAGACACCAAGTCATTCAATAGTAATTTCCTTATTATTCTCTCCTTTAGAACGTATCTTTGTCTTTCCCATAGTGTGAACCTTTTAATCAATGCCATTTACTAGTTTCATAGAGAGGTAACCTAGAATAATTGATAAAGATCTACACATACACTAATACAACAAAGAGATATAACTGTGAGCACTCAAGTTACGACACAAAGTGCTTCAATTCATTTCTAATCAATGAACATTTGTTCAATGGTTTTGAGAGGTGCCTCGCTCAGTGCAACCTTTAAAGTCATATGCTCCTTTTTAGACTGCTCTTAGGTAATGCCTAAATAGTTCTTGAATATAACGTAGCATGGCGTATGGCTATATTGTGAGAAGTATGCTATAAGATCCTTGTTGTAATCTATCAGAAAACTTAGATAGTAGTAAACACATGTTCAAATAGTAACTAATGATTGATTTCTTAGTTCAATAGGATTTTAGAGCTTTTTTTTTTTCGTTTTACAGTTGTAGAGTAATCGGGATTCAAATCCTTAGGACTTCTGTTGCAACTTGCAACTTCCTCTCAGGTTTGCTCACATAAATCATAACTGTTGTTTACGGTGAGATATTGTATAGTAACCTTACGATGATTTTTTATCCAAATTTGATCAAAATCTAAAACCTAAAATATGAAAGTTGTAGAGCTTTCTTTTGTGTTTTCATACATTTTTTGAATCATCTCAATAGGAGGTCAGATGAGAAAAATGTGCACGATTTATGAAACTATGCCAGATTTGAACATATCAGAGTATAACCTTGTAGATGCAGTAATTTCACGATGAATTCTATATTGATACTTCCAATCCATCAAAATTCAAAAAATAAAAGTTGTAGATATCTTTCTCTTCTTTCTATATAATTTTGAATCGTTTCAAACGAAGCTCATATGAGAGAGATGTGCAATTTACAAAACTGTATCAGATTTGAACATATCAAAGCACAACTCTAAATGAGCAACTTCACGAAAAATTTTGTATCAACACAATCTGAATTCATCATAAATCAAAACATGAAAATTTATATCTCTTTATTATCTTCCTATATAATTTTAAATTGCCTATAACGGAGCTAATATGAGAGAGATGTGCATAATTTATGAAACTATATCCAATTTGAACATATCAGAGCACAATTCTATAGATGTAGCAACTTCACAACCAATTATGTATTAACATACTTCAAATTCATCAAAACTCAATATATAAAAGTTTTAGATCTATTTCTTATTTTTCTATAGAATTTTGATTCGACTTAATAAGAGATCAGATGAGAAAAATATGCATAATTTACAAAACTCTACCAAATATGAACATATCATAACATAACTTTGCAGATGCAACATTTTTGCATCTAATAATGTATTGACACACTCTGAATTCATCAAAACTCAAAACATAAAAGTTTTAGATCTCCTTCCCTTCTTTCCAAAAAGTTTTGAATTGCCTCAAATGGGGCTCTTATGAGAGAGATGTGCGTAATTTCCTAAATATTATTAGAGATGTTTTACCCAACCCATGTGTGGTGTGCTTGATTGATTGAGTTGATGTTTTAACCATTTGTTGAAGCTTGTTTCATGCTTTAAACATCTCAATTCCCTTTAAGAAAACTTTGTTGTGTGTAAAATCTCATGGAGCCTGAATGATGTGTTGAAATGAACTTAAAGCCTAGCAATTGCTTGGTGTGTGACATGTAAGTTGTTGTGTTTATATTGTTATATTGTTTTGTTTGATATTGTTGTCAAGTGTGCTATAGTTGTTACTATATTTTTTTGAAACTACCAAGTGCTCAGCATATTGGTTTTATATACTATTTTTGGTCTGCCATCCCTTGGCTTAGATGTACCAAGTGGCTTAGGTCTGAGACACTTAATTGCTAGAACTTGATTTAAGTTTGAATATACTTGATAAGGCCATTCCAATGTCTAGTTGCTCAATAATGATTTGAGTAGCAGCTCAAGTGCTGCTGTCATGCTCCATTCCATATAACTATAAATTCCAAAAATTCTGGAGCATATGAACTCCCTTTTGTATATAAAGTACTAAATGAGTCATATAGTGATTTTATCTTAGGCAAAGTTATTGTTGGGAGAGCCTGAGCATGATAGGACTCTAATGATGGATTTGATAGAAGTAGCTCTTTGGTGACTTTCACTTGCATACTTATCTTCATAAGTCTAAAACATAAAGCATGACGAGTACTATAGCATTATACGCATGATGATTTGGTCACCACTACCATTTTTGATACTCATCCATGGACTTTGGACTTGTACTATAGAATAAAATAATAAATATTGGATGGTTAAATAGTGACTTGATCACTGTATTGTGAAGGATAGCTACATCTCAATGTTAAAAATTGAACGTCAAAGCATGTCTGCGATGAATTTTGAAGCTTTTTTGCTTGAAATAATTACTTATATTTATACCCTTTTGTTACTCACATGTGTTTTCCTAATGACAAGTGAATATCTCCCATGAAGTCTTATTAGCTTTTTTATTCCTTCCATTTGTAAAATTGATTCATCTTTGCAATGCAAGTGCTATGGCTCTCAAGTGTTGAATCTTGATCACATCCTCTTCCTTCTTTTATAGTGGTTGTCACAACAGTCCGTCGCATGCTATATAAGACTTAGGAATTACTACCATAATCATTCCAAATTCCTAAGTCTCGTACAAATGTAAGGCGCACTTTTACGATAATAGAATACATGAACCAATGGAGATAAATAGTTTAATTTGACATATTATAAGCGTTAGAATATAAGCCATGAGTCCACATAATTAATTAAAAAATTCTATGAGTATTCCTCCACAAAAGAATATTAAGTTTAAAAGTGGTTTTTTATAGTCATTCGGTAAATATTAGGGTTTCCTATGAAAGTCTATACAAAATTGAATACAAACTTCTAAAGGAAACTCCTATTTCATGTACCTGCTCGATAGGATGCCTTGGCCTTAATCAAATATATGAAAACTACAATAAGAAAAAGCAATGGGGACGTAAGCTACACTAGCTTAATGAGTGAATACTTCCATAAAGACATTTATAACAAATCATTTAATCAAGTTATTTATTCAACCATATGGAATGCATCATCAACATGAACAAAAAAGACATATGATCAGTCAGAAATCATATGTGAATGGATTTACACCCTCCATTTGAGGTTAGCAGATTAACGAATACTGCGGTACTAGCGTTGAATTAATATGTCGTTTATGGATCATGATCAACCAACTCATTTATGTCGTTTATAAATCATGATCAACCAACTTTTAGCCATTTATGGATCACGGGTAACCAACATATGCTAATGCTCCATCCCCATCATGAAATGATTATGTCCATGTTAATTATCGATCCGAATAATTATTAATACCGATTTTTAGGTGATCAACGAATCTCGCAGACAATCAATCCCATAATATCTTAAATAAGCATAAGTTAATTATCCGTTTCCGATATTCTTAATACAATTTCTCAACTCATCAACAAGCATACATAATCCCCCATAATTCCCATCATGCAAATCCATTTTTATCTTTTGCCTCATAATCTGGTGCAACTAATCACTACAAACACAATCAAGAAATGAAATTATAAAGTAATACTCATTCGGCTATAGGTCGCCGGTCTCATAATAATAGTCTGGTGGTAACGAATCATCAAGATCCAAGTCACCTAAATAAAAGAAATACCCAAATGAGTATTTCAACTCATATCTAATCCATTTATTTCATAAAAACTATATAGTTCGTAATTCTCATCATTAATGAAAATTCCAACTTAACATGATCATAACTTGTCATTTTAACTTGGAATTTCGCAAATTTATACTGATTCCTATCTACTTTGAAAGATCTATCTAATTCTAATATAATATCTCAATTTTGAAAACTTTTAAGTCTCGAAAAGTTCTGATCAGTTCTGATTAGTAGCCAAACATCCATTTTCGAAATTGTTTTTATGAAAAGTTATGATGTTTCTACTATCAATGCTAAATATGCATTCGATATTAACAAGTTACTATCATGAATGGTATGACATGAGCTTCCTATATGTGTGTTCTTGATGATATTCTATTAGAAGATTATTTTTAGAAAGCTTCTACTTACAAGATGTCATGAATACCTCACTTAGTAAGACTAGTTTTATATTCTTGACAAATCATACTTGGTTTAGAGATTTTCCTTAATAAAATTTATTTATTCTTGCTAAAATTCAGTCTTTACTATATCTATTCCTTAAGGTTTTCATTTTTCAATAAAAATCCTCATTTTACACTTTGTATACAAATGTTTAATTATGGGATATTCCTAGATCCAAATTTTGTAAAAATGATTTTGCGGTGATTTCTTTAAGAAAAACTCATTTGATACTTTAAAAATTGAGGCTCCACTATTTCTATCCCCTAAGGACTTCATTTCCTTAATAAAACTTCCATTTTGGGTTCGAAAAATAGGTGTTTACATACCTTTTTTTCCTAGTTACGAATTTCATGTAACTAATATAAGATCCAAATTTTCTATCTTGTAAATACTTCTTGTTTGACAAATTTCTCCTAGTAGATCTACCATTATCTTATCAAAATCATTTTCTATTGATACCTATTCAATAAGCCCTTCATTTTTCACATAAAACTCATGTTTTGGAGTTGAAAAATAGGTTTTCAAAATATAACTCTTTTTCCATCCGAATTTACAAAAGTTTATTTTGATGAAACCAAATTTTTCTTGAGTTTTTGGCTCATCTTCATAAATATCCTAACTTTTAGAAATAAACAAGACATTCATTTACATAAGACAAAATCTTTATGGCTTTTATTCATTTTAAACAAAATAAATGTATGAGATCTCAAATGACATGTAAAGGATGGATGTTTATGAGCTAGATCTTAGTGTGATGATCATGTTAGATGCATGAAATGAAGTATACTATTATGATAACAACTTAGTAACAAGATTTCTACATAAGATCATCACTATATGAACATATATCATGATCTGATGAGAGAAAATATGAGCTTAAAACATAAGATCCACAACTTGTGATGGCTTGATCATCATGTTTTAGTGATTTCACATCCCTAACATGAAGCTCATGGGGATTTTTTGTGAATCCATACATGAATGATCTTGCCATTACATGTTTTTGTGATGATAGTGCATAGATCTATACCTATTGACTTTGTAAGACAAGAGGAATTGAAGAAAAAAAAATGTGTATGAGTGTGTGTGGGGTGGGGAGGCTCACAGCAAGACTACAGAGAAGAGAGGAGAGAAAAAAAATTTCAAAAGTTGATTTTTGTGAAAAAGAAGGAAAGTGAAATGGTAAAGGTATAAAGGTGTTTATATAAGGAATTTGACTAGTGTTTTGTGTGATTAAAATAAAAAAAAAATAAAACAAATGAGAGGGAAAATAGGGAGGGGAGGGGCATCGACCAAGAGGGGGAGAGGGAGAGAGAATGAGTGTTGTGCAATTTTTCAAATATAATTTGTGCAACAAAATGTGACAATTTGCATGGGAAAAAAATGGTAATGAGTGAAATGTAAGGATGTAAGAGTAGAGGTATAGCTTGTGAGTGTGAGTAGGGTATGGGCTTGTAATTGTGAATAGTAATGAATAGTATATTAAACAATTAAATTACCGGTTAGTAAAGAAAATACGATAAAAGATTATAATTATAATTTTTATAAATCGAAAAATTATAATAAATATATTTTTGAATTTCTTATTAAATTTTGGTCTTAAAGAGTATTCCGTAATATTTTTCTAATTTCGAGTCTCGGGACTTAGTTTTCCAGAACAAATCTCAGTCGGGTTCGAAATAGATGATTTCCCAAAAACCGATCTTTTTTATGTTTCAATATATTCTTTAGAACTATAATCTCGATCAACTTGTTCTCAAAAGTTCTATGGCTTATTCTCAGTGAAGCCGGACTTAGGGTTTTTGAGTTTCTTTCTAAGCCTAGCTATTCCGGTTTAAGGTTTCAGTTTCCGATTCGATTATCAAAGTCAAGCTTGGTTTATAAAGAAATCTGGGGCTTACAGTGGTAGTGATCACATTCAATTATTGCTACTTGTAACAAAAAATGGTGCCAAGGTGCCATTTTAAAAGAGCACTGGATTGATTACACATGGTATCATACATAACAAAAGTTAAAGAACATTGCATATGCTTAGACATGGGTGCCATGCATAGCAAAAGTTATTCATGAAGGGTTGAGTAGGAAGTTTCTCTTATCATTGTCCATTCTCCCCCAGTTGATGACAAATTATAAAATATCAATTCAGCAACTATTGATGCTCCTGCTTCTTTGTATAATAAGTAGAAATTGTGTCTTGCATTGACGCCATGTAGCAATCAAGAGTGTAATATCTTGAAGGAGTGAATTAACTTGATTTGATAGCACTGTATTACCTTCATGCATGTGCCTTTAATTGACCAATTACAATAACATCGTATAAGGGCAATTTAACATCATCAACAATCTAGTGTCTCATGCGTACACATTTTCAGCATATTGCACAAGCGAACTTCATGCATTCTTACGTAAGTGAGGATAATGCACAAAACAATATTTTGTGCTCAAGCATCACACACAGACATGCATTACACATAAAACTCATTGCTTTGTGATAGGCATTGACTTTGCCTCTTGACTATAACCTTCTTGATCATGCAATATTGTCTCTTCCTTTTTTTTTTTCCTTCTTTTTTTCCCCTTCAATATAAGTTGTATTGAATATATGATACTAACATGACAATGGAATCAAATCGTCAACTCTACATTTATTTATGTTCTTGATACATCATTTCGCCTTAGTAATATATCCATTCATCATGCGCTTTGGAGAACATAGCTCTCATATAACTGCAAACACATGAAAAGATGTTGTAGTAGGTTCACTTCAATCCCTTAGAAACTTATAAAGTTAAGATAGGTTATCACAAAAAAGAGCATGTCTTGGTAATAAGGGTTGTTATAAAATGCATGACTTAATGTTAGAATCACTTTATTCATTATAATCATATGCGTTTAGGAGTAAAGCTTCAACCAGCAATAATATTGAGTTTGTTTGTTTAGCTTTTTTGGGTAGATACAGACACTTTGTTTAACAAATTTTTTATTAAAAAATAGATATAGATAAAAAAAAGTTGGCAGTTCTCATGAAAAGATCAAATAGAGATAAAATATAAATACAAATCGAATATATTTATAGATATCATTTCGATACAGATACAAATACAGATGAAAAACAGACCATCTAAATAGACCCATTATCTAATATAAGAGATGAATGAACTCCTTACATTATCATGCGCATTGAAATAGCACTGCTACTTCGTTACGATAATGTTTAGATGAACCATTGAAAGAAATGATCATTCGTGACCATGCAGCAATGGTAGCATTGATTATAAATCACTCTCATGCAGTGATGGTAGCATTTTTATCAATCATGCTCATGCAATGATAGTATCATTTGTTATCAATGGCACTCATGTGATAAAAGCATTTGTTATCGATAAATTTTTATTAATTAATGGGGTATTTCCCACTACTCGACTACATAGCATTACTTATTAGGGCATCGCCTGAGTGTAGAATACTATATGCCAAGGATTACTTGGTTCAATGGAGCTTGTCAAGGGGATTATCTCCACTACTTGACAACTAGAAATATCAAGAAGAAAGTGATGATAACTTATCAATATCATGTGCCAGGGGGATAAGCTTTAACTCGTCAGTAACGATGTCTAAATTATATGTTAAATTTGTTATTATTTTTCTTTCATTACTAAAGATAATATTACCTAGTCTAATGTTAAATTTTTTTCTAAACTAGCTTTGTGCGCTAAGAAAACTAGTCTCTCACTTTGTAGCGACAATAGCAATAAAAGGAAAATAAGTGAGTACATCATCATATTTTCATGAGCAATACTCTTTGATTGAGTAATATAACTTACTCATTAGTTAAAAGCATCTAATTCTTTGTTTACACATAAAGAAAAAGTGATACGAATCTGGCCACGCTTTGATCTGTTCCACGTTCATCACAAATAGAACTGGGTAAATTTGATTGGATAATCCTCTATTAATGCTGCGAACCCTAGGAATATCGATCCCAAGACCCAATAGTCAATTGGAACCTTGACCCATTGCTTAATATAAAGCACGAACCTTGGTAAAAATTAAACATACGCCATAATCAAATGAGGATAAAATTTTGATTTATAAGTCTAATTAAACAAGAACGCCACGGATTATCAATTTGATAAGTTCAACAAGTTCTCACAAGAACTCACAAGAGAAAACTCTCCTAAAAAAAAAAAACTAATATCTAAGACTCCTAAACAGAAGCCAATAAGGCTATATATAACAAAAATGAAACCATAAAAGAACTAAAACATAAGTTGTTGTCAAAACAAATATGTGCTAGTAAATTAACAAGGAAAGCTGGTGGCTTAAGAAGCAGCCTTGAAAAGGAAAATAAAATTCGAAAGCTTTAGTGCTTTAGTCGACGACTTTGTCTTCTATGCCGACGGCTTACTAGGGTAAGGCTAAATGCTTTGGGGCAGCTTTCGACAAAGCTCCTTAAACGTTGGTTGTGTTGTAGATGAAGGCCGGCAGTGTTGTTTTAAAGGCTGGCGGCCTTGAGCTAGCTTTGATCCTATTCATCCGTATCTTGTCTTTTTCCTCTTCATTTTTTCATCAGTCTCTCCTTCTTTAGAAGGATTCATCATAGAATCAGATTATCTATGGGTCTTTAAAGGTCCTTAATACCTCTTACGGAATTGTTGCACTTGTCGCTTGTCCTTTAAATCATACAAGTAAGAATTATTCTTTCTAGGAACAAGTAAAATATGATTGTTAGCTGCAACTTTCCTAACAAATATTACACTCTTATTGCTCACAAGTGTATCACTTTTATTTTTGTTTTGAGCACTCATGTGTTCGCTTTTCTCACTCAAATCTCTCATTAATATTTGCTGATCCTCATGTGCTTCACTTGGATTGATGGGTGTTAATTCCACATGTTGGTTATTCAAATCAAATGAATAGCAATTCTTGAAAACATCATATATAACCCACCTATCAAATTGCCATAGATGGCCCAACAGAATGTGCCCTACCTGCATTGGCGCTACATCATAGAGGACTTTATCCTTGTAGCTACCAATTGAAAACTCCAATAACACTTATTTCGTCACGTTCACTTCACCACATTCATTAAAGCATTGGAGTTTATAAGGATTAAGGTGCTTCAGTGTAGGCAAATGCAGCTTTTCTATCAACAAGGTACTAACAATATTAGTACTACTTCATTGTCAACCAATAAGCTATAAACCTTATTATGCACTAAACATCTGGTATGGAAAATTTGTTCTCTCTACACTTCCATCTTCTCTTTCAACTCCTTAACTGCTTCCTTCTTCCCAATTGTAATCAACTTTCCTTGTGCAGGCTCTTCATCACTGACATCCTCAAGTGGTGGCATATCATCATTCGAACTCTCACTTTCAATGTCACCATTATCTTTAACAATCATAACCCTCTTATTTGGACATTCAGAAGTGATATGCCCTAGCCCTTGACATTTAAAACATTTAATATCACATGCTGTAGAAGAGGATTTATCAGCCTTGCCTTTGATAAGAGAATCAGACTCCTTAATCTTCACTTCATCCTCTGATTTTGAAACCGATTTATACTTCTTCTAGTCTGATTTCCATGATGATCCCAATGATGAACCATACTTGGATTTGCCCCTGGATTTCAATTGTTTCTCTACGTTGATGGCTTTATGAAGCAATTCTTCCATCTCTACATAGGTGTGAAAATCAACAATGTAGCAATGTCTAGATTCAAACCACCAATAAACCTAGTCATCGTCGCTTCACGATATTCTTCGATATTAGCCCGTATCATCCCCTTTTCCATCTCCTAATAATAATCCTCTACACTCATTGAGCCTTGAGTCAAACTTTGTAGTTTCTTGCATAAATCTCTATAATAATGACTAGGGATGAATCTCTTCCTCAACACAATTTTCATCTCCTCCCACAAGCTAATTGGCTTTGATACCATCTGATACAAATCTGAGGGGATAAAAAATTCTTCACTTCAACATATTAGGGTTCCTGATCTTTTTAGGTTTTTCAAAATATATAAATTCTAAAAATCTAAAGGATATGGATGAAATCGCAACTCGATAGATGCCACGAATCACAAAATCAAGTTGGTTTTGTGTTTGAATCATAGAACGATATAAACCACGGTCTACAAATCTCACATGGCGTTAAAAGAATCTAAATATTTCAATCAACACGAATGAATAAAGGAAATCACAATCTCTCAATATTCATGAACAATTGTAACATGCAATTACAAGTTCTTATCAACAAGAACTCAATAAATCTCACAAAGGAGAAGTCTTTCTCTCCATATCTCCTTCTATTCAAAACAAACTTACCCCACCAAATACTGGTGTAATTAGTGAATTCCACAGTTGCCAATTTCACCTTTTTCTCCTCAGAATAATTATGGTTGTTACATACATGCTTAACTTTCCTCTCCCATTCAAGATATAATTCAGCATCTTCTTTACCCTAAAATGGAGGAATTTTCATTTTGATACTTCTCAAATTATTATCTCACTGATGGTTCCTTCCTCTTCCTCTTAAGAAACTGCTTACATCAGAATCAAAATCCATTTCATCTTCTTTAACAAGCAATCTCTTTCTAGCATATTTTGATTTGCTAGATGATTCTATTTTGTCCAACCTCATATTCATCTCACTAAACTGATCTTGGACAGACTTCATAAATGATCTCAACTCTCCACTAGAAACAGAAACCTCTTCTCTACTCATTTTTTTTTAATTATAACAGATTAACCCAACAACAACAACAGTAATCAATTCCACAAACCCTTAGCAATCAAATCTCACAAACCCTAACAATCAAATCTTCAAATCCTAATTCTCCAATAATTGTCTGTATCAACAAATAATTTCAAATGGAGAAAGAAAATTTCAGAGATCTTACCATAAATCGCGTCGAACAATCTCCACAAACTATTGCTCTAATACCAACTGATGTGATAGGAACCATGCTAACCTGTGAACGAGACCCGCTGTCGAGATGTGGCAACAAAATCCCTGGATCATCTAAGAAAACTAATGGAAAAACCGTGACTTGTTGCCTATATTGAGGCAAGAATCTTGGTATAGTTGAAGACGCCACAATCGGTGATGACAACCCGATTGATAAGTCAAAGGGGTTGAATGTCATAAGAAACTCCCGATAAGTTCATAAACAAGTTCTTCCTAGAACTTAAAGAGTAGAAACTCTCATGTTTTCATTATCAAAAAGATATCTCATATATTTTACATCCCATAGGTTTATATAGGCTTTTAATTGGCTAAAAACTAATCTACAATACATAAGGAAAAAATAAACTATTAACAACTCCTAAGGATATGTAAAGATAAACTTGACAATAAACAACCTATTAATGACTCCTAGAAATATGAAGAGACATAAAAGAATATGAAAAGACACAAAAACTTAAATATCTCTAAGAAATTAATAAATATCCAAAAAAGACATAAATTTAAATATGATATGTATATATATATATTTTGCTGATGCCATCGATCCTCATTAAAAAGGAAATGAGAAAGATTTGACAATAATACTCTTTATTATAGGAAACTCTTTTCTCCAATTCATGTAATGGTTCGCATTTTTATGGTACTATAAACTATCTTGTGTTTCTTTATTCCTCCATGACAACCGCACTTTTTTCCGTTTTTAAATTCTTGAATCTAGAGTTCTTCCACTACAGGTAGTGATTTCGCATGGGAATCTACTAAAGTCATATCCGCTTCATTTTTATGTTCATAGAAGAAGGTAGCTTCGCAATGTGGAGTTCATTATAGTTGAATGAATTCTTTATCACACGGATTTAGATACCACTTCCATTTTAATGACCTTTCATGCACTGATGTTGTGTTGAAGGTATCATGTTGTATTAATGCAGCCATGTCCTTCCTATGAGAAGGTGATAGGATATCGGTACGTCAATCACATGAAACGTAGCAAGGCCATGAATGGGCCCAACTTTAAAGCTTACTTTGACATAACCTATTGTCATTGCAGAAGATTCAACAAAGTTGCTCACTATGATAGGATGTTTTACTAAGTGTTGAATATCTATTCTTGCAGCTTTGAAAATGGACATGGGCATAATATTGAGAGAGGATTCATTGTTAATAAGTCCTCTTGATAAGATAGCCATTGAGCACACTCTCTACATATAAAGGATGATTGTGATTGAAGTTCTTCAAGTGCATGTCACTGCTGGTAAATGTAATTGTATAATCCCTTGCAAAGACTATTCCTTCCTTAGGTTGAATAACGTCGCACTCACTATAGTGACCTTGTGCAATTTGGTGAAGTGCAGTCAAATCATGCATGATCATCAAATCTAAGGAGATCAAAGAAGTTCTTAAAATTTGAAGTCTTCATTGAAGTAAAGAAAAAATTATCATTCATATGGATTTCAATTTCGAGTGCATTGTCATTTTCTTCATGCACCTCAATCGGTTGTGTGTTTATTGATTCTGTTATGGTATTATAATGGGCATGGCATTTACAGCACCATACTAATTGTTATGAGTTGAAAGTGGATTATTCCTAACATCATTATCATCGATAATAAGCTTCCCATTCTACACTCTTTCATTGAAGAAAATCTTCAAAGTAAAACCATCCCTAGTAGAATGTCCTACAATCCTGTGAAGTCTATAAAATTTAGGATCATTCTTTCTTCCTAAGTTGGCAAACATTCTACTCATTGGAGTTTGAGATTTCCATCTCTTAACCATTGATCTAACATAGCATGCACCTTTCCTATTGAGCAAGGATATGTTAATGCTTCCTTTGCCCTTTCACCCCTAAGATTCTCAACCCTTAGTTTCTTCCTTTCTTTAGAATCTTCACTCTAAGAAAGATTTACCGATGTTTCTCTTTTATTAAACTACGTACTTCCACCCTTTATCATGAGACCGAATTATTGGTCCTTTATGCATTCTCAACTAGTATAGAGAGTGAGGCCAAGGAAAGATTTTCTACGTATGCCACATACATAGTGAGAATACCTTGAATGCAAATTTTTACTAACTCTCGTTCATCACATACATCTTGAATGCCTAGAGAACGTTTTCTAAAATGCTCAATATAATCCATTAAGTCTTCCTTGGACATCTAGCAAATCTATCCCATATCAGTCAAGGTTACTCATTCTTCTGTAGAGAAGAATTTCTCTAGAAACTTCTAGTGTTTCTATGAACTTTAGTAAATGCTCCTTAGTACTCCCTTTCTTATTATTGAATAGCATGAATTTAGGACTTACATAGTCCTGAGGGTATAGCTTAGTAGCAATATGTTAATTTTACAGGAGTTTGAGATCCAACACTCCTACATCAGACTTAGCTTGTGTATTTTTGAAATACACACCTAAATCTTCCTTCATAATGAAAGTACTTTCAAGCGTTGAAGTGGTGGCCTTAGCTGGTGTAGTTAGAGTAACATTCTAGAGTGGAGTTGAATTAGGCTGAATAATAGGTCCACCAATGTCAATTTGTAGTATAGCCTATGAGGATGAGGATCTTCTAAGTTGAACATGTAGTGTAGGCTGGGAGGCTAAAGGTCATCCAAGTTGAATTCCTATGTTCACTACCTAAGGTACAGGCAATTGTGTAACCATGGGCTCGAATGGAGGGACTTGCTCTCTAATTCTAGTAGGAACCTATTTAAGAACAAGAAACTTGAGGAGCTTAAGGCGCTTAAGGAATGCGTTGTTGCGTAGCAATAACAGGGGTTAACAAAGTCGTACCCTGTTACATGGCAGCAATAACAGCTATGCTAGGCAAGTATTGAGCAAACATCATCATGAATTGTTGAAATTGTTTGGTACTCTTGCATCAATTGATTGACTTGCGCAGTATTTTCTTGCACAACACAAAAGATCATAGCATTGTCAGGTTGAGCACCAATAGGTTGGTTAACATCCTAAAGTGCTAGCACGTCATGATCAACAATTTCAGGATTGGCAACGGGTTCTTGAGTTATGCCCTTAGTCAAGTCAGTAGGTCTCTCCCTTAGAAGTGCCATCATTTGAGTGTCAATTTGCCTAATCCCTAATGGAGTCACCAAGAATGTGTGGGTAAGGATCTAACTAAGACGTCACGTGCGTGTTGCATGACTGTCACACTATGCGTACATAGGAAAACAACACGTATGAGGGTGATCAAGAAAGAATCATATAGGAAGTAGGAGTAGACATTCTCAGTAGACTCTAACACATGTGTGACAGGTGAGGGAGCTAGAAAGTATCAACCTCACTAGGTACCACGAAAATCGTGTGCATTCTTAAGTAAGTCAAGCTATTGATTCACTAAAATGGAAAATGCGACAACACGACAGCATTTATCCAAGATTTCTAACTATCCAAATGAAGTGGGGACTAGGGGTATTTATAGAGAATCTAGCTATCGATATCGTCCATCAGATGAGATAAATTACCAACGACTAAGATAAGTCCCTCTCACAAATGGATATGGAAGTAGGCTTCCTTGTGGACCCAGGCTCATTGAGACCTTCATTTGTGATGTCTGTAAGCCAATTTGAGAAAGGTTGGAGTTGGGCAAGCCAATTCCAATGAGCTTCATTCCAAGCCTACCATGCTAAATCTCCTTTGATCATCCTAAATAACTATGCTTAACTCTCTAAGCCTTGTCACATTAGCCTAGAGAGTTAAACCTAAATAAAATTAGCCCTAAAGCTGTTATAATTAGGTCGATATATCTATAGTAAGTTTAATTGATTTTATTTTTTTATTGTTGTGAATACATGATTTTGATGAAATTAGTGTTAAATAGATGTAGGATTTATGATGATATTGATAAATTAGTGATACGTAAACATATATGTTAAAAGTGAAATTTGTATATTCATGTGTTAACTAGGTGTTTGATGAAATGTTTTGGGGAAATATAATGTAGTAATGTATATAAAAGTATTAAAAAGTCATGGATATGAGCTTGTATAGTGATTTTGAGAGGTTTTCTATTGAAATTGTAAATTATATAATTAGTTAAGTGAGTTAAATTGAAGAAATTGGACAAATAAAAACGTCAGAACTAATACCATGTATTTTATGGGCGTGATATAGCTTATGATACATGTAGAATTGGCAATTTAAAGACAATCACGAGCGTGATTCTACTTGTAATGCACACTAGCCAATATTTAAAGCAAGATAACAATTGTAATCAAGGGTGTGAACTCCTCTAGTTCTTTGTATAATTCAAGATACTCTTGATCATGGGCATGACGAGACTAATGATATATATCACGATCTCCATCATGGCCATGGCCCATCCCGTGGTTAAAATTAAAAGAAAAAATAAATAAATGACTAAGATAAATAATGAAAAATATATATTGGTATTGTATAAATATGAATAAAATAAATTTACACTTATATTGACTGTACCTTGAATTATAGAGTGTATTAAAAGACCAAATAACTAATATTCAATTAGTAAATTTTTCAAAGTCTAACAATTTATATTTAGCTATTAATATAACTAGTGAATTCTTATAAGACCATATTAACTTCTAATTGGATTAGATATAATATAATTGTAATATGTTAGACCATAAACAATAAGAAGAGTATGTTATTTGTAATTATATTTGCTAGAAAAATGATTATTTAATATAAGTTGATAATTAATTTAAATACTTATGTAAATTAACTTATTGAGCAGATACATGGGTAGCTTTTGACTTATTCTTTGAACTATACTCTAAGTTGGTTCTGGTTGTGGATGTTGTGACAAGTATGCATTAACTTGTGAGTTGCATGTTAGGATAGGTATCATAAATGAATTAATACTTAAATATGGCCTTAATAATTGTTTGTTACTTGTGCATAGTTGTTTAATCCAGTTCGGGGAGCAACAACCTTGCTAGGTGATGCCAGAACGATTAGGCTCTTAGGCCACTTCCTATCATTATTAATGATAATCATAGTGAAAAGTGTATTTTACTCTATTCTATTTATAGAAATTTGGGCCTAAATTGATGTATTTTTAGATAAATTCCTATAAATAAGGTATTTTTAATGTTTAATTGTTGTTTTATAGCTCCTTGAATTAAAAAAAAAAAAAAAAGAATTGAAGTGTTTAGAATCAGATTTGGGCAAAACAACAACAATACTTGAAGGTAGAATTAGTTAAGCACTTCAAATGCATTGGTCGAGGCCAAAATATTATGGCAAAGTTGGTTTGTTGCGCCTTAAATTTAGCCATAGATGTGACCTTTGACATGGGTTCTGAGGTGATCGAGCCCTAAATTTGAAGTGAAGTCTCTCTTACGCCACATTCTTGTAAACCCCTGTTTTCTAAGCCTTAACCTTTAACCGGAAAGTCTACCGAGACCTTAGGTCAACGGATCATAAGTAAAACCCTACAGTTTAGATCCTGAAAACCCGAGTTCGTAAATCGAGGAGTCGAAAAATAATTAAAGTGTTTAAATAGTCAGTAATAATATTTGAATTATTAAAAAGATCAGATCGGTTCAATTTCGGCTTATTTCGAACCCGTTTGGATACTGCTTTGGAAAGCATGTCCCGGGGCTCGGAAAATTTAAAATATATCTTTAATATTTTAGACTCGTATTTTTATAAGGATTTCAAAAATATCAAGTTTAGAATTTTTCGGATTTAAAAATATCAGTTATAGCTCATAAGCTTATTTTACTCTTACCGTAACTAAATTGTTAAATTTCTAAAAATAATTTAATTGATTATTTTATTTAAATCATAAAAATTCTGCTACTTAAATTAAAATATTTTTCTTAATTTATTAAATTTTCTTATTCAAAAAGCTACTTTATCAACCCATACCTTAAGTACACATCATTATCATTACTACACATTATTATGTCTTCTTTCACTTTTTCTTACACTCCATTTCCCAAAACTTGCAGCTGACCATTCCCCATAATTTAGCCACTTTTCATTATTTTTATTTATTTATTTGTTATTTTAAAGTCTCTTTTAGTTAGATATGGATACAACTTGTTACACTTTCAAAAATACAAGTTAAAATCAAACAAAACCACCCCCACACCACACTACAAATCACGCCAGCCCTCCCCTCACTTGCAGCTGCTGTTTTTTTTTTAAAATTTTTAACACACACACATCTCTATTTAAGTATCTTATTCTCTCTCTCTTTCATTTTTACAAACCCTATATTTTTCCTCTCTCTTTTTCCCTCTCTTTTCCTCTTCTTCCTTGCCTTGTCTTCTTGAAAACAAGCTGTCCCCATTTTTCTTTCTTGCTTCCATACATATTTCTTGCAATTATTTGAGGTAATCTTTCCCTTTTTGCTCTTATAAGATGTTCTAGGATGATACCATGGATGTTTCATGCATCAAAGGACATTCCACAAGCTTAAAAGGCTATGGATGATGATGCCAAGAAGTGAAACACTCCTCTAGATGATGATCTCTTTTGTTCTTAGTATTTTTGTTATATGGAAGGCTTGTTTATCTTCTTGTTTTTGTGATAGCTTGTAGATCTAGAGTTTTATCAAGCTTTAGTTATGTTTATGTGTAGATCTAGAAGTTTAAGGCTTACTACTAAGTTTTTCTTATGCTTTCATGGTTATATATTGAGTAGATCTTAGATTCAAGTTGGAATGAAAAAGAAAAATTCGTAACTTGTCAATGCCCTATTTTAAAAACCCTCTTTCAAGTCTTAAAATGGAAGCTTTTGTTAAGAAAATGAAGGTTTGATGGATGTATATCATCAAGGCTTCATCTTACAAGAATCAAAGTTGATTTTCAAAGTTTATTTTCAAAAACAAAAATTGTATTTTCGGATCAAGACAAAGATCCAAAATAAAAACATGTTTTCCAACTCACAAATGAGGATTTTATTCAAGAAATGAAGGGTTCTTAGATATAATATGTAATGGGTTGTTTTTCATGAGTTTTGATAATTTTCCAAGAGATATGTCCAAAATAAATTTATGAAAATTCGGATCAAGACCAAGACCTATTTTTGAAACCCATCATTCAACTTTAAAATGAAGATTTAGACAAAAATATAAGAGGCTCTTGATATAGATATCTTAAGGAATGGATTTTCATAAGTTTGAATGGGTTTTCCTAAAAGTATTGCAAATCAAGTGCTTTGTAGAAGACAATATTTAGGTCTTGTTTTCATTGTAATTTCAAAGTGGAAATTCGTAATTATGAGAACCAATTTTGAAAACCTTCTTTTTGATCTCAAAACAAGTATTTTATATTGAAAATGGAATGCTTTGATGATAATAATATAGGAAAAATTATTTTCATTGAACTAAGTAGTTTTAGTAAAGGAATTACTCAAAACAAGACAATGAGTTTCAACTTGTAAATTTCGGTTTTATGAAATGGATTCTTAGAAGTTTCATTTGAACTTTGTTTGGTATTAGATAAGTGTGTAATCTCTTAATTTTGTTTGAGAATCTCCTTGCAAGCTTAGGACTAAAATAAATTGGTCTAAGTAGTTAAATAGAGTAGATATGGAAATTTTTCACAAAGGCTCAAAATCTGGAATTTTCGTAACCCTACTGTACAGTAAGTTTCCGACCCTAAATGACTTAAATGTTTGAATTAACTTTAGAAATGGATAGCTCTTTCGAAGTAGGTATAAATCGGTATATTATAAGCTAAATTCCGAGTTAAAATGAGTTAGATATGACCTTTTTAAGTTAAGGATTCAACCTAGACGGAAATTGACGAACTTAGTAAATAAAATTGTTAAGTTTAATAGAACTTCATAAGAGATACTCATTGAGGGTATTCTTTGTACCTAGGTGAATTGGAGGACGGGTTACCACTTCCCGAGGACTATTACGACTAGTGGATTTTCACTACATGGACAAGTGAGTTCATTTCTCAATTAATTATGCTCTTGGATGTGCTTGTAGTAGTAGTGGCATTAGACTTAGGAAAAGATAAAATTGTGTTGAATGGTGATCTAAACTTGCATGAATGAACGATAAGTATATCGAGGCAAGCTTTGTTGTAATAATCTTGTATGAGCTAGTATAGATTTGGAATGTCTGAAAATTGTATGGTCACTTTTAAATTATCTAAGTAATATGTCATGATTATATGAATAAACTGTACATGCATATCACGTAGTGAGTCTATATCATTGTCGAGTATGTCTTTGGTGGGACAAAGGTGTACTCGGGAGGCAGCGGGTCTTTAATGAAAGGGGACTAGGGTTGCATGACTTATGGACCACCCCATTCGAATAATGAAACTATGGTTGCATGACTTATGGACCAACATTAAAAATTGTGGTTGCATGTCTTATGGACCACCCCACTTAAGATTGGGACATATGGTTGCATGTCTTATGGACCAACTTTGGAATTGTAGTTGCATGACTTATGAACTACCCCAAACCCCGAATGGAGGGCGTAAATTCATTCACTTATGACTACCGGAAAGTCATATGCTTGTTGCTCATATGCTTGTGCATTCATATGGTTGCTTAATTATAACTTGCTTGTATAGATATTTTAGCTTCGGGCATGTTACTTGAAGAAAATGAATCTCACTAAGCATTAGCTTATACCCCAACAGTTTTTGTTGCAGTTCCTATTTTTGGATGTTCCGAGAGGACATTTTGTGCAGGTTTATCACATGGAATTAAAGAGCTTTTGAGGAAGTCGGGACCTAGTATAGGCGTGGACTTCTAGGAAAATCTCTTTAATGTAATTCAGATTATGTAATTGGAGCTAAACGATGTAGACTCCTATTATTTTGGCGGGGGTATGCCCCCTTGGCTTTTGTAAAGTTAACTATTTATCTTGTGTGATTTATATTCTTAATGCTATGTATGCTTTCTTAAGACTACTCGAATCAAAGTGTGATCCTAAAAGTTGTGAAAGTACACCTTACACTCGATATGTAAACTTATGGGATGACTAAGGTGGTCATACTTAAGTTTAAGTATTGCGTGTGGTGGACTGTCGCGTTTAGGGTACCCTTTGGGGCGTGACACTTCTGAGCCCTAATCTTGACCCACAACAAAGATTGAATGAAGACAAGACCTTTGTTTGACTTAAGCCACGCCTCAAAGTCTCAAGCCCTAAAATCCTTCAATTTAGCCATCGATGGAAGAACAGACAAAATAATAGTGTTTTATTGGCTCAAGTCGAGCCTTATCTTTAATGCAACACTCGAGCGCTCTTCTTGCCCTTCGATGAGTGATTGTTTGAGCAGGCGATGCAGACACACCCATGGATAAAGAAAATGCATTTTGTTATAAAAGAATCTGCCATGTTAACAATAAAATCTTCATGATCTTCATGCCCTAAACCTATAAATAAGCATACAGAGGCATGAGATATGTATGATGTATAATGTACAGAATTTTGTGTGGTATATTTCCTTAACCTAGTATAGAAGGAGAGAATTTTGGGGTGAAAAGCACAAGTTTCTTCGTACTTTAGAAAATCGCGTGTTTTCTAGGTAAAATCAATTTAACCTATTGTTTGTAATTTTTTGTGAGACTTTGATCATAATTGAAATATTCCTTAATTTGATATTATTTCTTCAAAATTGTGCTTAATGTTTAAACCCATGGAGAAATAATCTCCTATAGCTTAGGGTTTGTGAATCCAAATCTTGATTTATGTGAATTCAAATGTGCTTTCAAGTAAATTGACTGGGTATTTGTGATTAGTAACTTGATTTATTTTCATGAATTTAATTGTGATGTGCACTTGTTAGACCTTGTTTGATTTCAACTGAATAGGCCAAAAGATCATTCTTTTGAGTAGATCAGAGGCTACTAATGGAGTTGGTCATAATCTCCTTGAGAGAGGGGTTGTGAGAATTTCTATCTCTTGTTTTTAAAATTCATTGAATTGGTTTTAAAACAAATGATTCTTAAGCTTTATGTAGGTATAAACTATTGATAGCCTGAGAAAAGATTCTGGTGGTCTGGTCTAGGTCTAGAGTTATTAACCTTAAGAAGGCTTTAACTTATATTGGTGAATCCGACAGTACAAATACACCAACAACAACTCTCTCAAAGTTTTGATTTGAAATCACATGATAAAAAATTGGTGAAGTAAACCCTAGGCTATTGTCTTGCATTTTTACAAACGCATCTTTAGTTTCTCCCTTAAAACGTTTGTGAATATTCATTAACCTAGTTTAGCTTTTGTTTTTAGCATGTTCTTTTGATTTTCTTTGGCTAGATAATAGATGATATGAGAGTAAGGTAGCTGTCACCGATTCCCTTGGGATTCAACTTAATATTTTCTATGCTACTTTAGTAGGTGTGCTTGCCTATTATTGGTAATTGCTATTCGAAGTTAAATAGAACCTATTAACTTTATAAGTTTTTGAAAACTTCAACTTTGCATTCTTTAAAAAAATTGTCTTTATCCAATGCATTTCACCAAACAAACCACATAGATGGCTTGGTGAGTTGTTGATAGGATAAACAATGTTGGGATAACATCTACTTAGGCTTGGAGAGAAGCAATGTAATTTGGTTCATGTTTATGGGTCTGGTTGAACCAAATTGTGGTATGGACTAAAATAAGTAGAGATGCATAATGGTTGTAAGCTCTAAACGAAGCTATTATTGTACATGTTCCTATAAGGGATATAAGTATCTAGGCTACTTATATCAACCCTCTAAGCAATTGCTGCTATTTAGGATCCTAAGATTCCTATAGTGTATTGTTGGGGTATGAGTACTCCACTGTTGTGTTACTACGCTTTCATTAAAGATAAAATTTGTTGAATGTTACATTACATTTATGACAAGTGCGTGTGCCCATCTTGTGTGTGCTTGTGTTACTTTTGTACTGGACTTTAGCTCTTTTCTTTTCTTTTTAGGTATTGATTTAGATGTTGGTGATTATATCAAGTATAGGGCAAATATAAAGGAATTTGTTGACGAGCGAAGTGGTTAGAATTGTTACATTTATTTTAATTTGTCTAAGATCTTGATTTATCTTTTTGAACTTGTATTTCTTTAAAGGTCTTGTTGTGGAGCCTATGGTTTATATTTGATCATTCAAGCTTTATTTTTCCATCATGGTATAAGGTACTCTTTGTTTTTAACATACCTGGTGGTATGGTATTTATTCATGAATGTTGGTCTACTCACGGAGTAGCTTTTGGAAAATTTTTGTAAAAGTTTGTTTTTCCATTGCAAATCTAGTTGTTTTTAGAGTCTAATTTAAGGATTTTAGAATTTAAAACTTGTTAGCAAATGATCACGATAAACTATCAATTAGGTCAACTTTAACGTATAACGTCTAATTGTTATATATGGTGGTTGGACATGCCTTGACCTTAATTCGAGGTGTGACACAAAATCTTTTGAATAAGTTAAAGAAAATCATTAAAAATTGGATTTTTATGAAATATGGAGAAAAATGTCAAAACTAAGGAATCTAACCAAAAAACCATGCAAACCGACTTGGTGATCAACTACACAAGGTCAATTGCCCTTAGTCAACTAATAGTTTAGCTTGTTTCCCCTATTAACATATCGAATATGGATTAACCTATATAAAATATATGTTTTCACTCACTTTAGGAGTTCACAAACATAAATTTTAATTTAAAATTTGACAAGAAAGAATTTTGATGAATTCATTACTTTATGGTTAGTCCCTACTATAAGATTGATTGTGTTGTAATAAGTTTAGATTATTAGTGCTTTTGTAGACATAGGTACATATTTACCCTTGTTTGCTAGATGTGAGGCATATGTTTACTACTTTTTGCTAGATGTGCTTATAGGATTAGTAAATTTAGTGGATCAATGAATATTCAATAAGTCAATACTTATCTTTATTTTAGTTGATTGTGTTGTTATAGAAAATATTTATGAAATTGTTGACACATATAGGTTGCTTGTGTTTATAAAACTTCTTGAGAATTCAAACTATTGGTACTATTTTCTATGTCCTATTTTTCTATCTAGCAAGTAGGTTTATCCTATACTTAATCAAAGGCAAACATTGTCTTATATGAATTGTTGTTGAATAAAAAGATGTATATTTTAAAGAAAAATTATTTGCTTATTCCTAGAAGCACATGATCTTCATTACCAACATCATACTCTAAATATCTACTTTCATTAGCATTGGTATTTGTAAAACCCTCGTTTTCTTAGAAACATGAACTTGATTTCATAAAACTTAAAACCAGGAACCGAAACCCTAAAAGAATACCCTTGGACAATCCGACCTGGAAACCCTATGTTTGGCAATGCCAAGACCGAAACCCCAGAGATTAGAAACAAGTTAACTCTAAAGTAAAACCCTAAATCGAAAAGTCAATTGGAAATCCTAAGTCAACAAAATCTTAGAAAACCCTAGCAGTTTAGATCCAGCAAACCCATGTCCGCAAACCAAGAATTCGAAATATGAGTGGGAAGTGTAGATTTATTACGTATTAATATTAAAATGCTAAACAATATCCAATTAGTGAATTTTCTACCAATTTCAAGCCGACTAGATACAAAGCTTGAAAAGCGTGTTCTGGAGCTCAGGATATTAATTATATGATATTAGTACCGTTAGATTCGTAATTTCATAATATTTCTAAATATATCGTTATATAATTTTTCGAGTTATAAAAGTTACAGCTATAACCTTTTATCGTATTTTCATTACTACCGATAATTTAAATGTCCAATCAACTTTTTGATTTCTTTTACACTATTCATCAAGTACAACCACCCATACCCTATTCTTACATCCTTACAACCTATTATTACAATTTTACATCATTTTCTTACAAATTTACCTTTCCAATATAATTTTTATTCAAGCTACTTATTAAGTTAGAATTTTATTACACAAAACAAAATCAAAACACTCTTTCTATCCCCTTTCCTAGAACCAGCGCACCCCCCTCCCTCATTCATTCTCTCTTTTGTTTGATTTTTCTTCAATTAATTTATTCAAACAATCCTTAATTTATTTTTTCTATATAAACTCTTTTTCACCTTTTACTTTTTCACTTTCTCTCATAAATCAAACTTTGGAAGTCTTTTTCTCTCCTCTCCCTCTCCTCCTTGCTGTGAGTCCCATAGCCCCACACATACACACAATTTTTTTTTTCAAGTCTTCTTACTCCATACATCTAAATAGGTAATAGATCTTAACCCTAACACACTAAAACATGTAATGGCAAGATCATACATATGTAGTTCCACAAAAATCCCCATGAGCTTTAAGCTAGGATATGGAAACACTTAAGCATGAGATCCTTACCATCACAATGTTGTGGATCTTGAAATCTAAGTTATCTTGCTATTATTATGCTATATTATTGTTATATGTTGTTCATACAAAAATTTTGTGCATATATTTTCATTTTTACTCACATCTACATATTGTCATTGTTGCATTACACTCATAACATGAGTAGTATAGTACATCTATTGTTTAGAGTAGTTAAAATGATATAGTTATTTGTTTTTGATGAATGAAAGACTTGCTACATGATATTCTTAAGGAAAGTGTTGAATAAAATTGAAGATCCATTTTGTTTCTACCAAAAAGTAATTTTTAAATTCGGATCTTGAGAAAGACCCAATTAGAAAACATATTTTCTAATTTCAAAATGAAGGTTTTACTTGTAAAATGAAGGGCTTAGGTAATGAGTATCATAAAGTAGTGATTTTTATAAGTTGATCATGGTTTTACTAAGAGAAATTTTCAAAAAAAGAAAATGATTACAAAAGTTAAGATTGATCTACAATTCAACTCCAACAAAAATGTCGGAATTCGTAATTAGGGTGAAATTCCAAGAAAACACCTATTTTCCAATCCTAAAACAAGAGTTTTTAAAAAAATGAAAGCTTTAGGGAGCAGGATTGATTAGGACTTAATTTTAAAAATTAAATATGTATTTCACAAGAAACTATCCAAAAATTTTTTTCCAAAATTCGAATTTAAAAGTAATCCTTATTTAAACACCTATTTCCAAATGTCAAAATGAGTATTTTAATGGAAAAATAGAAGCTTAGGGGATAGATATACTAAAGACTTGGTTTTTATGAAAGTAAATGTGTTTTATCAAAGTAGAAACCTAAAACAAAGGAAAATTTTTCCAACTAAGATCAAACAATATTTTCCTTTCCAAAAATTATGCAAAATTCGTCATTAGGTAAAACTTACTTTAAAACATCGATTTTGCAACCTTTAAATGAGGAAATTTATTAAGATAATGAAGCTATTAGGTATATAGGTTATCAAGGCTTACATGTAGATAGCTCATATCATGACATTCATGATCATAACTTGTAGATATTGCATGTACATATAATCTTCTTGTTAGAAATAATGCAAACTTCACAAAACAACCTCGGAATTTCAAATTTTAGCTACTGATCAGATCTGATCCGAACATTCTGAGACCTAAAATTTTTCAAAATTTAGTAATAATATCATAAATAGATTGATCTTTCGAAGTAGATAGAACGATAACTTATTTGCGAAATTCCAAGTTAAATGCTCAAGTTATGGCCATTTAAGTTGGAATTTCCAATTACTACAAAAATTACGAATTTAAAGAGTTTTAATTGAAAAGTTTGGAATTAGTTATGATATGAAGTACTCATAGGGGTATTTCTTTCGTTTAGGTAATTTTGGAATCGGGTGAAATTTTGTATTTCTGGATCACTACCATTAGAGACCGGAGACCATGGCCGAGTGAGTTCACTATCTTTAAATTTTATGATTGTGAATGTGCTTGTAATGTTAGTGGCATTAGAATTAGGCTAAGATAAAATTTGATTGTGTGTATGAGAATTTTACTTAGGTGAATTAATGATAAGAATATCGAAATGAGCTTGTTGTAAATATTGTATGATTTAGTATGGAATCGAATTGTCTACAATATCTGTGATCACCCATAAATTGTTAAATTAATATGCCATGATCTTATAATCAAATTGTCATGCATACCATATGTGGAGTCACATTACATAGGTTATTATACCTTTGTAGGAAGAAGGCATAACAGTTGGGCAACGAGGGTTCTGTAAACTCGAATGTTAGCTTAATAGCTGAAAATTGAAATGTTAGCATCTGGGCCGGAATTAAAAATATGTGTGTGGGTGGGCACTTGTATCAACCACAATATAAATGAGAAAAATTGAAATATATGGTCATATGGGCCTGAAACACCTAACCTCGACTAGATGACGTAAATCCATTTAACATAAGATTTTCGAATGGTCTTATGCATTGTATGCTCATGTGTTGTGCATTTCATATGGTTGTTAATATAACTTGCCTGGTATATATTACTTGTTAAGCATTTAATTTTGGAAGTGAAACTCACTAAGCTAGCGTAGCTTACACCTCCACAGTTTCTTTCTAATGCAGTTCCATACTTATGACTACGTCCCCAGACCTTGCCAAATCAAGTAATGAGAGACTAGAAGTTATCTCCTTAGAAGTTTACGATTGGTTATATAGTTTTTAGTAGTGAACCCAGAAAGATAAACTGTTACCAAAAAAAAAAAAAAAAAGATAAGGCTGAGGACTCTTTATGAGGATTTTGCTTTGGCCGAGAGACGTAGGACTTTCAGGGAGGTATATGTGATTTGGAAAAGAGGTCTTAGATACACTCGATGGGAAAGAATGGTTGTTCAAATTAGATATGATCCGATTAGGAGAGGGAGATGGTCTATGCTAGAAACAATTTATGCGGTGGAAAGGATCATGGTTGATTATGGCAATGAGCTAATGTTGAGGGAGGCCACATTTATTTTAAAGAAGGAAGATAACCCACCCTACCCTGACTTTAGAGTGTGGAGGAGCATCAGACCCTTATATGTATATGCCCATGATGATCTGATGACTCATGGAGAATAGCTTGAGGTTGATGCAAACAACCATTTCTATTGGAGAGATATATATCTGGACATTTTTCTGACACCCCCAGAAATTCAGGCACCGCCTCCTAGTGAAGTAGGCATACAATTTGGAGTTGTCTCAATAGCAGAAAATTAGGATGGGGTAGAAAGTGAAGAGGAAGAAGACCCTGAGGAAGACTCGAATTGAGTAGAAGCCAAAGGAACTAGAACACCTCAATGAGCTGAAGTTGAGGAAGAACCAAGTAATGAGCCAAACCCATCCAATCTAGATTTTGATCAAGAATTAGAAATCTCGGATAGCCACAGGATAGAACCTAATTATGATCCAGGTCTGTGGAGGGATGTATATGTATTGGGAGAAGGCCTGAGTTTGACAAATGAAGTCCCTGTTGATCCTATAAGGAATGAACATTCGGAGGATGTTATGATGAGGGAAGTCCAGGAGAATGATGAGAGAAATTGAGAAGAAACTGAAGAGGAGGATAGAGATATGTAGGATAGGATTGAAGAAGAAGAAGAAGAAGAAGAAGAAGAGGAGGAGAGGAGGAAACCGAGTAGGAGGAGCTAAGTTGGCCACCTAAGAAGAAGAGAATGATAGTGAGAGAATATTTGAGTCTGTTTGTTAGAAGGGATGATGGTAGTTCGTCTAGTAGAGATTGACCTTCGACCCCTACCCCGGGAGACTCCCAAGACTGAAAGAAGTAGTGGTGGCAAGCATGACCCACATCAGTCCAACAGAAAATTTTGTAATAGGTAATGAGGAATGCCAAATTGCCTTAGTGATATCTTTAGGGAATCTTAGAGTGTTATGTGTTTAGTTTCTTGTCTTACGTTTTCCGAGTGTTATGTGTTTAGTTTCTTGTCTTATGTTTTCCTTTCTCGGCTTAGCAAGAATTTGTAATTATGATAGGACTAAATCAGTCGAGTAGCATGGTGTTCATGTTTTGTAAGTATAATGTGAAAGACTCGACTGAATGTATGACCTTGATATGATCTAATGAAATTTAATATGTACTTGTTTATGGAAGAACGTTTCGTTTTTTTAACAAATAATGTGATGAAGCATGCATCTAATAAGGAACATTATATCTAATATGCTCCTAGGAAGTCATAATTAAGAACGAAATACATGCATATCATTGCACCCATTGAATTATCATGTTCGATTTCTTTTGCTTGATTTCTTGCATTGAGTTATGATTTCTACTCTACATCTTAATATTTTCGAATTTTCTTGAATTGGATTTCATGGCTTCGAATTATTATGGCTTATTGAAATTTGATTTATTACTTAATTTATGCAAATTACAACTTAGTGTTTACAAGATAGTGTAATGGAAAACCTCGAAATCTAAATGGCAAAGTACGAGTAGGTGAATCCGAAGAAATTGAAACCACGAGCAAAGAACTTCCTTGGTATAAGAAAACAATCAACCCTCGTTACCCTAACGTGATTAAGAATAACACCCTAGAACCAACAGGTGGGCTTTATAAGTACGAGCAGATGACTAACTAATCTTCTAAACATTCATACAAAACCCAAACCAAAAACGAAATCTAAAACGAGATCTAAAGTGTGCAAGAACCCACATCATCACCACCGCCATATTACTAAAGAACCCAGCAAAGCTTAATACCAGACTTTAAAAAGGAGTGACCCATGTTTTGATAGAACCTTTGGTGAAAACGATGAAGAAAAATTGGCTAGCTTAGAATGGAAAATTTTTAGTGGCTTGAGAAGTTTTGTTGAAAAGTTTGGAAAGACTATTTCTCTTTAGCTGGAAGGTGATACATAGTGCAGTTTTTTCTCCTCATGATGTAGAGTGGATAAGTAATGTGAAAATGGGTACACACCTTCCACAATATATATATTGAACCTTTCAAAGATAGTGAAGAAATGGAAAGACAAGGATTATTTGGAAATCTAGATAGAGGTCGGATAATTAAGTTGGAAGAACACGAAATAAAAGCAAAAATTTAGAAGATTGTAGAATTAGGTTCTCAAATGACGAAAAGGAATGATGTCAAGGAAGGTCCATTTAATGTATCATGTGCAAAAATTCAAAGAAATGAGAGATGTGAGTTTTACTATGGATTCTGAGAAAATGGAAGTGTTGTGCTGACTCGAGAGACGTCAAAGGATTGTTTAATGGAGATACCAAGACACCCCTTCAAGAAGGAGAGCTGGCAGTGTGAGAGATAAGTAAGTACTAAATCATCCCTAGTATGAGCTAGTTTACTACGGTTTAAGCTATTATGGATTGTTGAGAAGAAATAATAAACTTTTATTAACAATATGGAAAAAGGTGAAGTTGTTAAGAGGAACTACAATACCCTAAGAAAATAAATTAAATTCTTGAGAGATAAGGATGAAGGATGAAGACATAATGCCTATTGAGGATACGTGGGATAAGGAAGAATTAAAGGAAAAACAGAAGATATACCAACGATGGTTAAGTACTTAGACGTGATCCAGAATATGGCTTGGGTCAACTCATTAGGTAAAGATTGATTTTGAGAATTGATTGGACCCTTCATACAAAACCAATGTCAAAGGCATCGTACCAGATGGCATTGGTGAAGCCATAGGAGTTGAAAGTCCATAAGCAAGAACAATAGAAACGGAAGCTCATAGGGCTTAGTGTGTTTGCCATGGGGTGCACTTGTTTTTCTTGCAAGGACGAAAGATGAATTCTTAGGGCTATGTATCAAATTTCTGGTAAACTCAATGAGTTACAATCAAGAATAGATACCTTTTTTTCCTAGGATCAATGATCTATTTTGATTGGTTGCAAGGAGTTTGCGTGTTTCCACGCATTGATTTATGCCTTGAATTATCACTTATCGAGGATGAAACCCGAGAATGAACCAAGGCTAGCTGTTTGTACCAAGTATAGGCGTTATGAATTTTTGGAGATGTCTTTTGATTCAATAATGCTTCAACAACATGCATGAATCTTACGAGTAGAGTGTATAAATCACCCTTAGACAAATATGTAATATTCTTTGTTGAGGACTTCATAATATGCCCAAAAAGTGAGGAACAACATTAGGAGCATCTCAGGATGACAATACAAGATCTAAGAGAAAATAACTCGTTTGTCAAACTATTTAGGTACGACTTTTGGTTAGAATAGATATCCTTTTTAGACAGGATGAGCTAGGAAAAGATCTTTGGATGATCCAAGGAAATCACTGCCATTGTGGAGTGAAGACATCCCTAGATGGTGACCCGAATAAGAATCTTTTGGGAATAAGCTGACAATGGATACATGTTGGTAAAATAATTTTTCTTGTGGAACAATAACTAGGCTCTATACAGGAATGAGAAATTGTATGAATAGAAGCAAAGGAAAAAGCTTTCAAGAATTAAAATAATAACGAGTTTCAGCATCGACCTTGATTTTGCCAGACCCGTAGAAATCTCATATGATGCAAAGTGATGCTCCATGGAATGGCTTTGAATATGTATTGATGAAGGAAGGAAAAGTCATTATGTATAGTTTTGATAATTGAAACCCTGTGAGCAAGACTACCCTATGCATGAATAGGAGTTAGCCGCAATTGTCTCTAATTTGAAACATTGGAGGCACTATCTATATGGAAAAAATGTGAGATGTATGTAACAGATCATAAAAGCTCTAGGTATATGTTTGCACTGGAGGAATTAAATGTGAAACAAGGAGGATGGTTGGAATTGATCGAAGAGGATGACCTGGAAATTTAAATATCATACAATAAAAGTTAAGAAGAAGTGACAATATAAATCATAAGTCAAAAAGGAACTAATAAGAAAATTAGAGGAATGGAGGATTTAAATTCACTAGGCAAGGTATGGAAGTGAAATTACCTAAATTTAATGCTGGAACTAAGCTTGGCTAAGAAAACCAAGGGAGCTCGAGATATGATGGAGTAATGCAAAAGTTTAAGAAAGGATTTCAAGAAGTAAAATACTCTGACCCTGTAAAGGATAAGGAGAAAGTGGTTGGTAGGAAAGGACGACTGTATGTAATAGAGAATTGAGGGTTGAGGAAGGGAAGTGTAAGTTAGGTCGCTACCGATAGGACGGTACAAAAAGGGAATATAGTCAAGTGTGTCATGAAATACCAAAGGTCATGTGGAATACTGAAGCTTTTACCTATCCCTAAATGGAAATGGGATCAGATGTCCATGGATTTCAAGAAAGGTTACCCTAAAGACTTCAAAGGGTTGTGCTACAATATGGATGACCATAGATCGATTAATCAAGTCAGCACCCTCTTTGTCGATTAACATCATATACCCTAAGAGCAAGCTAGCTAAGTTCTACATCCAAAGAACAGTGCGACTACAGGATGTACTCATGAGAGTTATACCAGATCGAGACTCAAAGTTTATAGGTACTAGGTAAGGTTACGAAAAAGTTTGGTTACAAGACATAGCTTAGCATCGCTTATCACCCTCAAACCAGTGAACAGTCTGAGTGGACAACTCAAACATTAGAAAGCATGTTGAGAGCATGTGTTTCAAAAATTCAAGGGGAACTGAAATAGTCACGTAGCAACAATTGAGACTTGCTTGTGATGACAGCTATCACCCGATCATTTGACTGCCACTCTATGAAGCCTTGTATGGACGGTGTCATGAGACACCTTTGTTTTAGAATGACATAGAAAAGCTTAACAGTGAGTCAAGCTTAAGACACGAAGGTAGTTAATAAAGCAGGGACGACAAAGTAAAAGAAAGAGGAAACTCAAGACGAGCGAAGGAGTTAGGCCCATTTAGAAAGATAAGTTCTCGAATATCAAATTGAACTTAGAGGTAAATCCCATTGAGGAAGTACGAAGAGTACGTACAAGGGAAGATAAGCTCGGGATATGTTGTACCTTTTGAGATATATTGGACCCTTAAGGTGCTAAGAAGAAGTAGAGGTCTAGCGTATTGGTTAGCCTTATATCCCAAATTTCACAAGAAACATACCATGTGTCTTATGATTCGGTACTAAGGAAATAGGTACCAGGCTTGGAAATAACCATGGAATTGACACCGTTCAGTCAAAAGAAACCCTACTTAAGAGGCACATCCAGTGCTAGACATGGATGCAAGGACGCAAGGATTGCTTAACCAAGAGGCTCGGTAAGTGAAGATATTAAAGAGGAACCATGCAAATCGGGAGACAATTTGAGAGATTAAAGAGGAAATTCGGAGTAAGTATTCTAAGTTGATTGAAAAAGGGAAATGTAAGTTTCAGTTTTACGGACAAAACTCTGTTTAAGGGGGGTAAGTTATAAACCCTCTTTTTTTAGCAAACCTGAACTTGATTTCAAAAAACTTAAAATCAGGAACCGAAATCCTAAAAGAATACCCCTGGACCAATCGGACCTAGAAACCCTATGTCCGACAACGCTAAGACTAAAACCCCAGGAGATTAGAAACAAGTTAACTCCAAAGTAAAACCTTAAATCAAAAAGTCAACCAAAAACCCTAAGTCAACAAAATCTTAGAAAACCCTAACAGTTTAGATCCGGCAAACCAGTGTCCACAAACCAAGAAGTCGAAATATGAGTGGGAAGTGTAGATTAGCTCATATTAATATTAGAATGCTAAACAATATCCGATTAGTGAATTTTCTACCAATTTCAAGCTCAATTGGATACAAATCTTGAAAAGCGTGTCCGGAGGCTCGGGATATTAATTATATGATATTAGTACCGTTAGATTCGTAATTTCATAATATTTCTAAATATATCAGTTATATAATTTTTCGAGTTATAAAAGTTACAGTTATAATCTTTTATCATATTTTCATTACTACCGGTAATTTAAATGTCCAAACAACTTTTTGATTTCTCTTACACTATTCATCAAGTACAACCACCCATACCCTATTCTTACATCCTTACAACCTATTATTACAATTTTACATCATTTTCTTACAAATTTACCTTTCCAATATAATTTGTATTCAAGCTACTTATTAAGTTTGAATTTTTATTACACAAATAAAATCAAAACACTCTTTCTATCCCCCTTTCCTAGAACTAGCGCACACCCCCTCCCTCATTCACTCTCTCTTTTGTTTGATTTTTCTTCAATTAATTTATTCAAACAAACCCTAATATTTTTTTTTATATAAACTCTTTTCCTTTCACTTTTTCACTTTCTCTCATAAATCAAACTTTGGAATCTTTTTCTTTCCTCTCCCTTTCCTCCTTGCCGTGAGTCCCATAGCCCCACAATACACACAAATTTCTTTTTTCAAGTCTTCTTACTCCATACATCTAAATATGTAATAGATCTTAACCCAAACACACTAAAACATGTAATGGCAAGATCATACATTTGTGGTTCCACAAAAATCCCCATAAGCTTTAAGCTAGGGATATGGAAACACTTAAGCATGAGATCCTTACCATCACAATGTTGTGGATCTTGAAATCTAAGTTATCTTGCTATTATTATGCTATATTATTGTTATATGTTGTTCATACAGAAATTTTGCGCATATATTTTCATTTTTACTTACATCTACATATTGTCATTGATGCATTACACTCATAACATGAGTAGTATAGTACATCTGTTGTCTAGAGTAGTTAAAATGATATAGTTATTTGTTTTTGATGAATGAAAGACTTGCTACATGATATTCTTAAGGAAAGTGTTGAATAAAACTCAAGATCCATTTTGTTTCTATCAAAAAGTAATTCTTAAAATTCTGATCTTGAGAAAGACCCATTTAGAAAACATATTTTCCAACTTCAAAATGAAGGTTTTACATGTAAAATGAAGGGCTTAGGTAATGAGTATCATAAATTAGTGATTTTTATAAGTTGATCATGGTTTTACTAAGAGAAATTTTCGAAACAAGAAAATGATTACAAAAGTTAAGATTGATCTATGATTCAACTCCAACAAAAATGTAGGAATTCATAACTAGGGTGAAATGCCAAGAAAACACCTATTTTCCAACCTTAAAACAATAGTTTTATTAAAGAAATGAAAGCTCTAGGGAGTAGGATTGATTAGGACTTAATTGTAAAAAGATTAAATGAGTTTTTCCATAAGAAACTATCCCAAAAATAATTTCTCAAAATTCGGATTTAAAAATGATCCCTATTTAAACACCAATTTCCAAATGTCAAAATGAGTATTTTAATGGAAAAATAGAAGTCTTAGGGAATAGATATAATAAAGACTTGATTTTTGTGAAAGTAAATGTGTTTTATCAAAGTAGAAACCTAAAACATAGGAAAAGTTTTCTAACTAAGATCAAGCAATATTTTTCTTTCCAAAAATTATGCAAAATTCGTCATTAGGTAAAACTCACTTTAAAACGTCTATTTTCCAACCTTCAAATGAGAAAATTTATTAAGATAATGAAGGTATTAGGTATATAGGTTATCAAGACTTTATCATAGTAAAAATATGCATGATTTTCAAAGGATTAAAGCAAGTTTTCCCGAACAAGTGTTCATGGCATTATTGCAAAGTGAAAGTTTTTGGCAAAATTCTCTTTAATAAAAAATCTTTAAGGAATTACATGTAGATAACTCATATCATGACATTCATGATCATAACTTGTGGATATTGCATGTACATATAATCTACTTGTTACAAATAATGCAAACTTTACAAAGCAATTTCGGAATTTCAAATTCTAGCTACTGATTAGATTTGATCCGAACATTACAAGACCTAAAATTTTTAAAAATTTAGTAATGACATCATAAATAGATAGATCTTTCGAAGTAGATAGAAATCTATAGCTTATTTGCGAAATTCCGAGTTAAAATGCTCAAGTTATGGCCGTTTTAAGTTAGAATTTCAATTACTACAAAAATTACGAATTTAAAGAGTTTTAATTGAAAAGTTTGGAATTAGTTATGGTATGAAATACTCATAGGGGTATTTTTTTCGTTTAGGTGATTTTGGAGTTGGGTGAAATTTCGTGTTTCTGGATCAAACCATTAGAGACCAAAGACCATGGCCAAGTGAGTTCACTATCTTTAAATTTTATGCTTATGAATGTGCTTGTAATGTTAGTGGCATTAGAATTAGGCTAAGATAAAATTTGATTGTGTGTATGGGAATTTTACTTGGGTGAATTGATGATAAGAATATCGAAATGAGCTTGTTGTAAATATTGTATGATTTAGTATAGAATCGAATTGTCTACAATATTTGTGATCACCCATAAATTGTTAAATTAATATGCCATGATCTTATAATCAAATTGACATGCATACCATATGTAGAGTCACATTGCATAGGTTATTATATCTTTATGGGAAGAAGGCATAATAGTTGGGCAATGAGGAGCCTGTAAATTCGAATGTTGGCGTAATGGCGGAAAATTGAAATGTTGGCGTATGGGTCGGAATTAAAAATATTTGTGTGGGTGGGCACCCGTATCAACCACAATATAAATGAGAAAAATTGAAATCTATGGTCGTATGGGCCTGAAACACCTAACCTCGAATGGAGGACAGAAATCCATTCAACATAAAATTTTTGGATGGTCTTATGTATTGTATGCTCATGTGTTTGTGCATTTCATATGGTTGTTAATATAACTTGCCTGATATATATTTCTTGTTGAGCAATTAATTTTGGAAGTGAAACTCACTAAGTTAACGTAGCTTACACCTCCACAGTTTCTTTCTAATACAGTTTCCGTACTTATGGCTGCATCTCCGGACCCGGCCAAATCAAGTAATGAGAGACTAGAAGTTATCTCCTTATAAGTTTACGATGGGTTGTATAGTTTTTAGTAGTGAACCTAGAAAGATCAACTGTTACAAAAAAGAAAAAAAGATAATACCTAGACTTATATGTAGCAAGGAGAATGCCCCTTAATGTTTTGTAATTGATAATGTGATATCTGTGGTTTATATTTTTATGCTTATCTATCAAATTAAACTATTGTCTCTAATTATTTATGTATTCTATTGTCGTAAAGGAACGACTTGCATACTAACACAAGACTTCTAAATGACTGTTGTAGTGATTCTTAAGTCTTGTTTAGCATGTGGCGGACTGTTACGTTTAAAGTACCATTTGGGGTGTGACAGTATTCATGATAATCCATTATGTGATGATCAATTTCATATGCTTAGCTCAACTCAAGTCTACGTCATGCCACTACTTGGGTTTAATTAGTTTAGACCAATTGCCTCACAGCTTGGATTAGTCCTTGCCTTAGGTTTATGCATTTGCTTGTAAATAAATGGATTGGTTATCATGTTTTGTTGATTCCTAACCATTACTCAATCTTGCTTTGTTTAGGCTATAGGCTGTTACATTGATGTTGTCAAGTTAGTTGTCAGCCTTATGTTGTTGTTAAATGGTATTTTATTTTATTTTATTTTTAGGTCATTTTATGTTATCAAATTTTATTTTTCTATTGTAAATTTAATTATCCTATTTAGTTATTTGACTATTATTTAATCAATTAGTTAAGTCATATTATTTCAATTATATTAGACGATAGCACACTACAGGAATTTTGATATTGGGCGACGTTTATAAAAATTGCAAACGTCGCCCATCTTTAATAATTTATATACATCAATTAAAACATACTATTAGCCACGTTTATGGAACATTCATATAATTTGTAACCTTTATCTTACATTAACCGTGGCTAATTTGTCATTTAAGAATTTCCCACATAAATAAAAATTCTGTATGCTCGTCCTGCCATTTGAAAACAATAGCCCAAATAAAAATAAAACAAAAATGTAACTTCACTTTTTCACATTTCCTTCGTCCAAACACACCCTCAAGGCTCATACCACACTCTTACCCTCTCTTATACTTCGAAAACCTCCTACCAATCTCAACCGTATGTGCTGCAGCCACCTCCAACGGAGTCCTTCATGCCAGCGGACTAATATTTTCATTCCACCCCAACCAAGCTGTGCTCCGCAGACCCATTCCTTCACAGGCAGTTGCGTGGAGAAGACATCTTCGAATTCTTCAACAAAATGGATCTTTCGTCAGTATAGTCACATAATCTAGGTTCGATTTCTGTTTTCTAACTCTCATTTAGTTGTTCCTACGCATATGTTTGCATGTGGTCTTTGTAATTTTTTCCTTTACGATTTGGGGTTTCATTCTCTAGTTAGGGTTATGAGTAATGTTATCTTGTACGATCTGGGGTTTCTAGTCTTTGTAATTTCTACTGACCCACTTTTATTATTTGTTGTAGGATATGGGGTTTGATTACCGTCTTTGTAATTTCTGCCAGTGGACTCTCATTTTTTTCTATACAATTTGGGGTTTCACCAACAGTGGCTGTGCAAAATCAAACTTGGACTTATAGGTATGATTTTTTTTAACAATTAACTTATGGGTACCCTTGATTTGTTTATGTTTTCATATTTTTGTATTGAGTAAACTAGCCTAGCCTGTATAATAGTATTGTTTTTTTTTTTTATTATTTTTTTCGTATGATGTTATTGTTACCTGAGGGTTTCTACACCATTGCTGGAATTGGCTTGGAGAGTGAGGAGTTAAGATTTGGGAGCAAAGATGTTGAAGTTCAGAGTGGATACCTTTTGCTGGAGTCGCCAACACCTACTGGGCGAATGCGATGTTGGTTTGCTTGAAGGATAGCATATGAGACTTGATTGCCTGTGTTGCTCTCTCAGCCTATTTACATAAGACATTTACATATACATATATAATATTAATCATAAAAGAGAGAAGAAGAAGAGAGAGTGAGTGTCGACTTGATAATTCTGATACCCATATCATTACATGAAGATGAGAAAGGCGTTGAGTTCGATTGAGCTCCAGTTCTTTCAGACATTCTGAAAAAGCTTCGGACAGCCCCATCTCTCTGTTCTCTTATGACTTTAAAAGAGTTCTATCTAGAATTTGAAATCCTATCCTTCCTCTTTATATAGAAAGCCCTCAAAAGTCGATAAGAAGGCTACCTAATTACTTATTAGTAATTAATTACACAGTCCAACTTTTGATATTTAATTACCTTAATCACAATAAGTGTTAAAGGTAATGTAGTCTTATTGTATTTATTGCTTAATGTTAAATTTTTGGTAGTTTATATGCTAAATGCTATCAAATTTGAAAATGTTCTGCTAGCTTGTGCTTAATGTTTAATATCTAAGATGCTGAGATTACCGAACAATGTATCATCAAAGTTCTGTCATTTGTATAACATGAATACCATAGCATATTTATTAAAGTTGAAGTCCTTTTCATGTTCTTTTTGATCCAGAGTTCTCACAAGTAATGTCTCATGGATTGTGTCCTATTGAGACTGTAAAAAACTTTAAAGAGGGACTGCTTTTTTCATTATTTGAATTGCTGAAATACCAAGCTAGAGCATTGAGAACAAGTTTTTTGTCACTAGTTTGTAGCAGTGAAAAGATTATTAATTAAACATTTTTGTTGAGGAGGAAGATTCTCGCTATTTGAATTTTAGGAAAACATCCTGCTCTGCTCAAAAGATAGCAAATGGCCTAAAATTCATATAATCTTTTTCCGTATTAGGATTTTGAATAAAATTTTTGGTGGTTGTCCCTTCAGAGGGATTATGCATAACAATTTTGCCCTTACAGCTAGATTTTTGCTGGGTAGCCTTCTCAGTTTGACCAGATGATGGTGTCAAAGAGATAGGTAATTCTGCCGTTTGCTCTTAAGACTGGAAATTCATAGATTACATTGTGTCAGCTACTTTTCTGGATAAAATGTCAGCATAAAAATTATCATGACAACTAGTATGCTTTATATGAACATTAAATCCATTTCCTACAAAGAAATCTATGAAAGTTAACCATCTATTATTACTAAGTGATTTAACCTTTAGGTTAAGTTTATTGTAAAATTTTACAATTGATTCACAATCAGTCCTGAGAGTGAATTTTTCCTTATTAATAACATAAGGTTTAAATTTTTGTAAAACAAAAATGCAAGCAAGAAATTCTACATCTAAAGAAGAAACATTGGTTTTTTTTTTAGTTTCCGCTTTATCAGCTGCAATTCTTTCTTCTTTATCAGCTCCAGTCCCCTGAATGTAAACACAAATATTCGTCTTACCCTCCCAGCATAAGCAAAGCAACATATATAAACAAACAATAATTTAAGGTTTGTTTATTTGTTTGGTTTTTCTTTCCTCCATCTTTTTGTTGCTTTTAGTTGGTATTAAAATAGGGGACTTCGCTAGATTGGTCAAATAGGCCATGATGTTACCAGCACGCTCATTGTCAGCTGGAGTTCTTTTCTATATTTCTTCTTAGGATTTGGAGGGTTAAAAAAAAAATGTTATCAGCCTTATAAAATAAGCTCAGAGTTACTGCAGGTGGAACAAATAAATTTTTTTCATTTTTTTAAGGTCTTTAGTATTGGTGGTGGACCGGGTGGTTCTTTCACATTTTGGATCCACAGTCAAATACTCTAAGAAGTGTTTTTTTTTTCATATTATCTTTCTATAACTCATCATATTATGGCTTCTGTAAAGAATATAAATAAATTTTAAAAACTTTTAGGGGGAATTATAAATTAGAGATTTTGGAGGAAGTTTCTTATAATATTAATATGGCAACTAAAGACTCTAAATATGGACAATAGCATAATGGATACTTTGATTATCATCCCACTGGCTTAGGTGCTATGGACTTCCCCTGCACATACAAATTTCATTTACAAATTCTTTTAGAAAACATTTTCAAAGGAATCAACTTTGTAAGACCAATTACTAGAGCTTGAGTCAAGGGCATTAAGGGTTAGCTCATAGGACCTTTACAGAAGCTTTGTTTTGATATGGGATATTCTCAATTCGTAAACTAAGTGGTTTTTGTTTGGTAAATTTGCTCCACTTAAATGAATGGCCTGTAACTATTTTTTGTGCACACACATTGTAGTGTTTCATTGCCTACAATATATGTATAAATATACTTACTCTAATAAAGTCCATATATGTGTGTATATGTATATATATTTGTCACTCTTACTATTCTTTTCCTTCTTCTCTAGACCCATCACTCGCCTCTACATAAATCAACATCCAAGCTGCCTGTGTGAATAAGATCCAGCTAAGCAAAAGCAAAGGCAAACAACAAGAACTGGTTCATCTCTCTATCTTTTAATTTTTATTTTTTTTCTGACCCATAATGTTGATGGATTGAAGCTTTGATTTTGCAACATTAACTGTTTTTGTGGACTGTATGTTCCTTGGCAGCTCTCGATTGCAACATCTTCCACTACATCGATCACACTTGAAACCCTAGCATAGTGAGTCACTCTTACACTCCATTAGTTATGAGTCATGCGTCCTTGTTTAATTTTATACTTCGTGATTTGAGTTCCTCCAAGGAAGTGCCTTAATGTTGGGTTTGAACGTTAACAAAACAGAATTTGATTTCAAAAGCCTATAAATACTGGTGAAGATGTGTAATATATTAATGATCCATTTACTATGAGGTAAATGTTAAATTTGGTAGTTAGACTTTACATAAAAATTTGAGTTTGTATTTAAACTTTGAAGTAATTAATTTAATATATACTCAAAAATTTTGTGACTATTTTTATTACTTACATAACATTGATTACTTTCTTAACTGATTTTGAAAAAGATAACATATTGTTGAATTTAAAAAACATATTTTAATACCGTCTAATATTAATAGGCTATTTTTTTCCATTAGAAAACAAAGTAAATGGGTTAATAAGGTAGTAAAATTAGCCAAAAAAGTTTGATTAAGTATCAAATCATCTACTTTGATTGGAAGTTATTAGAGTCATTTTGCATTCTAAGTTGATCTGGTGTAATGCTTGCTGTTCATTATGTTGGCATATATATTATAACAAATATTCTTGCCTATTATTTGGAGTTGGATTTTCTGAACTGCATTGTTGTATAGTTGTAATACTAAGCTCAAATCCTACAGTAGTGTTTATATTGCTTGTTCATGAGTTGAAGATAGAGAAAATATACTTGGATTCTCAATTTGTAACTAGTGTATTGCAAAACCAAGAAAACCCATTACACCCTTTATAGTTTTACATCTGGTTTCGAATGTTGACCTTGCTTTTGCAAGGAATAAATTGGATCATGGTGTTTAGGTAATGTCTTATATAGGAAATGTCCTTTTTTTTGTTGACAAAACCAATAAGTGATTTTCTAGCGTGCAAATGCTCAAATTACAGAGGATTAATTGTATTTGCTAATTGGAAGTTAGGGTAGATTAAGATTGGCCAAGTATTGTGATGAAGTTTTCGTATGTCAATCAATTGTAAAGCCATCGTCAATTCGGCATAGCCCTTGATCGATACATGACTTATTCGAACTAACTATAAACTGAATTATATATTTTACTGTTAAAATTTTGGTTATTTATTTGTTGATTTTTTTTATGACATATTGGAATTAGTTTTAAGCTCATGACCGATATATTTCACTAATAAATTCTTCTATTATCCATCTGCAGTTTTATTTGACTTTTACCGGCCACTACAACATCCTTGGTTCTTTCTCCCAATTGTTCTGTCATCACTTCCAATTTTTGTGGCTATAAAGGTAAAACTTTGCTATGAAAGAGTTGTATGATATAATGACTATAAGTTAGAGTTTTTAGTTAATTTGAATTATTGCTAAAACCTGGTAATTGAAAGGAGATAACCATGAAAAAAATTGTCTGTTCTAATTTGCTTATCCTAATAGTAACTAATCAGTAAATAAAATTGCAGGTGTTAAAGTTAAACTAGTACTGAAAATGGAGATGTTTATTATGGCTTGATGGGTGGGATCTTGGTATGGTTTTTTTAATGAGTTTTGGTATGTGTCTAGTCTAGGATTGTTATAGTTTTGCAAAAATCGGAAGATTGGAAAATATGTTTGGTTTTTGATGAATCCTTGGTGCAACAGTTCGTAAAGGGAACCTTGGAGAAATCTAGAATTAGGATTGTAGGACTAGGGCCAAGTGTGTGTTGATCAAACTGTCGCAACAATTCCGCAAATTCTAATGCAAACAAAAGAGAGTCAGATTCGGGATTCCCAGAGTGTTCGACAGCAAAACTACTATACATAGCAAATTGGAAATAGAAGTAGAATAACATCTATGGTAGCGTTTGGAACAATATGCTCTTATTATCGTATATGCCAATGAATGATGGATATATACTTGTCAACAAAATCAATGAAGGAGAGCTGATTTGTGATTGTGTATTCAATGTTCAAGACTTCTTATGCCCTAACAACTAAAGATAGCAGCATATAATAAGTAAACACATGTGCTTGTGCATTAAAAATGCAGATAAACATAATTGATTTTCTATAAAAGCTCATATAAAATTATGTTCGACATTATTATTACTGCACTGCCAATTGGATAAAAGAATTAAATAGGGAAATAATAACCCATAAGTGACTGTTTAGATGATGATTGTTCGGCCAATGAAAATAACACCTATACTTTCGAAAATAGATGGTTGTCGCCAGCGAAAATGGATATTTTCCTTAGGTTGTTGAGAATTTCCCAACCCAAACATGCTGGCAGGCCCTGATATGTCATATAGAGTTCCTGTGCACCCTGAAAAAAAAAAGTATCTAAAGTTTAGTAACAGAAAGAGATTATAATTAATATATTTTCTTTCATTTCCATTACTATAAGAAATAATACTATATTGCGAATTTTAAAATTTCTTTTAAACTCAATTTGATCTTAACTTTTCAAATTGTTATGTGAATTCATTGACCAAAATAGGAAGTCCACACATTGAAGCATGGTGTAGAGATAGTGTTGGTTTCATATATGCATGAATATAACATAGACATGCATTGTTTGCCCAAAAAATTGAAGAGCTTCAACATACATGTGGTTGTTTAAAAAAATATAAATATCTTTTTCCTTTAATTTTGATCTCACATGTATGATTTTATCCAAATGAAAAGTCTAATTTTATCATCCAACTCTGAAATTGCATATTAAAGATGATGCACAATCGTTTTTATTGCACTATCAATTGCAATGTTTGAGATAAGTGTAGATTGGTAAATTGTTCATTGTAGTGTATTTTATTGATTTTGTCAGACCATATTTTTTGTCTTCTAATTATTTCTTCCTATGGCTTCTCTAGAATATATGGATAAGAATTGGATAAATTGCGGCATTGGAAGTGAAGAGTACCAACGAGGTATAGAATTTTTCGTCGCATACATGCGATTGAAATATGGAGGAAACATAGAGTTAAATTGTCCATGCAGGAGATGTTTAAATAACAACTTGTACACTGTGAATGTGATTCGAGCACACTTGCTTGTTGATGGGATAGACATAACTTATAAGTGTTGGATATATCATGGTGAAGAGCCGACTATTGAATTGCCTAGTGGACCTCGTGGTAGAAATCGTCATATAGAGAGTGAAATGAGATCTAATGTGGAGGAGGACAATGTGGAAAATGATGATGACATTGATGGGCTTGATGAGATGCTTGAAGATTTTGGGGCTTTTGCTGCGAATCAAGCGAAGATTCAAGCCCTGATGGCTTCGATATTCCAATAGATTTTTTAAGTGGTTTAAGAGCTGATTCACAACAAAAGCTCTATCCGGGTTGTAAGTTCTCTAAATTCTCCTTTATAGTGAAGCTTCTCCACTTGAAAGTGTACAATAAGTGGACCAATAAGTCGTTTGACATGCTTCTACAATTTTTGCGTGATGTGATACCCAATGGAGAGTGTCTTCCCATCTCATACTATCATGCAAAATAAGTACTTAAGGGGGTTGGGTATGGGTTACCACAATATTCATGCATGTAAATAGGATTGTTGTTTATTTTGGTGTACCAACAAGCATCTTACCAATTGCCCTACTTATGGTACTTCCAGGTATAAGATGTCTGGAGGGTCTAGAAAGCCTATTCCTCATAAGATTCTACGATACTTTCCTGTAAAACCAAGGTTGCAACGCCTCTTCATGAATCCGAAGATTGCTCAAAAAATGCGTTGGCATAAAGATGAACATAAGAGACAAGAAAACATTATGGGCCATCCAGCAGATGGGTTGTCTTGGATTAATTTTGATAATGAATTTCCAGAGTTTGCAAAGGATAGTCATAATGTGCGGTTGGGGTTAGCTAGTGATGGCTTCAATCCTTTTGGTACAATGAGCCAATCATATAGCATGTGGCCAGTCGTGCTTCTTACATACAACTTACCACCATGGATGTGCATGAAGAAAGAGTATTTCATGATGACGTTGTTAATCCCTGGGCTTAAAGCACCAGGGAAGGAGATCGACATGTACATGCAACCTTTGATTGATGAGTTGAATGATCTTTGGGTCAATGGATTATGGACATATGATGCATACTTGAAATCTTGTTTTAAAATGCATGCTGCATTGATGTAGACCATCAACGACTTTCCAGCATATGGGAATTTGTCTGGGTAGAGCACAAAGGGATACAGTGCTTGTCCGATATGCGAAGATCAAACACCATCAATAAGACTTAAAAGCAAGATTGGGTATGTTAGGATGTGGTTACCAAAGGAACATAGGTGAGACGTAGCTTGAAATTTGACGGAATGCGTGATAATTATGAAGCTCCTGAACCATATTCTAGTGAAGACATTCTTCACCAATTACATACAGTTGTAGATGTGGGTATGGGAAAGCATCCTAGCAAAGTTAAAAGAGCCCATCATGTTGGCGGGTTCAACTGGATTAAGAAATCCATATTCTTTCAATTGCCATATTGGTCAAAGTTGAAGCTTAGACATAATCTTGACGTCATGCACATTGAGAAGAATATTTGTGAGAATATTGTTAACACAATTCTAAGGATTGATGGAAAAACAAAAGACACTTACAAAGCTAGCTTGATCTAGAGGAACTTGGTATTCGAAAGGAACTACATCTACTAAAGCGGGCTGATGGCAAGTATTCAATGCCTTGTGCAAGTTATGCATTAAGTAATTCTGAAAGAAAATTATTTTGTCAATTTCTAAGGAATGTTAGATTACCGATGGTTATGCATCACATATAGGTAGGTGTGTGGATAACTCATGCTCAAAACTTTCGGGTATGAAGAGTCATGATTGCCATGTGTTGCTTCAAAGGCTATTACCTGTGGGTATTCATGGCTTATTGCCTAGAGATGTCACCACCACCATATCCGAGCTCGGGACCTTTTTTGAGAGGTTGTGCCGACGTATATTGAATGTTGAGGAGTTACAGAAGATGCAGAGCGATATTGTGACAATATTGTGCAAGCTGGAGCCAATCTTTCCACCTGCCTTTTTTGATGTAATGGTGCATCTTGCTATCCACTTACCTCAAGAGGCCCTAATGGCTGGACCTGTTGCTTACCGTGGATGTATCCTATTGAAAGGTACAATGTGAATACAACTCAACCATCTTTATTTTAATGTTTGATTTTTCCCTCCCTTAATTTAAATTTTACCATGTAGATACTTAGGCTCTTTGAAGTAATTTGTTCGAAATAGAGCTTATCCGGAAGGTTCAATTGCCGAAGCTTATGTTGTTCATGAGTGCTTGACTTGGTGCTCTCCACTTAGAAGACATGGAGACAATATTTAACCATCCAGATAGGAACTTTGATTCTTTGGAAGATGGTGGATTGGATATATTTACAAATAGGGTTGGTTTTATTTCTCCACCCACATATGTGGTATTATCAGATGAGGATGTCGAAATTGCCAAATGGTACATTATGAATAATTGTCAGGAGATGCAACCTTATTTAGCGTAAGTGGTTATCAATACATCTTTTTTACTGTTGATGAACTATTACAATTTGTGTATATTCTTTAACCAAGGTGAAATTTGTGTTGCAGTGAACATATAGACATTTTAAGATCACAATATGGTGATGACATAGATGAGCGTCACAAAAGGGAATTTAGTCAATGGTTTATGGATAAGGTAAATATAATTAACAAACTCCACATATACTTATACTATAGGTAAAGAAATTTTTTAACAAAATAGAATTGATGGTCTATTTTGCTTGTCATTATTGCAGATGAGTGCATTGTATGAAAGTGGTGACTCGATCATCAGTGCATTATATGCATTATCATTAGGACCTGATTCATGTTTCAAGAGATACAACAAATTGATATATAATGGTGTGCGATTTCATACAATAGAATTTGATAATAGGAAGAAGACTCAGAATAGTGGAGTGCTTGTAGAGGGACATGAAGGAGAACGAAAGTTGAATTTTATGGGGTTTTGGATATATATGAGTTTACCTATGTTAGAAACAAAAGCGTGATCTTATTTAAGTGCAAGTGGTGGGACACTAACATGCGGCATGTTCGAGTTATGATGGCTTGAAAAGCATTAAGATTACTCGTACGTGGTATGAAAATGATCTATGTGCTAGCATCACAAGCTAAGCAAATATTTATGTAGAGGACATGAAACTAGGAATTGAATGGCGTGTAGTGCAACAGTTTGAGCATCGCCACACTGCAATATAGACTCGCTAGAAGGTGATGCAAATTTGTTAACTGATGTGGAGGCTCGATTAGCAGATGAGATCATAGATGAACATTTTATAGTAAATGGTGATGGAGGAAATGAGCTGCATCCAGTAATCGATTGTGATGTTGATGTGTTATTGAGAACTGATGTAGGACATGAAACTATTGATGAGGAGGTTATTAAAAGAACAGTGCAAACATCTGAACATATAGAGCATGATGCCGGTATTGAATTCAGTGAAGATGAGGATGAGAATGAGGAGATGGATGAAACGTTGGTGGATTATGATAGTAGCGACGGAAATTGAATGGTTATGTCTTTTTCTTTTTAAAAAATTTATGTCCTTAATTACGCTTGCAAGGTCAATTTTTCTTTTTTTTAGGCGATGATATTAGCATAAGCTTTTGAATGTTGAATGATGAGTTGCTAAGCTATTATGTTGTCTATTTTGTAATGACTAACTTATGCCTCTTTTGTTTGATTTTAGGATTATAATGGCTGGTGGTCGAAGAATGTTCAAAGGAGGGGAGGGAGAACTAAATGGGATGCTCGACTACCCATTCGTGATGAGTCGGATTCTCACCATTCTGGGGATGATATGCAGCAATCACAACAACACAACCATCCATCTAATCCTTTTGAATCCCCGGGTATTCCATTTGGACATATCATTAAAGTAGAATAAGTTAGTATAAATTGGTAATACAAATTGATTTTTTGTTATACTACAGCAAATGACAGTCTACGTGGTCAAGGTATCAACATTAGTCCAACAAATGCATCCTTACAAGACAGCAATTCAGCTGATCAGAACCACACTCCAGGTAAGTGGTGAAACTGGCATATGAATGTAGAAGATGGGTTTGGAAAAACAATTACCTGTTTTTGAGAACTCTTTATTGTATGAACTATAAAAGATATAAAATTGGTTGTATTTTGTGTTTGCTCAATTTTTTAGCATTAGCTTAATGTGCCTTGAGAATGGTGAATTGAAAAGTAAATGAGTTCATTGAAGCTTTTATTAGCTATTTGACAATATCCCTATAAACTATGGAATTAATACCATTCATAGTTTAAAATCTTTCAATCAGTACAATAATAATATGGGTTAACTTTAGGTGTAAATAACACTTTTCAGCAATACTTCCATTTCTAACTCTATTCCCACTACCCTTATTGTGTTTTTACCTTTGAAAATTAACATATGTGATGTGATTTTTTGTTTTCCTATTAAATGTTGAGAATGAAGCTCCAGGTATACGGGAAATGAACAATGGTCAAGTAGATAGGTCTCAAGAGCACAACCATGCGTCTAATAATACTCAATCTCTTGGTAAGCTTTATAATTACATGGAATAAATTATTGAAAGTGTGCAAGTAAAAAAACATTCTCTTATAATTGTAGCAACTGAGAGCTCAACACGATCTGTGGGTAAGAGAAGTGCATATCGTGGTCAAGCACTTGAGTGAGAATATGAAGCGAAATGGGAAAAATGCTAGTTGAGTTTACTACATCTGGAGGACGTCTTGTTTCAGCAGATCAATCCTCAAAATTAGCATTTAAGATAGGGAAAGCATGTAGGGACTTGTTGCCTCTTTATGGTGAAGATTGGAGAAAGTTAGATATGGTGGACAAACAACGAGTTTGGGAGAGGGTCAAGGTAAAATGTAGACTAAACTTTCCTTTCATATTACTTGTTATGTGATGTTACTAATCACTCTTTTGTCTTAACTGACATGGTCAATGTAGAATCGATTGAATATTGATGATGTAGTGAAAAATGACAACAAATTTGCTGCTATGATAAATGGATGGGGAGTCTGCTTAAAAATCATCGAAGTAAAACTAAGAGGAGATGGATGGAGATTGGTGATGTAGCAAGACCTAAAGGATCGAATGAAGATGATTGGAAGAAGATGACAGAACAATGGACTAAAGAAATTGCAGAAGAGAAGGAAATTTTACAGTCCAATGAGCCATCCAAGAAGGTAAACTCTACATACCTATTTTTCTTGGGATTTCAAGTAATAACTACATAAATATTTAACTGTTTTTAATGAATAGAGAACCAAATCAATGATTGGGAAAGAAGCATGTAGTTGTGTCAAATACTTGCATAGGTCTGGCTCTTGATCATTTGAGAGCAGAAGGAATGAGCACGTAAGTAGCAACTCATATAATTTCTAACATGTAATAGTAAGCTTACTCAAGTGTTTAACATTTTTCTAATATATATATATGTATGTAGATCAATCAAAATCACCAATTGCCCAATGCTATCGAGTTCTTTAAGCAAACTCGCTATTGTGAACCAAGGCTTAACGGTACTGGTGGTTAGGTTTCACAACAAGCTTTTGAAGATTATGTAAGTTTATGGGTTAAGTTTTATTTGAACATGTTATTAAATAAGCAATATGCTGCGGATGCTATGTTTGAGTTTTCATAATGTAGGAGAAGATGGTGAAAATGTATGAGGATTCACAATCTTCTAACAAGCCAAAGACACCACAAGAGATTGTTGACATATTTATGATTGCAAGTAACAGATCTGACTACCATCCTGGAAGAGGATATGGACCACCATCTATTGGGAAATCAACACGAAGACAGAATGAGATGGAGGAGTTAAGAGATGCATTGCAAGAGGAAAAAACATTACGCCTGCAACAAACTCAACAGATAATTAAACTTTATGATTTGTTTAATATTGCAATTTCTTTTCCTACCACCACTATGGTCATATTGTATTGATTGATTATAGGGGTGGTTTTTAAGGGTTATTATTGATATCTGTATGGTTTAGTCAGAGGTTTTTGTGTGCAAAAATGTAGAAGGGTGAGACTAGAGTAAATTGATATGGACCTGCATTGTAGTATTGTTCCATTCTTGTTGATATCTTTCGTGCGCAACCTTGGACGTCTTTAGTGCATGCATGATTCTTTTTTGACTTTGATATAAGGGAAACATTTTCCTGCTTGTTTTTGGGTCAAAATGGCACAGAATTATTATGATATTATAGGTAAATAGGATTATTCAATTCGGGAAAAGAGTGATGATGCGAGGTTGACTTGGTCGATTAGTAGCCCTGATGACACTTTTGGTACCTAAATTTACTTAAAATGTCTTATTAGCTGGAGTGTTGATATCCATATGTGTATCTAGCTAAGAATGATGGCTTCCAAGGGTGATTGTGGCAGTACCTAAAGGTCCTTGGATTTTCTCTTGGACATACAATGTGTAGGTTAAGGAATTGTGGGAAATCAACTAGCATTGATTGCCTCTTGTAAATGACATGGTTTTATATGCTAGTTAATATCCTTAATGTCTATAGTACAACTTTATCTAGTCCTATTACTTTGCCTGTTGTTTTTGTTTTTCTCCAGCTCTTGCTTCTATTCAATATGGAATCTGTTTAGACTTCATTGGTTAAGCAAAAGAATGTTTTAAATTCTGATTAGTATAATATTAACATGAACCTTATTAAGTTGAACTTAATTAATATCTATAGTCAACTCAAGCTCAATTACACTTGTCAACTAGTCAAATTAAATATTATAAAGTTCAAATTTGATTTGATAAACTACTTAAGTAGCTCAACTAGATTTTTTTTTTTCCGATTTTCTTGAATTGAATTTGCTACTTAATGGTATTTACAGGTTGCTCAACTAACTCTACTTGTAGAACAACTTGTATCAAGTTTTCCCAGTAGTTCAGGTTAGTTATCATGAGTCATTTTTCATTATCTCATTCGTGTTTTTTTTAACCATTCAATAATTATATTTATATATTGTGTGACAGCAACAATACTTCTTCAAGAGCACGAGATACTTCATTAAATCCATCACTTGGAGATGATGATGTCAACAGTGAGGAAGAAAATTAAATACTCAGTTTATTTGTTTTTTGTTTTTGGCTAAAGCAATCGACATGAATGGGATCAAATTAATGTGATCATGTATGTACATATGCTCATTTTGATGTAATTTGAAGTTAATACTTATGTTTCTTGTAAGGACACTAAACGATATTGTTTTTTGTTTTTTTTTTCCTTTAATGCAAGATGGTCATGTGATCTTTAAGTAATTTTTATGTTTATTAGTTTTATTACATATCGAGCGCATTCTATGCTCCAAAATGTATTAGTGATATTTATTCATATATAAATTTCATGTGCTCGAGTAATAACAGGTATCAATTATATTGTGATCAAACAGGTGTATATTGCTAATTATGCATATGTACACAATAAACAGGTACATATTACCAAATTAAACAATTTAAACATTTATCTCTTCTTAAAAAGAATAGCCACGTATAAACGCCGCTAAATTAAAATAACAACCACATTTACAAATTACTATTTAATTGAATACCTATTTGTAGACGTCGCTAATGTATTAGAATAGCCACGTTTAAAATTGCGGTAAATATGAATTTGTCACGTTTATAAATCGCCATTGTTGTCCAACAAACTATATAAACTTATTCAACATGTGCATGGTCACGGTTAAACATCGTCAATTATGTAATTTACTTACGTTTCACGTTACTAATAAAAATTTGCCCACGTTTAAACTCGCCGATCTCAAGTTTCCCTTCTTTTATATTTAGCGGATGGAGATTAGTCGTATTTAGCGACACATAAGTGTGGCCAAAACATGATAATAGGCCATGTTTAAACGTCGCCTAACAAAGTGCATTTGGCTACCAAACTAACATTAGCGACGTTTCAATTTTTAACGTTACTTATCAAATCTGCAACTGACCTTTCGCGATGTCTATAGGCCACGTGTAAAAAAATGTGACCAAAAATCTTTGGTCACGTTTAATTAATGTTTAGCCACGTTTATTAGACGTAGCCAAAGGCTCATTTTGTTGTAGTGGCATTTGAGTTTCTATTAATTTGTTTATGTCTAAAATATTATGTCCTCATTTATTTAATGTCATTACTTTTATTCCCATATGTTAAGAAGGGCCTTTTAGATAATTACAAGGAATTGTTTGAATTATAATTATCAAAACCATATTTAGGTTTACTTTCAAATTTACCATTTCTATTAATATGAGATTTTGATAAATAAACCATCTATTTTGTTTATTCTTATTATCAAACTCATTCGAGTATTTTGAATTAGCAACAGTGCGACATTTCTATTGTTAAGATAATCAATTTCTAACCCCTTATCAAGTGAATACAAATCCTTAAAATTTGAATCTAAATAAGTAAAAATCTTAAAATATATATTAAAAATTTGAAATACCTTAAATAAACAAAAGAATATGTTAAGGATGGGACTATAATTCGATAAATTAAATAAGGGTATGTTGGTCTTTTAACTTGAAATTTAAGAAAGGTACGTTGTTACCAATGTATAAGATATATAGGCGATAATTGCTTTCTCTCTATTTCCTTCCTCTTCTTCAAACTTTACAAAATTCCCCTCTTCCTCTTTGGTAAATACATACAATTTCTTGAAGATTCAAAAAGGGAATTTCGATAAGTAAAAGTTTTTCTTTCCGTCTTTTTTTCATCATTTCCTATAAAAGTAAGTACTTGGATATTTAATTCTCATAGATATTAGCAATGATTATAGTTTGTTACAATAAGTGATGAGTTTTAAGGGGGGATTTTAAGAAATCTCTAGAGGAAAAGATTTGGGAAGGGGGACAGAAACCGAATTCATAACAAGGTAATATAATTTTCAATGCATGTTTTAATCTTTTGATTGTGAGATCCACTAAGATAAATGAATTAACTCATAAAAGGGTTGCATCTAGGTTTAATGTTGAGTTTTGAATGATTAGGACAAGGAAACAAAGTTGGAATTTGCAAAATTTTCATGTTCTTTCTTTCGGTTGTGTTCAACACAATCAAGGTTGTGTTTGTACCCATATTGAATATTATAGGCAGTTTTGGTGGTTATGTGCTTAGTATGACTAATTACATTGGTCGTGTTTGAGCCCATGCTGAATATAGTAGCATGAAAACTATGAAAATCTTGATTTTGTGCTTAACATTATTGTGTACAAGGGTTTTGTTAAGACTTGTGTAAAAGTATATGACCTTCAACACAGATTGTGTTGGCACTTGTGTACAATAGAGCCTTTTAAAAACTCATTTTTTTCCTTATAAAAAACCTTTAAAACTTTCTTAAATCCATCAATGAGGGTTTAAGGTTATTTTAAAACCTTAAAATCTAAACATTATTAAATTAATTATCTATTTCTCATTTTTTCTAAGTTAATATCTTCACTTTAATAAAGTATGTATATAACGTCATTGTTTGGGTGAAAGTAGGAGCTATAGCAAAAGAGGATCTATAGATGAATTTGAAAGAATAGATAATTTTAAATCCATTAATATTTTGTTATTTAGGTTTAGAAGGTTGTTAATTTCACAACGAGTCTATGTTTTAGGTACTTGTATACTTCGTCGTGTTTGGGCTTTTTAGACTAGAAAGTTATTCGATTATATGAATTTTATTCTTACTTGTGCATGGTTTTTGGTACCCATGTTACTATCGCGACAACCCGATGATCCACTTATGATGGTGTTCCAAAGTGGAATCATGCATGGAAAGGATCTAGGTAGGTTTAGGTTGTGTCGGCGTTATGGTTATTGGGTACTATTAGGGTACTCCAATGACCAATACATATGTATATAAATATCTATGTGTGTTTGGGAATACTAAAGTATCCCCTTTTTGGTTGTTTGAGTACAATTTTAGATAATTAATCTAACAGTTGTTGTATTTGCATATTGAAATTGCATGTAAGTATGTTATTGTTTGTTCATATGCATGTGGTTATCAATATACCATAGTAGGTTCTAGCTCACTCCTTTTTTTTTCTTTACCATTGAGACTCCTATAGCAATGGATTTGTGCAGATACAATATTATAGAGGGCTATAGGGATGATGACAATAGAGAAGATTATCTTGCTAACTATTAGATATGTGTTTATTACTTTTAAGGAGATAGAGACTCCTAGTATGTTATGTTTAAGAAATAGTCTTATATGTACTTAAGTATTATCATGTGGCATGGACTTGGTTGTTAGTTATGGTATTAGTTGTGTAGATGAACTTCACGAGCCGTAATGTAAGAGTGTGATGTGGGGCTTGTGATTACTCTTTAGTACACTTGAGACATTACTAGGTCGTTGCTGATTTGAAGTTATAATCTTATGTGTGTGTTTAGAGATCAATTAATGATATTTGTTGAAGTTATAACAGGTCCTGAGCCTTTGCATGTCCATTTCTAGTATGGATACATAGCAAGGTTAAATGATCTAATATTTAAGTTGCTACAACTTTAATTGGTAAATCTTTACCATTATAATTTTTTTATGACAAGATCTTTGTGCATTTAGGGGTTAACTTTGATGTGTGTGGTGATATAGGGTTGATTTATGTTTATTTATTGTTTGTGAAATTGAAGTGAGTATTATTATTTGTTTAACTGTGGAGTTTTTAGTATAGGGGTTGTTTTCATAATTTTATTAGTGTGTTCGTGAAGCAGTATTAAAGTTGTGAATTGGACATATAATAAAATTTCTCAAAGAAGGTAATTCATAAAGCATTTCCCTTGCATTACTTGTTAGTGTCTAAAGAATTGTTTGAGTAAGTTTTCTATTGGTGATTTATTGATTTATAGTTTACAACTTGAATATTAGGGTTGTAAACATGGGTGGCTATATGGGGAGTCTACTCATGACTTCATTTTCTATGAGTGTTCATATCTAAAGGAGTATATGTCATTTGCTTATTGATGATCTCAAAATTCTTTAAAAATCATCCCTCTTTTATTATTTGCATAAATCCGCATTGATTATTAGTGAACAAAAGATTCAAAGATTGAAATAAGCTTGGTTTATCACTACACATATAGTAAAAAGCCTTATGTAATTAAAATTAACAATATACTTGGAATTTCTTCTTCCTCTAGTATAAATAAAGATTTGTTCTTCAAACCATAAATTTAAATGACACCTCACACCTCTGAAGTCACCATATTGTTATTTATTCAGGTGCAACGGGGTGAAAAAGCTTATGATTAGATTTATATTGCATCATAAAACCTTAATCCATAATGGTTAGTATTAATCTTAGGTCAATCTTTTCTTCATTCATTTAGGAGTTTTTTTTATTATATTAAATCTCATGATCTCACTAGATAAGAAGATGTACATCGTTAGAAACATTGATCCAAATTGTAGTAGTCCTTGAAAACGAGACAGAGGAAGCTCTCAATGGAGCTTATTTATACAAATTTTAGGTGCTAACTTTTATATTACTTTTGAGTGTGTTATGGGATTTTGGGTTTATTTCAAGGATTAATTGCATTATGTTTTAAATTCTAGGTTCCAAGAGCTTATTTGGAGATAGTGAATCAAGTTTCATGTATCAATTAATTTGAAGGGAAATTGAAGCTTGAAGAAAGTACATACCTTGATAAAGCACCTACAATTGCAACAATGCACTAAAAATGAAGATTTTTGGAATTCAAAGAGATACATGGGTATGATCACACACACATGCCTAACTTGCCCATCACATGAGAACAATGAAATTTGATTTATTTTTATCCTAGATAAACATACCCAAATATAAGGTTGTGTATTCTGGTCGTGTACTTTTTCAAGGCTTGTAATGTGGTCGTATTCCACATATACGTGCATGTGTATGTGCTTGTCTGCACACATATACACCCTTATGAAGATATCAAGAAGAGAGCATCAAAGAGTTACAAGTTCAAAAAAAAAAAAAAAATCCTTCTTGAAGAAAAAACAAGTGAAAGAAGAGATTAACATTCTTTCAACCATGATTTAGAGTTTCATTGTTTTTATTATGAATTGCTTAAATATTACTTTTTTCTTTACTTCCACAATTATGTTTACTAAGAAGTAAATTTGAGAATTATGTGATTAACTTTTGTTCTTTTTTCAATGGGATTTTTGTTTTCTTGAATCTACTGATGTGTGCTTAATTGTCTTTTGATCATTACTGTCAGTGTTAAGATTTAATGTTATATTTCATGCCTATAGATTAAGGAATTATATGTTTGAATGGATTTGCATAACTAGAAAAATTTATATGCAATCTCAGATAAAATGATATAAATCTTTCAAATTAGGGTTAAACTTAATAGTGATATTCAAAAAGTTATAAAGTAATGTAATATGGGGGTTTTAGATTGAAAAATATTTCAATTAAACAACCTGGAAATAGAAATTAGTATTCCTGAAAGAAATATTAACTTGAATTAGGAATTTTCATGGTTTAGGAAATCAATAGGGAAGTTGGGTATATTTTATGTTCACATAGGTAATTCTAGTGGGATTCATGGTCAAAGCATTGTTTTATGCTCTTAATGAATTTTGATATTGCTTTTATTTTTTGCTATTTTTAATTTTGTTAATTGAGTTTTCTTTAATTTTAATTATTCTAATTCTTTGTTGGTTGAATTTTCTTGATTAGAAGATAAGAGAGAGGTGATTATTGATACTTACATAGCTACTTTTTGTGGGGTCACCAAATATTCATCTATTATATTATAAAATCAATAGTTGCACTTGCTTGTAAGGGTACACTATTAAATTAAATGAATGGATATAGGATTTTAAACTTTAAGGAAAATATCAAATATGGTATTTGAACTTTGCACAAAAGTTTTTTTTGGTATTTAAGCTTTGGAGTATTCAACTTAACACTCAATTAAACTTTTTATGACTATATTTACTACATCACCAATATCATTTAACTTATTTATTGATGTGAAGGAAGCAATCTATCAATGTTCGATGGTGCTAATAGAAGCAGTAAAAATTCAATGATATATTATCTCTTCCAAATAAGCAAATAGACCATTGCAATATTTAAGTACAAAATTAAAGTTTTATGCAAAGTTTGAGTACCAAATTTGTCATTTATGTTAATCTTTATATATGTATATGCATTCACTTAGTAAAAATATCTATAGTTAACTTCTATTTAAGTTATTTCTCTCAATAAATTCAAAATAAATTACAGGAGAAATTGATTAGTCTATTTAATTTATAATTTTCTTAAATAGGGTATTTTAATAAATTATATAATTATCCTTTTTGGAGTTTGATTTCGTTTTGGGCATTTTAGAGTTTGTAAGGAAATGACTTCTTGTGTGAAACAACTTAAGTGCAATTAGTATATTCTCAACTATTGTTCTCATTCCATTTTCTTAGATCTTTCATTTATTCTTTTCTCTTTTTTTGCCAAAAAAGTCAATAATAAATATACTTTGATTTAATAACTATATAATTGTTGATATGTAATTTGGTCATGGGCTCTTTAGGCTCAGTCAGACATCTTTAGGATAAAGGCAGATCTAATGGTCCATAGGCCAGTCTATTCGTAGCTCATGACAGCTCATGGACAATGATGGATAAGGATTGCAAGGTTGAGTTGAACTTTGTTTCCCGACAACAAGTTGGCCTCTTATTGATTTTAATATTATTTATTGACATCGCTTGTATTCTTTAGGAAAGTAAGACAAAGTTGTTAACTAAGTAGCATTATAGTTTATGGAATGTTTCTTACTTCAAGAAGATGTATTTACTAAATCCTCTTACAATCACTTTTTTAAACTATTAAAGGGTGGTTTTCTTATTGGAGTATATTATCAATCTGAATTACTATTATACATACTCTCGGTAGATGAAAATAAGATAGACTCTTTCTCTCTTGACTTCAGGCCATCTTACTGTCAATTTATCTCTACATGCTTACAGACTGGTGCACCATATTTTATCTTATAGGTCTAGGACTAGTGGACAAAGGCTTGTTAGGTCCAATATATGTGAATGCCACTTTATTGGATTGATATCTCTATTGGCGAAAATTCGTTTAAAACAGTCATGATTTTAATTTTGTGAGACTGCTTGTCTAAAATTTCATACGGGTTATGTACGCATTTGCTAGTTTCTTTCTAAGAAAAAAGCATATAATGTATTTTATATTTTAATTGCATATGGTTGGGGCGTTTTAGTTGGCAAAAGCATCATTTTGTAATTTTCATCATGGCATGGCATTGTAAATGAGTTGGGTTGGCCAAGCTATTGAAAGATTGGACTTGGCTTGTTTCATAAATTAAAGAGTTTGAGTTGAGCCAGACTTTTAGCAAGTCTAAAAGTATAGGCTCAAAATCAAGCTTATTAAGGATTTATAAGCCCAACAACTTGCTTAGTTTAATGAGTCTAAACGAGTTTCAGCTTAAATTCTTAATCATTTACATAAATAATTATGTGTAATTATATTTATTATATTATATTAATGTAAATAATTTTATATAAAGTTATATTAAAATATTAACACAAATAATTACATATAATAAGATAATGTTATAAAAAAAATTTGTTCACAACCTCTCAACAAGCCTGTTTGGAAACTGATTCATGAACTTAAAGAAATACTTGGAATTGGTTTATTTAGCTAAATAAACTTCATTTTCAGCTCGAGTTTAATTTACTTATTAAACAAGCTTGAGCCGAGCTAAGTCTAAAATGGCATCTCATTTGCAACCCCTGTAGGGCGTATCCATAGTTCCGGAGCAGATATTGCAAATTACATTAGTATAATTTCAAATTACTCCAATACGTATAGAGGTGTCGGTTCCAGCTTTTAATCGGTGGCTTGCAGTTCCACATTCATTCAGCCGGTATTGGACCAGTTCTCGTGGTTACTTGACGGTTGATAATACGGGTAAATCTTGATAGATCCAGCTCTGGTTCCCGAACTCGTCCTAATCTGTTTAGCACAGGACGATTTTTATAAGTATGAGAATCGCAGGGTCAGATCCCATTTTCATGGAAGTGCAATTGAAAATGGGAGGCATGTTCCCCGAACTAGCTAGGTTTATCTGGCCGAATCTGTTTCCATTGCATGGTAAGGACTAAATTGCGAGTCCAAGTCATTTGGGAATACAACTTCTTATTAAATAATGTTCCATAAACAGGTATACAATCAATCTAATCGGTGCCCCTTTACTTGTTGTCATCAATGATGTACATCAACTAGGTCGATGCAGATTGAAATTATAGGAGAAACACACATAAATTTCCACGATTTTACTATGGATATCTGTTTGATTTTCCGTTGAATAAACAAAGTCAAGGATAAGAAGAGAAAACCTTTAAGTGGTCATCTTATTTATTCGGAGTAGGTTAGTCTTGCAATTGAGTAAAGGAAGACGAAACACCTAATAATCAATTAATAAGTATACATCATTATTAGCTTTTGGAAGTGAGGAAGGTTACATGATTTGTTTAAATACTTACGGAAGGTGTGTACAAATGAGGATTGGTACTACAATTTCTACAAAGGAACTTAGCTCATAAAATAACCTTCACTTGCAAGTGATTTGTTCCGGAAAGCAGAAGAAGAAAAATGGGATTTGAACAAGGCGGAATAGGTATGATCTGGTGGCGACGGTTGCTCAATTAATAAATCAACTATTGTTTCAGTTTATTTTGATTGGTAAATAAACTATTGGAGTTAATTAAATCTTATAATATTATTATTAGGTTGTAAATAAGCTGAGACAAGTTATTGAAGCCTTAGGCCAATGGCATCTTTCTAGTCTATCAAGTGAGAGGTCTAGGTTCAAATCTCTTCTCCCTATAGTAATGGTAAAAAAGAAAAAAAAGATTTAAAGGTTCGGACACGGCTCGTTTAAAATTTATCGAGTTTGAGCCGAGTTTTTTTTATTGAACTTGATATTTAGGCTTGAGCTTAACTCATTTAATTAAATAAGCTTTAGTTCAAATTTGAGCTCGAGCTCGGTTCATTTATGAAACAAGTTTGAGCTTAGCCACGCCGAGCTTTTTATCTAACTTAAAATTTAAGTTCGAACTTGGCTCGTTTAGATAGTACGTTTTCATTTTTTCCAAACCTAAAATAAAATATATAAGTGTTCCTATAAATATATATTAAATAGAAATTAATCTTTATTGTTTTAATTATATAGTTATATATAATATATCATGCAGGAGAAATTGACAAATCTGCTAACGAGCTAATTAATAAGTCTACTCACACACCTAAACGAGTTGTCCACAAGTCAGCTCACGAGCCTAAATTAAAGCTCAAGTTCAATTTATTTGCTAATCGAGCTCGAGCTCGAGCTCAAGCCTGACCGAGCAAACCCGAGCCTAAAGTAAACCGAGCTCCAATAGATAGACTTGTTGACAATCGTAATGATTGTGATCTCATATTAATTCCTTGATTTCATATATTGATTATATGTGATAGTATTTTAAGAAATCAACTTGAGGAAAACTATGAGAAAGCAATGATGCATTCATATTAAGGTAAGATAAGTTACATTGAAAGGTATCAACGTTTGATAGTAAACTCATTTAATATATTAATATTTATAGCAATTTAAAAGAGGTTTCAATGTCCGGAGGGTAAATTTATTTGAGATTTCAACATTTTAAGCAGTTAAAATTATGAATGAACGTCTCGCAAAGTAAGTCAAGTAATATATCAATAATTGACTGTTGATGAAAACAATTGAAAATTAATATAAATATTGATACATTAAATAAAATTTTCAAAACATTGATACCTTATTTAGTTTACTTTTCTTTTTTAATCGCTTAAAATATTGATACATTAAATGAATATTTTAAAGTATTAACAAGATGGTAGAAACAATAATTTAATGGAAAATCACATACGAAGGATTTTATAATGATTAGAGTACTTTTATTTCCATTCTTTAAAAAAATTAAAATCAACTAAAATAATACAACATTTATTGATCCATCTACATGTTTAAACATCCATGTATCACTCTATAGTATATAACATGACGTAATCCTCATTGGAATACATTGCAAAATTCTTTTAATTAATATTTCATGAATTAAGGGTCTGTTTGTTTTGGCTTTTTTTCGACAGATACAGACACTTTTTCAAACTTTTTGCTAACAAATTATTTATCATGAAATAGATATAGATAAAAAAAAATTGACAGTTCTCATCAAAAGATCAAATAGAACAAATATAGATAAAATTTAGATGCAAATCGGATATATTTACACATATCATTTTAAAAAAAGATACAAATACAGATGAAAAACAGACAATCCAAACAGACCATAAATATTAAATGGGTGCAATATCTACCGGTATTTGTATTACGTTTCCCGGCAATGTCCAATCAATTTAATTTCTTTCATTCTCTAGAAGTCTTCTTCATCTGCATCTCCGTAAGAGATGATGTAATTGTTATGTAACATCAACAAGTCATAAGGATTCAATCTTTTTAATAATTTTAAAAAACATGATAACACTAAAGAAGTCACACCATTTAACACATGGAAATTTCGTCATGCCTCGGGCCAAATAGTTAATTCGGATTATATGGTCTTACATATCCTATCTTGGATTTACAGAGGTCCATTCATGCTGACTAGAATGCACCACTTATATATTTAAAAAATGAAAATAAAAATAAAAAAATAAAACCAGCACCGTGGGATACAGATAATGCTAAGGGAAATCTGACTAGGTCTTGGGACAGGCTAATCAAAGCCCTAACTTAATGTTTACAAGATTATTTGCAATTTCTTCTTTTTATTATTTTTTTAGTTTGGTGATATGATAAAGCATTATTTATTAAAATAAGTTTTATTGGTTATTTAACAGTTCAGATTCATAAATAATCGTGATCATACTATTAAAATACTTAATATATAATTTACTATATTTGTTTTAATGATTAGATGATTTTATGGAGAGTCTATAGGATCATAGATGTTAAACCCAAAAAAAAAAAAAATTACTTCTTAGAACTTCCAAAAATAGATAATAGTTGAAAATTTTATGCCTTATATATATAAAGGTGAAATACTAATAAATATAGCATTCCTATTTGGTTCATCACTTTTTCATCTGCTTGGTATCTTTTTATTTGGTGTTGAGTGTTTGTCCAAAAAATAGATGGAAAAAAGATAAAGAGTTAATTACTCATACACATATTACATATATCAGAAAAAGATTATATATAGATGTATATCAAGTAAAGATACAAATATAGACAAATAAAAAAAGAAAGTTCAAACATAATTGTTTAGAGCTAAATAACCTCACCAATGAAATGATAAAAAAAATATCCAATATTTTAAATAGTGTAATAAAAATAAAATAGGACTTATGAAACGGCGGAAGTAGTGCGAACAACTAATCATAGGGAGGTTTACGGTCCCTGAGACTATCTAGTCAATCGTCTAGCCGTTAAATAAATATAGTAATTAGAAAATTATCTATTTCAGTGATTCGATCACAGTTGGGTATAGTATGAGTCGTTAGTTAGTAATGGATATGGGTGTGAAAAAAAACCGATCAGATTGAAAAAACGAATCGAAATCGAAAAACCAATCCAAAAAATATGATTAACCGGTCTGTTGGTTTCAGTTTATGCTTATGATTTTTATTTTTTCCAATTTTTGGTTTTAGTTTGTATCCACAAAAAACTAACTGATGGTTAACGGTTAATCGTTTCAATATTTATAAATATATTATATATAATTTACATATGTTAATGTTTCTTGAATTTTGATTAAAGTACTATCTTTTGACCTATGTTTGATGGGAGTTAATATGGTAATTGATTTGATTTGATTTTGTTGATGATGATATCCAAAGGCTGGTTTTTCCTCATTTCCTCAATTTGAGTTTTCTTTTTTTAGCTCTTGTAATATATATAATAATTAAAAAAAAACTCTATGATAAAGGTTAAAAAATAAGGTTCATTGAAATCCTCAATCTAATTTGTTAAAACAATTATGTTAAATGTTTAAAAACCCAAAACCAAAAAAATAAACAAAAAAAAGAGGTTAATCGTTAAGACGATTAATTGTTTATAATGGACTAATTAAGGATCATTATATTAAAAAACTAGTTATTACGGTTATGATAAAAAAAATAAGATTACAGACTGATTAACCGATCCATGAACACTTCTAAATTGATGAAACTAGTTCCATCAAAATTAGTAATGAAACTTGAAATTTCCCCTAATAGTATTCTTGTTTGACTTATAATGGACGCAGAGGATTGCATATCCAATATAAAATAAATTCTAACTTGACGAATTGAGAAGGTTTGCTATCGATTAGTTGGGTTCCTATTACTTATTGAAAAAGTTTCCATTATTATAACAACATTAAATTTCTCTTACACCTACGTCTACATCAATAATATTAAAAAATGTCCCTGTGTATATATACATGACACCATCCCTTCGCGCAGGATAAACATGCACAATAAAAGAGCTAGAACGGTATCCTTCCTCTCCTTAAAGTTGACAAGTCACTCGTGGTTCCATCAAGTGATGCAACACAGTTATTACGTTAGATAGAGCTTTCCTCTCACTCTCCATCTTGGATTTCGAGAAACATGTCCGAATGCTATAATGAATTCATCGCTCCGTGCGTTGGAAGTCGATCAGGTATTTAAATTATACAAGTGACATTTCAATGCTGCATTCTTGCAGAAAGATATTGTACTTAGTGTATTTGTCCAGCATTTATAGTTTGATATGTATATTGATGTGTGACGGAACCATATTTTCCATTTGTTTCGCACTAGAGCAGCAATCTTCATTTAAAAAGTTGATTCAGATTTACGCCATTATTTCAAATTTTATCTTTATCTTATTTGTATTTGATATGTATTTAATTTTTAGTATTAATTATAAAATCTTACCCATGTTTATACTTATTTGCAAACATATGATTTGTATTAATTTTTTGATAAATAAATAACCTTGGTTTGATGAAAAATGTCAATATTATTAAATATTATTTAAGAAATGCATGGTAGTATCTTATTGGGCTAAAAAAAATTAATTTAATAGAAATAATTAAAAAATAAAATAAATACATAAAATAGAAAAGACTATTTTAAAAATTCAAAAATTGAAAAAAAAAATTTAATTTTTTAGACCATAAGATATTGACACATGTCTTTATTAAATTATAAAATAATATTAACATTTTTGCATTAAACTTATATCACTTGTTTGTTAAAAAATAATACAAGTTATATATTGCAAACGGACCAAAACACATGTAATACTTTTGCAATCAACCCTATTTTTTATATGAATATTATCTGTTTGATTTATTTATAAGTAAAAATATCTATTTTTCATCTGTATATATTTTTAATAAATAATTTATTTAAAAACAATAAAAATAAGATATCAAAATAACCTGAAAACAACTAACCCATCAGACCTAAATAAGGCGAATAATAAGTAGTAATTTTTATTTTTTATCAGAACTTAACACAACCTGTGTTACTTTGTATGTTGTATTTAACATACAAGTTCACCTAATTCCAAAAGTTTAATCACCTATATATCCGTTATATTTGAAAACATGTTTCTTAATTATCATTCTAAAGTCGGTGCATGATTTGCTTTCATTTGTATCTTATGCTTATACAATTACTGTTCAGATCTCATATATTTGAAAAATTGTTTGCTTTTTAATATTATATCCTTTCATACATATGTTAATGTAGGAGAACGTTGCAATATTTAGGCGATGATAAGTTACCCACTTGCAACAATTTAAGCCGATATATTATGTATACATAATAATAAATTTCTATCGTAGCTGCTTTATTTATGTCCGTGCATACAGACATATAAATATATATATATATATATATATTTTAGTTATCTATAGGGAAAATGTCGAATTTGGTATATGACCTTTGCTTAAAAAATTTAATTGTGGTATATGAACTTTGATGTGGTTAGTTTAACATAAAATTAAAGTTTACATATGTATTTTTACTACATTACTAGCACTATTTGATCTTTTTTCTGATGTAGAAATAGCACCATACCAATCAGTGCCAAATAATATAAAGAGTATAAGTAAAAATTCAATCATATGCTACCACATTTTGTCCACAAATAGAACAAAAAGGATTAAAAATGTGGTAAAAATAGTAAGAAAAAGTTTGATTATATTAAATTAACCATATCAAAATTCAAATACTAAATTGAATGTTTGTGCAAAGTTTATGTATTAAGTTTAACATTTATCCTTATCTATATAAATCTAAGTATATATAATAGGTATATAGATAAAGTGCAGTATCAATTAATATCGAAACCAAATGAAAATCTTCCATGAATCATCATGATAAAATAACCTATTAATTTAGAAATATCAAAATATTCATATAGATTTTATACATATCCAAATTTGACATTAACTATGGTTTGAACACGATCCTAGCACATTTATTAAGATATGAGGTTAAATTTCATTTAATATATATTTTTTAAATATAAGATTATGTCACGTTAATGATTTATTACAAATTGATATATTAATATATCATCAACAACCGATTTAATCTATCTAATGCAGTTGAAATATTATTTAAATTTATATTATACATTATTATATGTAAGTTGCACTAATGAGTCATAAATTCCACCCCCAAGCATATTTTCCTCTTCAACTATTGGCTCTCTAATGTCTCTCTCCTCTCTATCTCCCCCACTGTATCCTATGGCAATCCAATCTTATTGTCCCACTAGATACATTGTTAGGTGGATTTACACTAAATATATGCATACTATATATCCATTTGTATATTGTCGTGCCCCGAACTAACATCGTAGTAATATGACCAAGTGATGCAAAAATTTTTCCCTTAGTAAGCCAAAAAATCATTTCATAGCTTACCAAAATAAGTTATTTATTCCTGATTAATCATCTCTAATTGGGATAAATAGGTAAAACCCGCCTCTTTACTTACATGAACATGCCATACGGATGAAACTCACTCTCTCTTGCTACTATAACAATAATTTTTACTAGTAAGATGACACATCCTCATATCACAGCATAAAGCAAGATGCATGTTTAATTAAATTAAGGTTTTACAATTTCATTTATTCTATGTTGCTTAGCTTGGTGAACTATTTCTATCTTAAGTACCATAACTATTACATTACCATATATACATAATTCAAGCGTCACAATTATGTCACTAATTGAAGTCCCTCAAATTTACCGCTGCTTCAATCGTAGATGAGCAAGGAAACTACTCATTAGAAGAAATGAAACAACAGCCATACTAAAAAAAAATAAAAAATTAATTAATTAACAAACTAAAGGTTGAAAAGGAAACCATATATGAAGTTACCTAAAAGCAATAACAAGCTCATTTTAATGTAAGTTAATGAAATAATCATCATATAAATGATCAAGTGCATGCCGAAATTGATTTTTGTGGAAGTATTCAATAAGATAGCTTATTTGGCCTCCATCCTTTTTCCTATGACTTTATGCAGATCCCTTGCAAGGAAATATAACTTCTAGAAAACAAGTCAACGGGGCTTGGCACGATCAATAAACTGAATTGCAAATAAAATTCTTAAATAGTTTCATTTCTTCATGCTAATCATGACAACAGGAGATACATCAGATTACAAATTCATTGGTTTAAAGGATCCCTTTCAAGTGATTCAACTTCAAGAAACAAGGCAAAAAATGAAGCAAGAACACTTCCAAATTAGCTTAGTTCCTAACAAAGAAGCAAAAGTAGCAGTGTGTACACTACGAGAAAAGCTAGTTCAAAAGCCTCCTTGGCCTTCGCAGTGTTGCATTTTCCTCGTCCCGGGTACCATCAAAAGGCACAGTGCATATGCATACGAACCGCAACTTGTATCAATTGGACCATATCATAGGCATCAGATTAAGCTACAAGGAATGCAAAAGTTTAAACTGTGGTACCTTAATTGCCTTCTCGATCGAGCACCAACTCCAGAAACAAGTTTAGAATGTTTCATTGAGGTTCTTCGATCCAACTTAGAATATTGCATTGGTTGTTACTCGGAGTCGATAGACATGAACAGTGATGAATTCATCGAGATGATGATATTGGATGGTTGTTTTGTCATCGAGCTTTTTCGCAGGCAAGCAAGCATAGTATCAAGACATGTGGATGATCCGATCTTCCGAACATCGTATATCAAGAAAATCTTGTTGACAGACTTGCTCTTATTAGAGAATCAACTTCCATGGTATGTGTTAGATTCACTATTTCATTTGACTGCTTCTCCTATGGAAAAGGCTGCGTTTTCACTAGCTGCTCTAGCTTTCAATTTCTTTGATTTCAATGCTGTGAGAAGAGGTGTTATCAGTCTTGACTCAATTATGAGTAGCAAACACTTGCTTGATTTGCAACGCAACAACTTGCTTTCGTCTTACAAAGATTTTGATCCTGAGCTTGAGCCATGGTCTCCAATCCCTTGTGTGACGAAACTTCTAAGAGCTGGGGTTCGGTTTGAGGCTGGTGAACCAAATGAAATGATGGATGTGCGATTCAATGAAGGGGTCATGATAATTCCACCTATAATGATCTTAGACAATGCAGAATCATTGATTCGTAACTTAATTGGTATGAGCAGTGTGACTCGAGATGTATGGATAAATCGCATCATATGCTATACTCTTGGATAATCTTATCGAGACTGGAAGAGACCTTGAAGTTCTTCGACAGAAAGGAATAGTAACATTCTATTTGAGCTCTGAAGACATTTCTGCATTTTTCAAGAGGCTTTATTTTGATGCAGATGTGGTATACTACACTTATGCTAAACTGTCTCGTGATGTTAATGAATATTATAGAGCTCGTTGGCCTCGATGGAAAGTATCATTACTAAGAGAACATTTTGGTAATCCTTGGAGGATTTCATCTTTCATTGGTGCCATTCTTATCTTATGTTTGACTTTTGTGCAGACTTATTATTCTATGTTGTCTTACCGCCCATTTTGATGTTCTGTTAATAGATTTTTATTTCTCTAAATTAGCATTTGGTTTGACTCTAAAGATGTATTGTATTAGATAATTACAAAGTAATTTACAGGGCATGCTTTATTTTGTGTATAGGATGACGTTTCTATTTGCTTACAAGTTTTTGAGTTGACTTTTACAAGAATATCATCATGAAGGGATGCTCACATAGCGATAAAAGAGATAACTCTTCAGTAAAAGACTTTTTTTTTTTTTTTTTTTTTTTTTTTGGGGAGGTGGCGCGGGGGAAGGGAAGAAGGTTAATATAGGGTGGGTAGAAAATAAAAACTGGTACCTTTTGAATATGCTGCTATCATTGTTTCCAAATAGTAGCACATCTTACCTAAAATATAGTATAATCATATTAAAGGGACAGATTTATAGAGGATTGATTTCATCATCAAAATAATCTTTGAAAATTTTATTTACATTAAACTTCTTTAATTTGGGTTATTTCAACAGGTTTATTCTCCCTCTTAATTAGTTGAATCAAGGATTTTGTCAATTCTGTATAATTTTAATGAAACTATTATTATTGTTGTATGGCTTATTGGAGTTGCTTACGAATTCTATGAATGGATCACATAAACAATGCTTCCACCTTCTTAGGGTTGATCTAGAGGTCCAGATCCAAATCACTACTAGCAAAGTTATGGCTCCAACATTTTGGTGTTGTCTATGGGAATGTGTAAAAGGTAGTTTCTGTAAAACACTTTTTTTATTTCGTTTGGTTCCACTTGATGTAATGACTAGAAATTCCAGATATGTCACTAGCAAAATCTTACCATGTCCCACTTAGGTGAATAGGCTTCCAATCCTATGGATACACAACGGCCGGAGGAAATGGAGAGAATGTACCATAACCATAATGATGAAGTTTAAAGACTTTAGGTTCACATTGATGATCTCAAACACTAATGTTGTCTCCTTCACATTGATGATCTCAAACACTAATGTTGTCTCCTAAGGGGGAAGACAAATCAAATGTCAATGGCACAAAGATCTTGAAGAGGATTAATAGATTTGATTTGTGGGCCCCCGAGATTGACTCCTTACTAGGCCTCAACAAATAAAGGGTCCCTAAGGGCAAACAACCAAGCTTGTTGTGGATCATCCCTCACAATAGCTACATAATAACAGTTGGAGGGCATCCTAAAAAGGATCTTTGAGGAGAAAGAAGGCAGGAAGAAAGGTTTACCATGATTCTATGGGAACATTCGCCCTTTGCTCAAGTCGTCAAAGATGAAATATTTCTTATAGAATAAAAGTTCCTATGGTTAAAGAGTTTAATGAAATAGGGGATCTTGTAGATCAAATAGCAAAGTTCTATACACCAATATCCCCATATGGGTTCAATGATGTCATCACTTGCAATTTACCTTAACACCCTTTTGAAAGTAGCATATAAGTTGTACGAGCAACTTCCCTTGAATTTAAACACTTGCTTAAGTCTTAAATTTCTAAAGAAGTACACATCATGTTTCTATATGGTAAAGTAACAGCTTGGGGAAACCATCATGGATGACATGACAAGGTTTTCAAATGTTGCCCCCTAAGTTCCTAAACTAAACACTAGAATTGCTCTTCATGCAGCAATCTAAAGAGTCAATCTAAAAGGACGATTTTTTAAGTTCTTGTGCAAAAACAATCTTACAAGGTTGGACCAATTTCGGAAAAGAGTCATTAAATATATCATCTTGGAGGATAATAAACAAGCATGGTTAGACAATTAAAACTAGAATGATAAGGGGTCAATCAAGGATAAGCTTAAACAAAAGATTGACTAAAGCTTTACTCATATCTCGATGAATGAGAATAGCAATGACAAAAAGAGACTGCTCAAAACCTATACCTAGATCACACATCTAACTAAACCCTTGGGTGATGTATTTTTAGAAATGCAGCATAAGAGCCTTCTTCCTATGCTTGAAAAATGGGAAGCAATCTTAATCACAAAAACAACGAAAAATACTGTAATTACCATCCTTGTTGTAGGCATAACACCTATGAGTGTTTTAAAACATAAAACAACATTTAAGATCTATCTAACTATGATATTTGGAATATATTGCTGATGTGAATAACAATACAAAATAAAAATCAAACATAGAAAAATCAAGTGGGAACAGCAAGATAATAACAACCAAGTCAACTACCGGCAAGATTGAGTATCCAATAGAGTCATTAACACTATAGTGAGAGGACCACACATCGCGACTAGCTTAAAGATAGTCATTAAAGGCAAACAACTTATGCACCTCCAAACCAAGAATCCAAAAGTGGACAATTCCATATCCTTCATTCAAAATGACATGGAGGGTATTCAGATCCCTTATCTAGATAGCTTGATTGTCTATCTATGTAGCAGGGCTTCAAGCCAATAAAGTTTTGATTGATAAGGGTAACAATGCTGACATCATTTTAAACAAGGCATTCAAACAGATAGCTCTCAAGTTGCAAAGAACATTGGAACCATTTGACCATGGCCTCTTCAGCTTTACAATAAATTGGTATAGGCTAGAGGTAGTTGACTTTATGGCATGATATCATCCCTTGTACACATTGCTAAATTTTTAACCCATTCGAGGGTAAGAGCATGCAAAGGGGATGAAAAGCTCTGTAGGGAACACTACATAATAGCATTAGCAAGAGATAGGATATTTAAGATGGAATCTGACTAAGAATGGAAGACTAACTAGAAGAACCTGCTGAGGAGACTGAGGAAGTGATAATAGGAAATAAACTCAAGCAAACCATTTAGATGGGCATCTCCTTACCTATCGACTAGAAGAATAACCTAGTTATTATCCTATGCAACAACATAGATGTCTTTGCTTGGTCCCCTAATAAGATGCCAAGGAAATCTTTAAAGTGATTACTCATCAAGTTAGTATTTACCCAAAGACTAAACTCGTCAAATAGAGGAGATAATATGCCCCTAAGAGGCAGACAAGTATAGAAGATGAAGTCTATAAATTGTTACAAATGGGACTTATATAAGAGGAAAAGTACTCAGCATGCTTGCTATTATGGTATTGGTTAGGAAGGCTAGCAAAAAATAGTGCATGTGTGTTAACTATACTGATCTCAACAAGACCTATCCAAAAGACTATGTCCCCTTCCTTAAATCGACAAGTTAAATGACTTAACCTCCAGCAATGCATTGCTAAGCTTCATAGGTGCATTATCAAGCTATAATTAGATAAAAATAGAGTCGGCAAATGAAGCTCCATATGTCGTTCATCACTACCATCGGCACCTATTTCTTCAAGTTTATGCCATTTGAGCTGAAAAATGTAGAAGCAACCTACCAAAGAATGGTTATGGAAGTTTTCAAACCACATATTGGAAGAAATATGGAGGTTCTATTAGAAGACATGACCACCAAGAGTCGTATGCTAGATGTTCATCTTGTTAACTTATAGAAAACTTTTGATCAATTAAGATTCTATAAAATGAAGTCCAAACCCTAGAATTATGTGTTTAGAGTAACCTCAAGAATATTCCTTGGGTACTTTTTTACCAAACATGACATCAAAGCAAATCCTAAAAAGATATGTTCTATGCTCGACACGCCATTATCCTGCTTGGTCAAAGACGTATAAAGGTTTCCTAAAAGAATTACTAACCTTAATAGGTTACTATCATGAAGCGTTAACTGTTGCATAGAATTCTTCAAAGTAGAGAAGAACTTAACCAATTTTGAGTAGACAGAGTAATGTGAAACCGCCTTCATGGATATAAAGAGGTTTATGGCCAATCTATCCATCCTATTCAAACTTGTACCTTGGGAAAATGTTATATACTTGAATCAATTGGTTTGTGGGAATTCCCTCCTATTATTTTTCATTCAAGCATAAGGAAGAGATCACCAACCAATATACTACATGGCAACCTTCAAGAACTTAAGGTGGGATACACTAGAGAGAAGAAGTTTATCTTGGGAGTGATTCCTTTAGCACAGTAAGTTATGTAATATAGTACAAACAGTTCAAGGTTATTAAGGCACAAGTATAATTTGACTTTCTTGCCAAATGTATGGGGAAGAAATTGCAAAAACTAAGAAAAAGCCCTAAATGGATGCTTATGTGGACAAATTGTCCACATAACATGGAAATGAAGTAAGATTGATCTTAAAAGGCCCCTTCATTATTAATGTTTGTTATGTGCTAAAGTTTAGATCTGGTACTAGCAACAACAATGCCCTTATTGCATGGTTGAAACATACTAAGGAAGTTGGAATATAGTTTGAAAAAAGACTACCAACTGGTGGCCTAACAAGTTAATGGGGATTACAAGATAAAATGTGACATTATGATCATATTTCGCTTTGGTCAAAGAATTGGCAACCATATTTTCCTGATGGAGCATCTATAAGATCATAGATTTAAGAATTTTGAAGCTGATAAATTGTCTAAATTCACTTCAGCTAAGGCACTTAAACCCGAGCATACGAATGAGAAGATTTTCGTAGAATTCCTTCTAGAAATAAGCATTGATAGAAAGAGGATAGAAGTATTGGGAATCCAATAGAGCACCTAAACTACCAATTAAACCATAATAGGTCATTTGCTATACACGTGAGGCCCTAACCTTCTCTACTCCAATGCTTACACCATGGTGAAGCCATTAGAGGAGCTACATGCTGGAGAATGCATCAATTATGTTAAAAGTGACATATGCATGTCCTAGCCCTTCATCTCAAATGTTTTTAGCCAACTACGAAGGATGCAATTGGCATTGTGTGAAAATGTCTCGAGTGACAAAGACATGCCATAAGAAGATAATTATATTCGCTCACTAGTCTTTAGGCATTCACCCCATGGTAGCTCAATATACTTGGCCTTTTCCCTAAAGCCATTAGTAAAAGATAATGATCTATTATGGGATGGTCGTACTTTACTAAGTTAATGGAAGCACAAGCTGTTGCCAAGATCACCAAGAGAAGTATTAAGCCATTTATGTTTAATCACATCATTAATAAGTATTGTATCCCTTGTATCCTTATTATGAACAAAGGAACCCAATTCAATAGTCAAAGTTTTAGGGATTCTTGCATCAATTAACATATTGATTTGCTACACAACAACACATACCCTAAACTAATGGCAAAGTGACAGTTGTCGAAAAAAAATCATTATGAGCAACTTAAGAAGGAAGGTTGGCACTGCAAAAGGAAATTAGGCAAATGAATTGCTTAATATACTATGGGGCTATCTCACAACTTGTCGCACTTTGATTGAAAGCATGCCATGTAAACTGACTTTAGCATTGAACCATATCTACCATGTTGGGCTAAAGCTACCCAACTTATACACTCAAGACTTAGATGCCAAGCTAACCAGATCGAACTGAAAAACCATTTTAGGTATTGAGGATTTTTGTGACTTAGCTACACCATATTAACAGCTTATTACTTATAGTAGTAAGATATTATGATTGAAAGAACATGCATAAGGTGTTCCACTTAACGAAATAGTAAGTAAAAGCTAGAAGCAACTGGGTTTGGAGAAGGATAAGGAAAATTAGCCCCAAATTGGAAAGATCCAATGAAGATAATAGAAAATTTTAGGAAATGGAGCATACTAGATTGAGGCAAGATTTTCACCGTCTCCCATGTACATGGGATGCCAACAACCTTCCAAAGTTCTTCATTTAATTTTGTCATGATTAAAGTAATAAACATTATGTTTCCTTACTAGTATCACGTAATTAATTTATGTTACCTACTATGCAATGAAAGTGATGTTCCTTTAAAAAATGATGTGATGAACAAGCTTATCCATATGAATTCCTTTAAAATGTTAACTAGCTAATGACAATCAGTCTTTCAAAGATTTTCAACTAAGATTGGTAAGCTCGTTGAAAATGTCAATTGAGTGACTCCCTTTACTAACATTAAGTCCTAATACTTCTTAGGTTAGATCTAGCAAGCTTATTGCTATGAACGAATCGAGCAATTCTCCTTAATATCACTAAGTCGTTCAACTTTTTAGTAAATTGGACAAGCTCATCACTAAATGCCAATTGAGAGATTCCACTTAATACCAATAAGTCCTAAAGCTTATCAACTTAGATAAGTGAGCTTGTCAATAAGAACCAACCAATTGATTCCCTCAATATCATCAAGTCTTGAAACACTTTAGCATGGATTAAGTAAGCTCATCACTGAATGCCAATCGAGCAAGTCCCTTAATACCACTAATTCCTAAGATTCTTAGCTTAAAATGGGTAAGATTTTCATTAAGAACCAACTGAGTAGCTCCACTTAATATCACTAAATCCTAAAGCTCTTCTATAAGGACTATGTAAGCTAGTCACTAAATGCTAATCATGTGACTCCCCTAATATCATTAATAACCTAAAGATCTTCAGCATGGACTACTATGTCCTAAAGTTCTTCAACTTGGATTAGGTAAGCTTGTCATTAAAAAGTGACCAAATGACCCCCCCTTAAACACCACTTAAATTGTGGAAAAGCTTTTTCGCCCTATACCTTACTAGCATATTCATTAATAGAAACCAATAAGATGCTACTGACATAAAGCAATAGAATGAAAGTAGAAAACTAATCATGGAATAGAGCATTTCATTAACTTCAAATGAGTATATAGTAGTTTTAGTTGTCATCATGATGAAGTTACAAAATTCCTATACAAAATATTGTCCTATATATCTATAAACTTGATGAATAAGCTAGTTGCTTCTACATTAATGGATTAGCCAGCACTACGTTGCTAAATAAAGCTCCTCCTTTAAGCGACCATTCGCCATTGAATGCACTATCTCATTATTCAACTATCATGATGTACCTACAATCATGAATTATAAAAGATGTTGTTCATATCTTAAAAGTTAGTGAGACAGCAGATTGAGAATTTTTTCTACTATGATTAGGACCCCTACTCAACCCCAATGTTGAAATCATATAAGTAATAATGTAACAAAAGGTATCTAAACTTTGACAAAATATGCAAATAAGAACCTGACATTTGAAATTGATCAATTCGATGCACAAAAAAACTTATCGGAGGTACTATTGACGTGTACAAATAGTTCTTTCAAGCATTAATAAATAATTTTAAAGTTTAGGTATTAAATTGATCAATTGTAAAGTTCAAATGCATAATTTCATATTTTTCCAAAGTTCAGGTACCAGCCATCATATAAAGACCTTATCGATGTAGAAACAACTTTCCATTGGAGTCATGAAGTTGAGATATTCACAAATAGTCTTATCATAGAAGTTTCCTCTTGCCCTAAGATCAGTGTGAGCAATTGGGAATTACTGGTCCTTTCCTCTCTATGACCTCCATGTTATAAGAGATAATGGGGCATTAAAGCCCCATTGTACATCTTAGTTCATGATTTGCTACCTTGCATCATGGAGATGTTAGAAATTATTTTAAACATGTGTTCTCTAGAAAAAAAAAAAAAAAACTTTGAATCACTGAAGAACTTGATTGTTCCAACCATACTTCCTAGAGGAAAAACATGGTAAAAGGAAGTCAAGGAAAAAAGACGTAGCAAAATTGTGCATATGGATGTAAGACTAATGGAGGAAAAGTGATGGAGAAAAAGAGGAGAAATCCCATATTTATACATGGCTTTGAGAGTAGGAAAATCTTCCAAGATTTCAACTATTCATATTTAAGTCAATTTTAATCTAGTGGAAGCTTATCCATTGTACATCCCCATCCATGTATTAATGAACCATATCATTTAACAGTTAACCACTGATTATTATGGTGTCACCATATTAGTAATATTATAATGACAACTTATAAGTATTGAGACCTTTAAAGAGATGGGCATGGAAAATTGAGCCTTAACCTACTAGCGTACAACACTATTTCCTTGATAATGCAATTTGAAATAATTTTTTTCTAAACACAAAAACAATATGAGAAATAAAGGTCAAGTGTGAGTATATGATGAAACAAAAGTTAAGAAAAAAAACAAGTCAAAGATCAGTTGCATTATGTCAATGTTTACAATGATGACAATCAGTACCCTGACAGAGTTATAAGGAAATCCAAGAAACCTAAAAAAATCTAATAGAGATATGCACACGCTCCTCTAATAATCAACCCTTTCTTCCTAGGCCGAATCCACCAACATGCTTTGTGAGTTTTCTTAAATTTCAACACTTGACTTAAGAAAAAGAACCAGGGAATCAGTTGGCATACCATTAAAGCTAACCAACTCACCATTAGGTTCTTAATTTACAAGACTATATGCCTTACTTTGGCCTACATGCTCAACTCAATTCTTGGGTGGCTTCAATACCAGCCCCTTGGGAGTTATCATCCCCTTGGTATGCTGCCGAAGAAACTTCCTTAGCATGAAGCACTTTATCCTTGCAACCTCTAAAGTGTGCTCTAGCCTCTTTACCATGAATTGTAACACCTTATCAATCTCTTATGACCTCCTTACTCTAATCAACCTTTGTGGCCTCCTCCTCACCATTCTCTTCCTCCTAGTCATCCTCTATGTCACCATCCTCTTCTTTACCCTCTTCCTCATGCCATGCGACTTCCAAAACTCTTGTATTTACTAAAGAGTCTCAAAAGAGAATAGGCAGGCCTTTTTAATCTGCCAAAGATGAAATTGAATGGCTCCAATAATCCCCTAGATTTTATGCTATGATTATGTTCAAACCCTAAATCGGAAGTCAGCCGAAAACCCTAAGGTCAACAAATACGCATCAAAACCCTAATAGATTAGATCCGGCAATTCCGAGTTCCTAATCCCAAAACAATGAAATTGAGATAGTAGTGGATAATAGTTCGTAATAATATAGGGATGCATAAAAATATCTGATTCGATATTTTTTAGTGTCTTTCGGGTCCAAACGAGATTAGTTTTCGAAAACCATACCCCGATACCCCCGATGGTAAAAATATTGTAATAATACCAATAAACTCGTAAAAATACAAGGATTTCAAAAATATCATTTTTGTAATTTTTCGATATGTAAAAATATCAGATATAGCTTAATTACACGTATTTTCATTACCATCGATATTAATTTGTCTTATCTACTATTCATAGTACTATTCTACACTATTCATTACTATTCACATATCTCTACTTTTTCTACACCTTTTTCTACACTCTATAAACATATTATCTACTTTTTACATTTTTTCATGCATTTTCATTCACATCAAACTTTACATCTTATTACTTTTAATTAATAAAAATACAAAACAAACTCTCTCTCTCCTCCCTCATATTCACGCCGGCCCCCTCTCTCTCCCATACACACACATTTATTTATTTTTTTTCAATTTATTTAATTCACACAATTTTCACTCCAAAAATTCTATAAATACCCCACCTCTCTCTAATTCTTTCACACACTCATTCACCTTACTAAAACTCTCCTAAATTCTCTCCTCAAATACTCTTTACCAAAATCTCTCTTTTCTTTCTTTACTACCCAATTTTTCTACACATTTCCTACACACATAAACACCATCTAAACATTTCTTCTACTACCACTTCCATCTTTTCTTTTAGGTAAAAGTTCTTACCCATTTCTTTCTACCATGTCATATAACTTAGCATGACCATAGTATATGTTTCTTAAACATTCAAATGTTATAGAAACAACACTATGTTAATGTTTTGTTCTTGTTCATATATAAATTCATATTATGTTGTTTTACTATCATGTTGTTATTATTATGATCTTATTGTTATTATCATGCTTCTAACCTAACCTTATATATGATACTATATATATATATATATATATATCTATATTTTCTAGAGTCTAAATGCTCACTAACTCACTAACAAGCTTATTACTATATTTACTCTTATTCTTGCTTTTTCTTTTTTCTTCTTTTTTTTTTTTTTTTTGGGACAAAATCCTAGGTTTCTTTGATGAAGCTAAGGCTTCTAATACTTGATTGGGTTATCTTGATAAGGCTAAGGTTCTCAATACTTGACTGTAATATCTTGCTTATTAATATTAACTTGCTTTTTATCTTATATTTTCATCATCTACATATTATATGCTCATAATACATGCATCTAGATAATGATTTTGTCTCAACTATATATAAAGTAGAAGTTTTCTCTAATAAAAGAACTTGAAACTAAATTTTCTATTATGCAACTAATCACTAAATAAAGGAGTCATTATTAACAACATAAAAATGGATTTTTATAACATTTTCTCAAGTTTTCTCAAAGTTTTCTCAAATAACAACAAGAATAGTTTTACTAATGAAATAAAAGAAATAAACACCTTCTTTTTATAATATGGTAACCTAAGTCTTAGTAAAAATAATTTGTTAATATTCAATGTTTTCACAAAAAGTTTAAGATTAAAGTCTTTTCAACTTCATAACAAAACCAAGAAACAAACTAGTTTTTAAAGTAAGATAAAATCAACCTAATAACTTATAAAACCACTTAGAAAAATAATGATTTTCAAGTTTTCAAAGAAGGAACTTATTTTCAAAGAAATAACAAGAGTATAAATATGATAAGATCAAAAACAAAGGATTTTATCAATAAAGATGATTTCTTTTCAAATAAGATTGGTAGAGGGAATAAAAGACCAAGTTTTAGAAACAAAAATTTATTTCTAAGGGGTTAATAAACAAGAATATAAGAGGAAAAGACTCATTTTCTAAAAACCATTCTAAAGGCAAATTTATAAATAGGTTATCCACAACTTAATAAAATTTTTGAAAACTTTGTTCTTTTATCACTAGAAGTAGAAATTGTAAAAGACCAAAGTTAAGAGAAAAATTTATTTGTTTTAGAAAGAAAATGGGAAAAATAAAATAAGAATATACTAATGTACCATAACTTAAGAAAATATAAAGTTCTTCAAAATACTTTAAAAAGAAATTTATCAAGTTTAAGTTTCAACATTTCAAAATGAATTGTTTTATAAAAATAATTGTTGAGACACTACCATTAGAATTTTTACATATAAAGTGAGCTTATATATATACTCAAAGGATTTTTAAATCACATATATATATATATATATATATTTGCCAAAGTATTTTAAATAAAGTTGAGTTGAAAAGTTGTTTTGCAAAATCTGGAACTTTTCATTTCGAATGTGTACCATGGCTTTTAGCAACCCAAATTACCTTGTATGTAGAAAATAACCTTATAAATTGATAGATCTTTTTGAGTAGATAGAAATCGATATATAATATGCGAAATTTCGAGTTTAAATGAGCAAGTTATGGCCATTTTAAGTTGGAATTTCACTCTATACGAATTTTAGCGAACTTAGTAAAATAGAGTTGCAAGTTTAAGTAGATCATCCAAGAAATACTCATTTTTAGTATTTCTTTTGTATATGTGACGTGGAGTTCGAGCTACCTTACCCGAAGGACTATTTTGACTAAGGAGCTTCTGCTGATATGGCTGAGTGAGTTTAAATTATTGCAATTATACTTATGTATTTGCTTGTACCTTAGTGACATTAGATTTTAGGAAAAGATAAAATATGAAAGTGCATCTATTTTAGTTTAGTATTGATTTTCTGCAAATTATATGGTCGCTTATAAAATAACTAATACTATGCCATGATTACTTAAATTAAATGATTCATGCATGACACGTAGTGAGTCACATTGCATTCATTACTATACCCTTGGTGGGACAAGGGTATAGTAATGCGGTTGAGGGCCTGAAATCATAATATGAGTTTGATTGTCTATAATTAAATAGTGGGTGAGCACCCGAATCAACTACATTTTAGCAATTGGTAGGAATCTGTACAAAACTACAAAAATATCATTTGCGAACTATGGCTTCGTTGCCCGGAACACCTAACCACTAAATGGAGTAGTAAATCCATTCAAACATATGATCCTTGAAAAATCGTATGTATTGTTTGCTTACATGGTTACTTGCATCTCATATGCTTGATTAAATAATTTGGTTGATTATTGATTGATTGAGTACTTTACTTGTGGAATTAATTCTCACTAAGCAAGAAGCTTACCCCATTATAGATACCTTTTGCAGTTTCCCCATTTATGGTTGAAGGCTCGGGGGTATTTCTCACAAGTATTACCTTTTGGCTTAAAGAGTTTTTGGAAGAAGTCAAAGACTAGATATATACTTAGACTTTTAAGTAAATCTCCTTGTAATTATTTTGAAATAGACTTCAGTGGACTTTGATCAACCATAGCTTTTAGCAAGGGAATGCCCCTTTGATGATTGTAAGACCTCTATATATGTTTCCTTAATTTAGATATTATGTTATGATTTCCGTTCTTAAACTGCTTTATGAATGTCTTGTTAAACAACTTGTTTCAAAGTTGGTCCTCTATGATCCTGAACATATGCCTTACACCCGGTATCAAAGCTTATGAGATGACTGGGATCGTTATACTTAAGCTTTAATATTAAATATGTCAACTGTCGCATTTAACGTACCCTTTGGGGCGTGATAGCTCCCTTAGCCACCATCAACATTCCAAGCATGTAACAATCATTGGATATGAAATCCTCCACAACTTTCTCTTTAGTATGAGTAGACAAACCTTCTTTGACCGTCATTCCTTTGAGGTCAATTGTCTTGATACTCTAACTAATGTTCTTTATGCTTCAAAAATGTTTAATTCTCAAATTTTGCAAAAGTAATGTTTCTATATCAAAAGCCATTTGTTTAGCCTCTTCAACAAGCTTAATAGCTTAGGTAGATTTTTCCTTCACATACTCCAGTTTCTTAACCTTAAAGTTGAATTTGGATTATAGATTTTTTATACATCTTCCTAACCTAGAAGAGCTCAATATTTTGCTTTGCAACTTAGGTAATTTTACCAAATAACTCATCACTGACTTTGTTTATAGAATGCCTCAAATCCTTTATCTCTTTCCTCTTTTTCTCCGATGGCATCTCTCATGTTTCTTCACTTACAACAACCAATAACAACACTTCTAGTTCAACTCTTTGAATTAAAAAAAAAAAGGCCTTAAATTTATCCTCATGATAATTTAAACGGATAGAGAGAAGACCTACAAACTTAGATTCCACAGCCTTCTTTTCATCTTCATTTGCTCTTTTAGTAGCCTAAAAGTCTCCCTTTTGAACTCTTCATACAACATCAGAGCCTTCTTTAAGTGAGTTTGGATATATTGAATGAAATGAGACACCTCATATTCCAAAAATTAGATTAGAGCTAAGAAGTAGGTAGAGAAAGAAGACTTGCCTTGTGACATCTTGAGCAAGTGGTGCCACCACTTAAGCCCCTTTGGGACTTTGGCACTGGGGAAGGATGAACCTCCTCTTTGTGTGATTATCCCTTCTCCTGGTATAAATTGACAATGTCAAAGGTACCTCGATCTAGGATCCACCTTCTAAAATAGCAAGACCATATAATTCATTAGATAAGGCTTATAAATAGCTAGGGCACCTAATCTTGATTAAGCTAGTTGATTTCTCTAAAATCAACATGCATGCTTCATGTATTAATCATTTCTTCAAAAGCAGTTTTTTTCCTTAAATTCTTGAACTTATATAGGGTGTTGATGCACTATTGTAAAGGGGGAAAGATGATTTGGGGTTTGAGTTGCATAATAAAAAATTGAGACAATTGCAACATGTTACAGAAGTGGTTCTAGCTAGAGTTAAGTTTTAGAATAGCGTTTTAGATGTTAAAGGAAATTACAATGAACTTGAGCTTATGAAGCAAGCAGATTTTGACTAGCCCATTTAATGCTATTGGCTCATTTAGATATATTGTTATTACAATAAGAGCTATATGTAACTAAATGTAGTTCAATGATGTTTTTTTACCTTACCACATGTCATATTAGGGAAAAGTATAAAATTGTAACTACATATCATTATCCCCATATACACACTAGGGCAATGACCAAAAAATGAATGAAAAATTTAAAACATTGCTTCCTAACATTATTGTGTTATCTCTATATTCGAAGGATTTTGTTTAAATATTAATTACAATTGAAATTTAGACCATACACCACATACTAGTTTGGCTTACTCATGTAGATGTACTTTATACTCATGTTCCCTATTAGGAGGCATTGAACTTAGAAAAAAACGTTATAATAATCATATAATAAGTTTGTAACACCTTACCTTCCACTATACCATGCTCATTATTACTATTTTTTTTCGGGTTAATTACAAAAAAAAAAAAAGACTTTTGTTTTTTCTTTTACAATCAACTAACCTGTAATTGCCTTCGTTTTGTTCCCTTCTATACTATTAACTTAGCTACGTGTCAAGTATGTATGTCATGCATGAAATGGGAAAAAAAAAAAAACAATTTCAATGCTTTTTGTAGGCTACACAAGCTAAGCCTTCTCTTTCTTCTCTCTCTTCTCTCTCTCTCTCTCACAATAATACTCACCCAGCATATTAGCTTCTTAATGAATGACTCACATAATTAAATGGAACGGATATGTACTTGATCATGTTTTTTTTTTTTTCATATGTGCTTTTTAAAACTCCTTTTAGTCTCTTTTAAAATTCCTTTGAATGCGCAAATATTACTAGCCAGTAAACCGCGTGCGTGTGTAGTAATAAAATTTTGGTGAAAACTGATCGTGTCTACAAGGAGCAAAGACTAGCTATCAACTGTATTAATCCTAATTGTATCTAGGCAAAATAAAAAAGAAATATATATTTTTCTTTTTTTGGATATAAGACTATATATAAAGAAATAGGTATTTCCAACACTTATAATTGATTTAGTTTAAGAGCCAACAAATTAGAAAATCAATTGAATGTATGCTATGACCAAATTATAATTGCAAATCCAAATTGTTAATGGGTTTAGTTTTTTAATCAGTCAAGCACCAGATAACAACTCCTTTTTCCAAAGAAAGAAATTATCCTAAATTAACCAATCAATATTACCTATTTCTAGGAAAGTGATCAATTGACTAATTTGTATAATTTACCAAACCTTAATTGAATTCAAATCCATATTCCTATTGGATTTATAATCCTTATTAGTCAATCATAGAATTGATTAGAAATAAATTTTCCAATTACAATCCTAATCTATCATGAATTTTCCAATAATCGGTGAAAAGCATTAACAACATGAAAACAAGCAATGAAAAGCAATAAATAGTAGATAAACATCAATTAGATAATTCAGATCAACAACTCAAAACCCTAATAAGATCAAAACGAACAAGCTTTAAACATCATCCAATAATTGAATATAAGAAAAGAACAAAATCACCTTAACGAGAAAATCTTGTTCTTGAATTCAAGTTCAAATGACGTTTTCTAGTTGAATCCCAATGTAGAATTTGAAATCAAATTAAAAGTAAAAAATTTCTAGTGATCTAAGCCCTAATCTAGATCTAGGAGTAAAGGAAAATAGGGTCTATTTCGTGCCTAGGGTTTTTTTTTTTTTAAATGATCCAACAAGAAAAGTTTATATATGAAAAGTCACAGAAGACATAGGTCGATTGCCAAGGCTGGTTGCCAAGGCCGACGACCCTTAATTTAATTTAGCTGGCCTTCAATGAAAAATAAATTTCGAAGAGGTTTGATGGATGTACGGCGGCATCAAGGCTGGTAGTCTTGATTCCTAAAATGTCGACCTTCCTTGTAAAAAAAATTGTTTTTGAGACAAAATCGCCACCAGCATTTGCGCAGTCTTAAAGCGGCCTTGGAGTTATATCAGCTCAAAGCCAAGGACATAGAACTTCTAGTAGCTAATGTAAGTTGAAAATTGTGAAGGCTGGCGAAATTTCTCTTAAACGTTGGTAGCTTTGTTTGTTTGGTTGAAAGCTTCCTTGCTTCTTAATGAAGGCTAGTGATGTAGATCCTACATTGGCCAGCCTTTGTTCTGTTTTCTCTAATTTTTGCTCAAAAATCCTCTAACTTTTACATATCTGCATTATGAGTCCTCAATGACCTAAAATATCAATTTAAGAACACTTAAATACCAATTCCTTTTGATTTCTATAAAATGAATAATAATTTAGCATGGATTCTTCAATAAAAAGTGAATAAAATATGACTTTATCAGTACTTGAGTAGCAAAAATGGGAGAAGGGGTCTTACTAGAGCCACCTTTACTCAGGAAAGTGACCAATCTAGAATGTCATGTGTTTTCATCAAAAGCCATGGCAAAGATCACTGTGGGTGTGGGTGCGGGTTCCATCGTTTTTGAGATTATGTTCCTATGAATATGCTTAAGGAAGGTACATAGGTGGTAGTGGGATTGTACTTAAAAGAGAGCTGGAGCTGAAGAGAATGACAATGCTATCATCGTCTTCCTCGAGTTAATGTCAACACAAACTTACTATGCTTTGCTATTTTAATATGAAACATATGGAAACAACAGAATAGATTTGTTTTTTACAAAACCAACTTAGATCCTGAAAGAGTTAGATTAGGTATCTTGTTGGAAATTAGTTATTAGTTCGAAAAGTCATTGATGGAGCTTCTAGGTCTTTTTCTAGTGAAGACTTAGTAAGATGGTGACTTAGTGGAATGGTTTTGGCAAGATGTGTTTGTGTTGTATGAAGAAGATGATGGTACTATTGTGTTTATGGGGGTTACTTTTTTGGTGATAGTGAGAGAAAGTGAGGAGGGAGAAAGCTTAGTTTCTCCTTCAATGGAGATTTGGTCTTAGAATAGAGAAGATGATGATGTCATCCTAAACATTGTCTTCATTATATTTGTTAGTAAATTGAAATTGATATTTTTTTGCCTTTATATATGCCACACGTGCTTGACACATGGTTAATTTAACAATAGATTGCATGAAAAAAAAAAAAACGGAGGTAAATATAGGTAAGTGATTGTCAAAAAAAAAAAAAAAATTACTAGTCATGTCTTTATAAAAGTGCAAAAACATAGGTTTTTTTTTGTAATTAACCCTTTTTTTTTCCATAACTTATCATCCAATAGTACATTAATGACTTATAGTTGGGTTGAGAAACAATTTAAGAAATGCTCTATCCTTTATAGTAGTTACCCCTTATATCATTGCCGGAAGTTTATAATCTACTTTTCTCCATATTAGCTTAAGAGTCCATTGTATGAGGTTCAACATATATTGTTTAATTGTAACTTATGAAGTATTATAAGGTCTATGTTTTACTCGAAAAAAGGTAGGAAAAAGAATCTTTTTCCCAAATCAGGTTCCTTGTATTCCTCTTTTGAATTTAATAATCTTAATAGAACTTGTAAGATGAGATGCGAGCCATGTACCCAGAGCTATTAAATGAATCAGGTAACTTTCAAGGATGAAAGTTTCTTTTAGGAAGCGAAAGATGTAAGATACAGATAATTAGTTTATAATGAATTGCAGATTCGTAATAAAGTGTTGTTTACAAAGGTATTTTTGTCCTTGAATAGATAGAATTGAAGACGAGGAAGTCATACGCAAGGCATCGGGTGATCTTGGCCTAAGCTGGCATTTAAGTCGCCGGCCTTAATTAAAGGCTGCTAGCTTATTTGTATAAGATGCCAGCATTGAAGAACTATCGAAGAGGTAATAAAGACCGACTTATACCGGCAGGATGGCCGCCAGTGTAGTAAGGAAGGCTGTCGGCGTATCATGGTAGGTCGCCGGCGTATTGGCCAGCTTACAGTAGCGTTTTTCCTCAGCTGAGTTCCTCTATAAATAGACCTTTAGACCTTCGATTTCCCCTGTAAATCCCCGAAATTTTTGGATCTAAATTATAGTTTAAACCCTAAACGGAAGTCAACCGGATTTCCAGAGTCAACCAAACCCTAGTTTACCGTAACCGCTTAAGTCCGGCATTGCCGTTTTCTCAAGCCCTAGAAAACGAAGTTGAAAAAATTAGTTGTAATAGTTCGTAATAGCTATAGGTTTTATAAAATATCAGATTGAAGAATTTCGAGTGTCCTTTGAACCGATCGGACATGATTCTTGAAAGACGTGTCCGAAAGCCCGGAATAGGAAAATTATTCCGAATATACCGTTAGACTCGTAAAAGTATAAGATTTCCAAAAATATCAATTTTGTAATTTTTCGGTAGCTAGAAATATCATATATCTCTTTTATACACATACTTTCTTACTACCGGTATTTAATTGTCATGTCTACTTTTACATTACACTATTTTCTACTATTCTACACTATTCACCTATCTCTACTTTTTCTTACAACCTATTGTTACAAACCATACACCTACTTCTTACACATTTTCATTTCCAATACAATTTCACATCTTTCATTTCTTACTTTAATTAATCAAAAGACAAAAAAAAAATTAATTTTTCTCTTCCCCCACACACACAAATAGCGCCGGCCACCCCTCTCCATGCATCAATTTGTTTTGTTTTTCAATTATTTAATTAACACAAATTATCTCCCACATTTTCCTATAAATACCCCTTCATACCTTCATCTTTCACACCACTTCTTCTCTAAAGTTACTCTACAAAAATTTCTCTCCAAATTTCTCTCAAGAGTTCTTTCAAGAAGTCATCTTAGTTTAGCTTCCTTTAGGTGAGAATTTTCTCAAGATTTCTTCATGTTCATCTACTTAGTATGAGCTTAGGTGTGTTTTCTAAAACCATGAAGGTTAAGAAAGCAATATTAGGTTCATGCTTTGTTTTTGTTCATAAACATAATTCCTCTATGTTCATTTATGTTTCTTCTATGTTCTTTACTACCTAACATATCTATATATCTATATATACTATTTAGAGCATATAAGCTCATTATCTTGCAATTTATTTATCTTTCATGCAATTTATTTACTTTATTGCAATTTATTTCAAGTTGATTTTAAGACTAGTCATTCTAGTCTTAGACTTGTCCTCATCAAGTCAAAACAATTTCTCTTTCTTTTCTTTTATGGACTAGTCTTTTCTTAGTCCCGGGGTACCTTGATGAAGCTAAGGTCCCAATACTTGATTTACTTTATTAAGCTTTCAAGTTATTATGTTCCTTTATATTTCTATAGCTTATGATTCATATTCATGCATGAACATAATGTTTTTGTCTCAACAAAAAATAAATGAGAAAGTGTTTTCTTGTATTAAAGATTCTTTCTAAAATAAATATGGAAAATGGATTTCTCAAAAACCCATGAACATGCATGGGAATGATTTTTCTTACATAAACAAAAGGTTTTATGAAAACTTACCTTTCATCAAGAAATATTCTTTTGGAATCATTACAAAAATAAAAATGTCATTTTATTATCTTTCGAATCCAAGTTTTGAAAATAAAACCACACCTTAGGAATTTAAGGAAATTACAAGAGATTAAATTTAGAAAAAGAATATTCATCTCAATAACTCAAGATCTTTCAAAAGCAAAATAAATATTCAATAGAATCTCAAGTTCAAAGTCTTTTAAAACCTTAATTTTTATAAGTTGAGACAACTCCATTTACTTCATACATTTGTTATGAGTCATTACACATAAATATATACCTTTCAAAAGTTTACAAAATAATTGAAATATTCATCTTTTCAAATGAACTTTGTTTACAAGAAGGAAAACAAGTTTTTGTAAATTCGTGGCAAATTTAGTCGCTGCCTTTTCGGGACCTAAACGACTTAGTTTTATAAAAATAAGCTTAGAAATGCGTAGATTTTTTGAGTAGGTAGAAAACGATATATTATACGCGAAATTCCGAGTTAAAATGAGCAAGTTATGGCCATTTTAAGTTGGAATTTCCCCTTATACGATTTTAACACGATTTTAAGAAAAGATTAGAATCTTCAAGGATAGAATTTCATGAAATACTCATTTTGGGTATTCTTCTTGATTAGATAATCACGAGGAGGATTGTTCGTATCCCGAGGATTACTACGATTAAGTGGAATTTCTGAACGACCCATCCAATTCAAGAAAGGTGTCATCATGGCCGAGTGAGTTATTCCCATTATTTTTCATACTCTTGATTGTGCTTGTAAAATTAGTTGCACTAGAATTTAAGAAAAATCAAAAGGAAATGTATGATAATATGTTGAAAGAATACTAAGTATATCGAAACTTGATTTGTTTGTAATAAAGTTGTATGTGAATTAATATCTTGAAATGTTTGAAATTGATTGATCACTTGAAAGAAGTTAAATGTAACTACTAGACTTTAATTAAAGAAATTATTCATGCACTTCATATGTTGAGTCACATTGCATTCACTACTATACAATTGGTGGGACAAGTGTATAATAGTGGTGGTAGACATAACCGGTATATCATGTCAGTGGCGAGTAGGAGCCAGTAAGAACTACTTAATTTGATGGCTAGTAGGAGCCTGTAATAACTACAAGTTTTTGATGGCTAGTAGGAGCCTGTAATAACTACAAGTTTTTGATGGCGTATAGGAGCCGGTAAGATCTATAAAAGTGTTTTTAAAAGTTGTGGCTGTAATTGGCCTGAATACCCAACCCCGAATGAAGGGCGTAATTCATTCAACATATGATTTCCGGAAAGTCATATGTCTTGTATGCTCACGTGGTTGTTGCATTTCATACGTTTGAATAATAAACTTGATTGATAATTTACTTCGAGTATGAATTTTGGGATTTACTCACTAAGCCCATAAACTTACACCCCTATAGGTATTTGTATTCTCAAGAACACCTATTTTGAGCCCGAAGTCTTCCAGTATCTGTATATGTTTTATGTTGAAGCTTTTGGAGGAAATCTACTTGAAGACTTAGATTAGAATTCCTTTGAAATCTTTAATTTTGGATGTTATGAAGTTTATCTCGATCCTTGGAATTAGTGGGGGTATGCCCCTAAGAAATTATGTAACAGACCTTTGGTTATTTATGATATGATATACTTTATTTCTGGATTCTTGTATGTTTATCTTTACTTGCTTAAACTATGCTTCCCAAAAGCGTCTCTTATTACCGTGTTAGACGCCTTACATATAATACTAAGGCTTTCGCATGACTAAGGTAGCCATTCTTAAGCCTTGATATTATATGTGGCGGACTGCCACATTTAGGGTACCCTTCGGGGCGTGACATCCCCACACTTCTTCCTCAGCCAAACTCAAGGTATGTGAGTATAATCTTGGTCTTTTTCAATTCTTTTCCTTAGATAGATAAATATAATTCTAGTTTTGTATATGATTGAAGGAGATTCGAGAATCTATTAGAAAAAACTTTAAAGCGGATTTTGAGAGTTTCAGTTTCAAATCAAAGTAAAGGTAATATCTCTATCAAAATCTTGTAGATTTTGAGATTAATATATTATGGGAATATAATCATAGCGATAGTAAATTACTTATGACAGGAGATTGATTGGACGAATTAGGGTTCTATTGCAAGCAAGATCTGCGAGTTCTAAGTAGATATGAACCCGTTTTATCTTTGTAGATATAAAGTTATGAAGTTTCGTAGTCGTTTTGCTCATAGAGAATTGTATATATATATTTATGTGTTGTGAAGGGAAGTTTTGAGATCGTTAAGAACTCTAGAGAAATTGTGGAAAGGGTTTCTGTGAAAAGCATACGGGATAAATAGGTGTGTTGATCTTCGGTTAGGTTTATGGAATTAGGGTTAGGGTTTGATATTGTTATTACAATTAGAATTGATTGCAATATATATATATAAAAAATATATATTGTTAAACAGGAGTATTGTGAGATTAGGGTTCCTTTTCAATTGAAAGTTTCTATTGGATAGATTGAGATTGAAAGCAAATCTAAGTACGACCTTACCATGTTTGATTGTATGTGCATGTAGGATTAGCTGTTATAAATGGGAATTAATAATTATCAGACTTTAATTGAATCAAGTGTTACTTGTGCTTAGCTGGGGTTAGTAAAGACTACGATAGTACTGTAATATTAATGCTGGCAACCTAATGATTCTTATGTAGCGGTGTCCCGAGTAGAGCTGCACCTAGAGATGATTCTGGTAGATTAAGAGTTGTTACCAGCTTAATTATGGAACGTAATTATATATGTATGTACTATCTATATTATGGTTTTCATCAGGGTCATGAGTTACTCCGGGTTTAGGATTAGTGATCAATAGTCCTAAACTGTGTTGTTTGCAAGCTAATGAAAAGATAACAATTTGTGCTCATTGCATTAGAATCTAAGTTGTATGTGATATTGTTGTTGCATGATCATGTGCATGTGTTTTTAGTTTGGCGTACTGGGTGTTTTGGTTTAGCGTACTGGGTGTTTTTCACTCAATCCTTATTTTTTCACAGGTACAGGTGAAGATTCTATTATCTATGACTTGACAGGCTATGACGTATACATTGACTATGGGAAAGTGATAGTGGATTTGATCCTTCTGCCAATAGTTGAGATTAGTGATCTTAGATCTAATGATTTCAGAAATGAAAAACAATAATTTTATGATTAGTTTATTATTTTTGGAGATTCTGTTATGTTTTTAAAGTTAACTTGTTTAGTTTGTGATTTAGAAGAATTGATGACCTTTTGTTTTATTAGTATCCTATATATGAGATCTTTAGGGACATTTGAGTTACATATATATTTGCTGATTAGAAATTATAACATTTGTGTGTCAATCTATGGTAGTGACACGTGGTGGGTTGATAATGCCTCAGCTGAGGGCATTAAAACTTAAGTGGTATCATAGCAATAGTTTTTTTATCAATAGATTTACATTATGACTCCTTAGACGGTGAGCATTGATGAGAGGGATAGGGATAGTAGGGACGCTAGTTTTAAGTTATGATGTTTTCTATAATTTTCTTTAATAATATGATCTCTTAGTTCTTAATCTTATAAATGTTACGTTACCCTTTTCTAGAATGCATCCACGTAGAAGAGCCCCTGATGCTGGTTCCTCTAGAACTGGTGAAGAGGAATAATCACCCCCGAATCAGGCACCTTTGAACCAAGAGCATGAGGATTTGCCCCCACCACCGCTGCCCTCGGTCCCACTTATAGGACATTGAATGCCTATTGATGCTGCTCAACTGATGTAAGTGATGAATGCCCTACTGGGAGTAGTTGCCCAACAACAACAAAATATGAGTGATGACATGCAAGTGTTCCAAGCAAATGCTCAAGCTTGGAGGTAGGAGACCTAAAGGATGAATGGTAATGGAGGGAAGCGGGTGAGACACGCTCATGTTCTAAGCTTGAACAAGTTTGTGGACTTAGTGTATAAGTTCGAGTCGACACCTAGACAACCCCTAGAGGCACAATTATGGATGGATGAGGAGGAAAAGACTTTCGCCGCATTAGACATTCCTGAACATAAGAAAGTGGAATATGGCTCCTACCTTCTGATTGGTAGGGTAAACAATTAGTGGCTAAGCACCAAGAGACACATGCCAGGAGTAATCACATGGAACATGCTTCAGCAAGCCTTCTATAGGGAGTTCTTCCCGAATAGTGTCAGATAGAAGATGCTGCAGGAATACTATATTTTGCAACAAGGCAAGTTGATTGTTGAAGAGTATGAAGCAGAACTGAATAGGCTGATGAGGTTTCTCCTCGAGCCACTAAGAGAAAGCGAAGATGCTAAGATGAGTAGTTTCATCACTGGGTTAGAACCGAAGATTCAACATCAGGTTAATTTGATGGAGTTGACCAGTTACTCATCTGTGGTCAACAAGGCAAAGCTGGTTGAGTAGGGATTAAAGAGGATTAAGGGAAGGGAGGACTCGAGGAGTCAGGTTTATTTAGGCAAGAGGCCAGCTGCTTCAGTTATTGCTTAAGATAGAGGAAAAAGATCTTTCACCCAACAAGTAAAATCTTTGGTCCTAAGTTCTAATAAGAAATGCCTTAAATACCACGGACCCCATGATGTAAAAGATTGCAAATAGCCCAACAATGCTTGCTTCAACTGTGGAAAGGTGGGCATAGTCAGAGATTTTGCACTGAGCAATCAGGAGGTCTACCTATTTTCTACTTTAAGTGTGGACAAAGAGGGCATAAGGCCATGGATTGTAAAGAGCTGGATAGGTAGGTAATTTCAAGAGCTCCAGTAGGTAAACCTCAAGGTCAAGGATAAAGAGCACTTGCCAAGATTTATGCACTACAGCATAGAGATACCTCCAGTGTGGACACCATAGCAGGTATGATGTCTATGCTTGAGAATAGTGCATATGTATTATTTGATACTGGTGCGAGCTTTTCATGTATATCTGAGTTGTTTACATCTATATGTAGAGTGAATGTTGAATTCATGTATGGATGTCTTACTGTAAATACTCCTTTAGGGATTGGATCCTTGTTGAATAGAATCTGTAGAAATGTGAACATAGAAATAGAAGGCAGGTATTTACCTGCACATCTTATGGTGATGGACGATCGATTTTGATGTAATCTTAGGAGTAGACTGGTTGATGAAACACCAGACTGTAATTGATTGAAAAAACCTAGTTGTGGAGTTTAGTTTAGATGGAGACGAATTTGTATATAAACTCGTAGTACAAAGACTTGCAACTTTACCCACATACGAGTTGTAAAAGAAGCCAGTATTGATAGTGGCAGCTATGAAATTTGGTGATGAATCAAAGAATGACCTTGTAAGAATAATGGTTGTGAGAGAGTATCTAGATGTATTTCCAGAAGATTTACCTGGATTACTGCCTGAAAGAGAGGTCGAGTTTACCATTGATTTGGTATCAGGTACCATGCCTAAGTCTAAAGCACCATACCGTATGGCTCCGGCTGAGTTGGCAGAATTAAAGGTTCAATTGGAGGACTTACTCAAGAAGAAATTTATTAGACTGAGCGAATCACCTTTGGGAGCGCTAGTGTTATTTATGAAAAAGAAAGACGGGAGCATGAGATTGTGCATTGACTATCGAGAATTGAACCAGGTGACGATTAAGAATAAGTATCTGCTGCCTAGAATAGACGACTTGTTCGATCAATGGGCAAGAGCACGAATATTCTCCAAGATTGATTTAAGGTCGGGGTATCATCAATTGCAAATTAAGGCGGAAGATATTCTAAATATAACTTTCAGAACTTGATACGGGCATTATGAGTTTATAGTTATGCCCTCTGGTCTTACAAATGCACCTGTGGTATTTATGGATCTCAAGAATAGAGTCTTTAGGGATTATCTAGACTCTTTTGTGTATTGTTCATTGACGACATCCTGGTGTATTCAAAGATTAAGGAAGAACATGAAGAACATCTCCGATTGGTTTTAGGTAGGCTACGAGAAGAAAGGTTGTATGCTAAATTCACTAAATGTGATTTTTGGTTGGACCAAGTGTCATTCTTAGGACATATTGTAGATGGGAATGGAGTTTCTGTAGATCCCGTGAAAGTAAAAGCTATGGTTGAATGGCTGACTCCTAAGACCATATCTGAGATAAGAAGTTTCCTAGGGATGCCAGGGTACTATCGGATATTTTTTGAAGACTTCTCTAAACTTGCAAATCCTTTGACAAGATTGACGCAGAAAGGAGTGAAGTATGTTTGGGATGAAAATTGCGAGGGTAGTTTATGACAATTAAAAGAGAAATTAGTATCTGCACTGATTTTAGCTTTGCTATTGAGTGGAGAGGAGTACACTATTTATAGTGATGCTTCTATACAAGCTCCAGGTTGTCTTTTGATGCAAGGTGGAAGAGTTATCACATATGCATCTTGATATTTAAAGCCGTATGAAAGAAATTATCCCACTCATGATGATAGGAATCTAGGCATTCGAAGTCATGGAAAAGGAGTACCAAAGGTCCAAGCAACACGGTGCAAGTTCAAGGCACGAAACGGGGTGAATTGGGGTGTCTAGAAAAAGTAGGCCGGCTACTAAGCCGCCGGCCTAAGGGCTTGCGCCGCCGGCTCACATGGCTGGCCTAGATATTTTATTTATTTTTATTAGGGTTTCGATTTTTTTTTTTTTAGTTTTTGTGTCTTTTTGAATTTCTTTATTTTTAATTGATATAGGGATTAATTACAATTATGTTTTTCATTTACGTTATCGGTTACGTAACTGCCGTAATTATGTTTTTTCTTCAGTTACGTAACTGCCACAATTATGATTTTTCAGTTACGTAACTGCCATGTAATAGCCTATATATTAAGGCTAGTAAGAGATATAGAAATAAGATTTTGGAGTATTTTTATTAGAACACTTTGAGTGTGGAAACCTATTTAAGGTTGAATTGATTTTATTGAGATTGTTTTTCTCTTTGGATCATACATATTCTTATCAATTCGTGAGTTATATCGTGTTGTGGCGAATATTGTCATTGAACATATTGTTTCATTGACTCCGTGTTAGTTTTCTAGGTTGTGGCATCTATCAATCTCGAATCCAAACACAAACTAGTTTAGGTTTTATTGTTCGTGGCATCTATCGAACAATATACTTATTCATATCCATCTTGTTTTTGCTAGTTTCATATTATTGGAAAGAAAAACCCTAAAAAGAAAGTTTACATCTTTATCGAGTTTGTGCATCAGAGCATATCCAGATCCGCATCATTTGGTATCAGAGCTGTGGTTTGCAGATTGTTCGTGCGGATCGCATTACAGGTTGGTTTGAATCTTCCTTTCTAATTTTCACTGGCTTGGGAATTTGTTGTTGCTGCTGTTAGGGTTAGGGTTTGGTGTTTATTGGAGTGGTGATTGGTTGTTGTTGTGGGGTTTGAGAAGTGTGAAATTTGCTGCTGTGATTTTTGTATTGATTATTGAAGAGATGTCGTCTGAAAGTAGTGTGAATAGCAACAATCACAGGGCTAGGAGAAACAATACTGATGGAGGAGATGTTGTGACTAGGGCTGAGTTTAATCAACTCCAGGAGAATATTAGGGTGATTATGGAGAGACTGGAGGTGAGGGACAGGAGGAGTCACAGTGGTGCTAGTCATAGGAGACGTTCTGGAGATGAATCTGAGGTGAATAGTGTAAGGAGTAGGAGGCGAGGTGATAGAGATGAGAGGAGAAAAGGGATTGAAAATATCAAATTGAAAATTCCTACTTTCACTGGAAGCAATAAACCTGAGGAGTTTTTGGATTGGATACCTCGTGTTGAGAAAGTATTTGATTGTTATGAGTGGGACGAGCGCATGAAGGTGAAGATGGCGTCTCTAGCATTTTCTGATTATGCCAGTTTATGGTGGGATAAGTTGCAGTCTGAGAGGCGTAGGGCTGATGAAGAGAAGGTGCGTTCATGGGCTCTAATGAAGAGATTGATGAGGAGTCGGTTTGTGCCTGATTACTATAAACAGGAGATACTGATGGATTTGCAGTCCTTGAGACAGGGTCAGAGGAGCATTGAGGAGTATGTGAAGGAGTTTGAAACGTTGATGACACGATGCGACATCAAGGAATCATCTGATGAATCCATAGCTCGTTTCATTAATGGGCTGAAGATGGATATTGCCAGTGTGGTTGAGCTCCAGCAATATAGGACTCTAGAGGATGTGATCAAGTTGGCTAGTAGAGTTGAGAGGCACCAGCGCAGACGGTCTCAGAAATCACATTATCACTACAGATCTGATGAGGGTGAGAAAGAGAAGAAAGAGAAGAAGGAGAAGGAGAAGGAGAAGGGAAAGGAAGTGGAAGAGAGGGCTCCAGAACAGAAGAGAAGCCGGGATATCAAATGCTTCAAGTGCTTGGGGCATGGACATATAGCTTCCAATGTCCTAATAGGCGAGTCATGGTAGTGAAGGGGGGAAAGCTCGAGAGTGAGGAAGAAGCAAAGACTGAGGATGAGTCATCTAAGTCTACAGAAGAGCAGGTGCTTAAAACATTTGTGGAGCATCCAGTACAGGGTGAATTATTGATGGCTAAGAAGGAAGAAGCTGCTGTTCCTGATCAAAGATCAAATTTGTTTCATATTCAGGGCATGGTAAAAGACAAGACATGCTTGATTGTGGTTGATTCGGGTAGCTGCACCAATATTGCTTCAGCGGGATGGGTAGCTAAGATGGGTCTACAGGTGGAGCAGCATCCCAGGCCTTATGCTCTACATTGGTTGAGTCCACAGGGGGCTGTACATGTGCATAAACAGGTTCGTGTTCCATTATCCCTTGGTGATTATACTGACATGTGGTATGTGATGTAGTTCCTATGGAAGCTACACATGTGATCCTTGGACGGCCTTGGCAATATGACTTGAGGGCCAAGTATGATGGATACACAATGAATACACCATCCAACACGGGACAAGGTTTATAGACTTCTTCCCATGAGTCCAGGAGAATTACAACAAGTCAAATTGATGCATATCAAGAAGACAAAGGGGAAAAGGAGCTTGTTCATGTGGTCTAACAAGCCAAAGGATCAAGATTCGAGGTCGAATCTTCTTCAACTTGGAGGGAATGATAGGAATCCGGGCATCCGAAGTCATGGAAAAGGAGTACCAAAGGTCCGAGCAACACGGTGCAAGTTCAAGGCACGAAACGGGGCGAATTGGGGTGTCCAGAAAAAGTAGCCGGCTACTAAGCCGCCGGCTCACATGGCTGGCCCAGATATTTTATTTATTTTTATTAGGGTTTCGATTTTTTTTTAGTTTTTGTGTCTTTTTGAATTTCTTTATTTTTAATTGATATAGGGATTAATTACAATTATGTTTTTCAGTTACGTTATCGGTTACGTAACTACCGTAATTATGTTTTTTCTTTCGTTACGTAACTGCCACAATTATGATTTTTCAGTTACGTAACTGCCATGTAATAGCCTATATATTAAGGCTAGTAAGAGATATAGAAATAAGATTTTGGAGTATTTTTATTAGAACACTTTGAGTGTGGAAACCTATTTAAGGTTGAATTGATTTTATTGAGATTGTTTTTCTCTTTGGATCATACATATTCTTATCAATTCGTGAGTTATATCGTGTTGTGGCGAATATTGTCATTGAACATATTGTTTCATTGACTCCGTGTTAGTTTTCTAGGTTGTGGCATCTATCAATCTCGAATCCAAACACAAACTAGTTTAGGTTTTATTGTTCGTGGCATCTATCGAACAATATACTTATTCATATCCATCTTGTTTTTGCTAGTTTCATATTATTGGAAAGAAAAACCCTAAAAAGAAAGTTTACATCTTTATCGAGTTTGTGCATCAGAGCATATCCAGATCCGCATCACATGACTTGGAACTGGCATCCGTAGTTCATGCATTGAAATTGTGAAGACATTATTTGTATGGTGAAAAGTGCAAAATATTCACGGATCATAAGAGCTTGAAGTACATTTTCAACCAGAGAGATCTAAACATGAGGCAAAGAAGGTGGTTAGAACTTATCAAAGACTATGACGTGGATATCCAATACCACCTTGGAAAGGCCAACGTCGTAGCGAATGCCTTAAGTAGGAAAAGGAATGAGAATTAAACAGCTATGATCACTTTTGAGCGTCACTTACTAGATGATATGAGGAAATTGGACTTGGAAATAGTGACTCGAAAAGTAAATGCACAATTGGCAAGGCTGCAGATTTTGCCTCCATTGGTCATTAGAATTAAAGCAAGTTAGGTGGATGATCCGAGCATATTGGAGATAAAGCAAAGAATGGAAATTGGCGGAGCCCCTAAGTTCTATATTGATGAAGAAGGTATCATGAGATACAAGGGAAGACTATGTGTATCGGAGCAAGGAGAAGAGATTTGCTAAAGGAAACGCATTATTCAAGTTATTCCATCCATCCAGGAGGTAACAAGATGTACCAGGACTTAAAAAAACTATACTAGTGGAATAATGCCTATACCCCAGTGGAAGTGGGAACACATAAATATGGATTTTGTCATAGCTCTACCCAGAACCAAAGAAAAGTTGGACTCAATATGGGTAATAGTGGTCAGACTTACGAAGTTTGCACGATTTATACCTATTAGGACTGGGTTTACTTTAGAACATCTGGTCACTTTATATATCAAAGAGATTATGAGACTACATGGAATTCCAGTGACCATTGTGTCGGATTGTGATATCAGGTTTGTAGGAGATTCTAGAAAAGCTTACATAAAGCTTTTATGTACTAAAGTGATTTTTAGTACTGTTTATTACCATCAGACAAATTGGCAGTCTGAACGTACCATCCAGATTCTTACATGCTAAGAGCCTAGTCTTGGACTTCAAAGGAAGCTGGGATGAGCATTTGCCATTGGTAGAATTTGCCTATGGCACAGTTATCAAGCGTTAATAGGGATGCCACCATATGAAGCCTTATATGGAAGGAAGTGTCGATCATCGATTACTTGGGGCGAAGTAGGTGAAAGACACATTCTAAGACCCAAATTGGTGTAAGATGCTATTGACAAAGTTAAAGTAATCAGATAGAAATTACAAGCTACACAAAGCCGATAGAAAAGCTATGCAGATAACTGAAGGAGACCATTGGAATTTTAGGTAAGAGAGCACGTGTTACTTAAGATATCATCGACAAAGGGTATTGTCAGCTTTGGTATAAGAGGAAAGTTAAACCCCAGATATGTTGGACCATTTGAGATTCTAGAATGGATTGGAGATATAGCATACAGACTAGCACTGTCGCCGAGTTTGGAAGGAGTGCACAATGTATTTCACGTATCCCTGTTGAGGAAATATGTGCAAGACCCTGATCAGATTATAGCTTTGGAATCATTGGAAGTTCAAGATAATCTGTTTACTTGAGAAAATCCCATGAGAATCTTGGATATGAAAGAAAAGATATTGAGGAGATGCGTGATCAAGTACGTGAAGGCCCAATGGATAAATCAAACTGAACGAGAGGCAACCGGGAGCTGCAAGATGAGATGCGAGCCATGTACCCCGAGCTATTAAATGAATCAGGTAACTTTCGAGGATGAAAGTTTTTTCTAGGAGGGCAGAGATGTAAGATACAGATAATTAGTTTATAATGAATTGTAGATTCGTAATAAAGTGTTGTTTATAAGCATATTTTTATCCTTGAATAGATAGAATTGAAGATAAGGAAGTCATACATGAGGAACCGGGTGATGTTGGCCTAAGCCGGCATTTAAGCCGCCGGCCTTAATCAAAGGCCGCTAGCCTATTTGTATAAGACGCCAGCGTTGGAAAACTGTCGAAGAGGTAATAAAGACTAACTTACGCCGGTAGGATGGCCGCTGGCATAGCAAGGATGGCTATTGGTGTATCATGGTAGGCTGCGGTGTACTAGCCGGCCTATAGTGGCGTTTTTCTTAAGCTGAGTTCCTCTATAAATATACCTTGAGACCTTCGATTTCCCTACACTTCTTCCTCAGCCAAACTCAAGGTATGTGGGTCTAATGTTGGTCTTTTTCTATTCTTTTTCTTAGATAGATAAATCTAATTCTAGTTTTGTATACAGTTAAAGGAGATTCGAGAATCTATTGGAAAAAAGCCTAAAGCGGATTTTGAGAGTTTTGATTTCAAATCAAAGTAAAGGTAAGACCTCTATCAAAATCTTGTAGATTCTTAGATTAATAGATTATGGGAATATAATCATAGCAATAGTAAATTACTTGTGACAGGAGATTGATTGGATGAATTGGGGTTCTGTTGTAAGCAGGATTTACGAGTTCTAGTAGGTATGAACTCGTTTTATCTCTGTGGATATAAAGTTATGAACTTTCGTAGTCATTTTCCTCATAGAGGATTGTGTATATATATATATATATATATGTATGTGTTGTGAAGGGAATTTTGGAGATCATTAAGAACTCCGGAGAAATTGTGAAAAGGGTTTCTGTGAAGTGCATACGGGATAAACAAGTGTGTTGATCTTCGATTATGTTTATGGAATTAGGGTTAGGGTTTGATATTGTTATTATAATTGGAATTGATTGTAATATATATATTATATATATATATATTGTTAAACAGGAGTATTGCAAGATTAAGGTTCCTTTTCAATTGAAAGTTTCTATTGGATAGATTGAGATTGAAAGCAAATCCAGGTACAACCTTACCAAGTTTGATTGTATGTGCTTATAATATTAGTTGTTATAAATCGGAATTAATAATTATCAAACTTTAATTGAATCGAATGATGCTTGTGCTTGGCTATGACTAGTAAAGACCATGATAGTAGTGTGATACTAACACTGGTAACCTGATGATCCTTGTGTGGCGGTGTCCCGAGTAGAGCTATACTTGGAGATGATTCCGGTAAATTAAGAGTCGTTACTAGCTTAATTGTGGAACACAATTATATAATATACTATATATTATGGTTTTAATCGGGGTCATGAGTTATTCCGGGTTTAGGATTAGTGATCAATAGTCCTAAACTGTATTGTTTGCAGGCTAATGAAAAGATAACAATTTGTGCTTGTTGCATTAGAATCTAAGTTGTATGTGATATTATTGTTGCATGATTATGTGCATGTGTTTTCGGTTTAGCTTACTAGGTGTTTTTCGCTCAATCCTTATTTTTTGAAAGGTACAGGTGACGATTCTATTATCTATGACTTGACGGGCTATAACATATACGTTGACTATGGGGAAAGCGATAGTGGATTTGATCTTTCTGCCGATAGTTGAGATTATTGATCTTAGATTTAGTGATTTCAGAAATGAAAAACAATAATTTTATGATTAGTTCATTATTTTTGGAGATTCTGTTATTTCTTTAAAGTTGACTTGTTTAGTATATGATTTAGAAAAATTGAGGACCTTTTGTTTTATGAGTATCCTATATTTATGAGATCTTTGGAGACATTTGAGTTACATATATATATATATATATATTTTATGATTAGAAATTATAGCCTTTGCGTGTCAATTTATGGTAGTGACACGTGGAGGGCTAATAACACCTCAGGTTAGGGCGTTACACGTATAATATAAGACATGGGTCGATAGTAATCACCGAGTCATCTGGAGATATGGAGTACCTTTGGAGAATATGGTCTATTCTTAGATTGGTAGTTGGATCTCGAGTAGTGGTACTAAAGGGTTAACAATTCAATTATTGTAGTTGAAGTAGCTACATAGTTGAGTCCTTTGAAAACAAATAATAATATTGTAAACATGGGGTTGTGCCATTACGTGAAGGATCATCAAGCTTCTAGTCTCCTAAGCCATAGGAGTGTTTGAAAGAAAGTTAAGTAAGCTTGTTTTCAAGTGACAACCTCTTAGACAAAAGAGAGGAGCTTATCTTGTTTAAGCTATTTGTGTGGCTAGCCATGTGGTCCAAGAAAGATTCGAGGTTTTGACGATTAGATTTTTCACGCCTAGAATTTTGTTTTAATGTCTTTAATTTGATTCACATTAAATCTTATTACCCATTTAACTTGAACTCTCAATTGGGATCTAAAGGAAACCAGATTTCTAATACTTAGAAGAGGTAAATTACATTAGAATGACATAACGATTGGAGGTATATTCATTTTAGGTCACAATATTTTGAAAAGTTCAAATGAGATCTCAACGTTTAATGAGTAAGTTTAATTTACGTCACAATATTTGGGAGTAAGTTAATTTCACGTCACAACATTTAGATATGTGACTCAATTGAGGTCACCATTGGCACATGTCAATAGGAGAAATATTTAATTAAAACTCAAAAAACCCTTCTTTTAAGACCTTATTGGCATGTATCATAGAAGAAATACCTAACTAAATCTCGTAAGATATTTTCTCAAATGTTATAACCTCTTTTGAAGCTTTTGAAATGTTGTGACCCAAAATGAACTTACCCCCAAACGTTGTGATTTTCCAATATATTTTACCCTATTTAAAAGTCATTACCTAATCATCATTAGGGAAGAAAAAACTTATTAAGCTAGAATATAATAGTTGGATTGATCCTAACACAGTTGTTGGTCTACATGAAAACCAAATTTCAAAACAACTTACAAAAACCAAATTCATGAGTTTAAGAGCTAATCTATTAAAACCTTTTATATTGCTAACTTCTTTTTTAAAGGTAAATCATATTCTTTTTATACCGTTATTATTTCTTTTGTTACTATTTTGAAAAATAAAAACATATTATTTTTGGAAAAAGAAAAAAGATTGAAGTTTTCATTTCTTAGTTCATTTTGCAAGTGCCTACATATCCAATCAACAAAATTTGACTATCGTAGTTCCTTTTTGAAAACTTGAGTTTGTTTTTTTTTTTTTTTTTTTTAATTTTTAATTTTCAATTTCAAAATCCCTTCACTTTAAGTATTTAAAATTTAATTTATTTTAGAAAAGAAAGTCATTTTGCCCCTTTATTTTGAAAATCCTAAAGGCATTCTTAATTTAAAAGTATTTTATTCAGGGTAAATTACCTGAAAAGATATTAACATTGGGGGATAAGTTCATTTAAGGTATCAACATTTCAAAATGTCCAAAAACGGAATCAACATTTCATGATAAATTCATTTAAGATATTAACATTCTAAGTGGTTAAAAAATGGTATTAACGTTTTGCAAAGTGAGCCAAATAAGGTATTAATAATTAATCATTAATGAAAATCTAGGAAACTTAATTGGTTGATACTTTACAAAACGTTGATACCTCATTTGATTCACTTAATGAAATGTTGATTTCTTTTTTTAACCACTTGAAACTTTAATACTTTAAATAAACTTACCCAAAAACATTGATATCTTCTAGTGTAATTTACCTATTTTATTCATTATTAAGATTAAAAACTTTACCCTTTTTACTGTTATTATTTTTTTTTAATTTTTATTTTTCATTTTCACTTACTTTTTTTAAAAAAATTTCAATCTTATCTAAATAGGATAACGATCAAACCTTGAAAGGTGGATTAAACATATCTCTCATTTGGACAATTGATTTACTGAAATTAGCTTACGATCTTAAATGTGGGGCAACTTGGAATGTTAAAGAGGATAAGTGGAAGTTAGCATGGCCCTAGAAAGGACTAGAGCATATACGCTATTTTATTTGGTTGATATTGCACAATGCATTATTAACAAATGTTGAATGTAGGAGAAGACATTTATCTGTTTTTGGATTGTGTCAGCTTTTTGGGTAGTTAGAGGAGGACTTGTGTTGTGTTCTAAGAAGTTGTGAGAGATCCTTTGATTTTTGGTATGGAATGGTTCCTATTCATAATTGGCTAGAGTTCTTTAATTCCAACTTTGATGAGTAGATTTTTAAGAATTTAAAAGATGAATCTCCATGCGATAACTCTACTTGGTCTACAATCTTTGGCGTTAGTTGTTGGATGCTATGGAATAGATGAAACAAATTAATTTTTAGAGGTGAAGATGTTAATGAGCAATTTCTAGCCATCCAAGTTAAAGCTTGAGCAAAGGATGCTTCTCATGCTCACGACGAGATGACCAGACTATCTAGCAATCCTATCCAACATACTAATTGTTTAATTGGTTGGGACAATCTACCAATTGATTATGTAAAAATTAATACTGATGGAGCCACAAAATCTAACCCATCATTTGCTATTGTTGGTGGACTAATAAAGGACTAAAATGGCTATTGCATTAAAGGTTTTATCGTGAATTTAAGCTCTTGCTCTTCTATTCTTACTAAATTTTGGAAATTTTTTTATGGTTTAAATTTAGCTTGGAACCCAGGTACAGGATGATAATTCTAGAGATGAAGAACAAGAACTTATTAAAACCTATTGAAGATCTATTTGCAACTAGTCGTCTACAAAAAAACCAATGAAACCGAAAAATTGAACCGAAACCGTAAAACCAATCCAAAAAATATGGTTAACCGGTTCATTGGTTTCGGTTTAGGAGTATGGATTTTATTTTTTTTTCGATTTTCAGTTTTCGATTTCGATTTGCAACCATAAAAAACCGTTGGTTAACGGTTAATCATTTCAATATTTATAAATATATTATATATATAATTTACATAAACATATAATTACTTTTTATAATATATATATATATATATACATATGATTTACATAAACATGTAATTTATCTATGTCCATATTTCTTGGATTTTGATTAAAATACTATTGTCCTATGTTTGATGAGAGTTAATGTAGTAATTGATTTGGTTTGATTTTATTGACGATGATACATCCAAAGATTTGTTTTTCCCCTTTTTCTTAATTTGATTTCTTTTTTTTTTTTAGCTTTTGTAATTTATATATTAATTTAAAGTAAAACTCTATGATAAGGGCTAAAAAATAAGGTTTGATGAAATTATCAATTTGATTTGTTGAAACCATTACGTTAAATGATTAAAAATCGAAAATCGAATAAATAAACCGAATAAAACGGTTAACCATTAAAGCGGCTAACCGTTTATAATGGACTAGTAAGGTCAGGATATTAAAAAACCGATGGTTAAGTTTAAAAAATAGTGCCATGGATCGGTTAATTGATCCATGAACAGCTCTAATTGCAACAAAGATAGGATTATTAAGGCACAACATATGTAGATAGAAGGTAATAGAGAAGCAGACTTGTTGGCTATCCAAGTACTCAACAAACAGATTAGGTATCATGAAGTGGATATGCCTCCAAATTCCATCATAGACATATGTATGTAAGATACAAGTGGAGTTTCTTTCCCCCTTAGTTGTATGATATAATTTTATGCATTTTGCCCCCTTTTCAATAGGAAAAAAAAAAAGAAGAAAATATTTCTCAAAACCTACAGTTGTTTGTTCCCCTACTTATTTCTTTCTAAATTTCTTAATTTAAAAATTTTCCATTTTATTAAGATTAAGATTATGATTAAGAAAAATTTTCCATCAACTATCCAACGACTCACATCATACCTAATCGTGATCTCACTACTAAAATAGTTAATATTTCAATTATTATATTTAGTTTAATAATTAGATTATTGACTAGATGGTCCCATCAACAGAACCGTACCCTAATATTAAAAACTTTACCCTTTTCATTATAATTATTTTTTATCTTTTTATTTTTCATTTTTACTTTCTTTTTTTTTTAACATTATTTTAGTCTTATCTAAATAGGGAAACCGATTCAACCTTGAAAAGTGGATTAAGCATAGCTTTCAAAACCTACAATTGTTCGTTCCCCTACTTATTTCTTTCTGAATTTGTTAAGGAAAGGAGAAGGGGGAAAGAAATAAAAAGAATATATATTTTTATTATTGAACTAATATTAATCAATATGAAAAAAAGAAAAAGAAAGAAGAAAAAGAAGAGTTAACCTATAATGATTACTTGGGCTACTTCCGACAAGGGATAAATAGAACTTAGTGTTTCTCATATATGTAGAAAGTGATTTACGTGTTGTGAAGTGCGGACTAAAAATTGTACCATGTTTGTTGAATAAGCCAAAATAATTTGGCCTTTGCCGAACTTAATTCGGACCGTGGATTAAGCGAGCTAGTGATTAGACGAGCCAACCCACTTACTGGCCATTTGATCCATATGGCCTTAAATAAGCGAATTTGGCCATTTTAACTTATTTATGCCATTGAATAAAAAAAATTAAGTAAATCATTGACCCTCGAACAAAATATTCATTTGAACATCATTGACATTTTCTAATAATTATTAGTTAAAACCAAGTAAATGAAATATTGGTAAGTCCAAATTATAATTAAAAGCAATATTCATCTCCAGTCTTGCTAGACATCGTCCACTAGCCAAATCGTGAAAAGTGGCCGAAACCACTCTTTTGCAATTAACAAGACTAAATAAAAGAGTTGAAATTAACTAGAGTAAATAAGAAGACAATAGACAACAACAAAAACTTGGAAATATATGATGACTCCGTTGAGAAATACTGGATCATGGATTCGGTTCATATGCCTTGAGAAAATTTCTATGAACGAAATTTAGTTATTAACTTATAATATTATTTTTTTCAATTTGAATTTTTTTATTGATTTTTAACTTGCAAACTTTCACTTTTATACTTTAGCTCGCAGGCCAACATGACCTCTACCCACTTTGGCATGTGGGTCAAATATGTCACATTCATATAGCTTGCTTCTAAACGAGCTGACAATAATGGATCTCAACTTATTTAAAAAAAAAAAAAGTAAACGAGCCAGTCCACAATCATGATTTGTATGCCTAACTTTAGTTCTGAATACTAAATATATAGAAATGCTTCCATAGATCCTTTTTTTATGGAGTTTTAGCATATGTTTAACACGGAAGGCATATTAAAATAGTAAAAGAAAACTTAGTTTTTAGACCGTGGTAATTATAATGAATTAGTTATTATTAAAAGTTTATGTTTTTTTTTATTTCCTCAATCTTTTATAAAATCAGTCCCTTCTGTTATTTAATGGTGTATTAAAATTTGTACAAGTAAATGTAACACAAGTGAAATATATTAAAAAATATTAAAAAAAAGGATGGAAGAAATTGCTTAAGCATTTATAGTAATTCCACCTTGTATATCAATTCGCTCTTCTAACTTCAAGTGAGGAACCGAACCATCCACAAAGATATTGGTGTCACTATATCCAATGGAAAAAGATTATAGATAGGTTCTCAAACTGCAAGTCTTCGTATTCAATTCACCCAAAACAACCTATTTAGATTAGCTCCAACCGAACTTCAAAGCCTGCTTGTAATCATTAACTAACATTACAAAAATTTACACACAAAAAAAAAAAACTTGCTACAAACTAAACTCCTTAATTTAACAAATAGTAATTATTGTAGAAAAATAAAAATTGTAGGTTTAGCACAAGAAGATTCAAATTCTCTATGCAACTCTTGTAAATTTTTCAAATGATTGATGTTGCAATAATTAATGTTTTATATCTATCATAACTTTGAATGATTGAAGTATTTATCAATGGCTAGAACCTGATAAATTTGAATATTGGCTTGACCATTTAAGAATATACCCTCTTTGGATATCGTGTGAATGTTGATGTTGTATTATCTCAACAATTCTTCAGGTTTTTTTAATTTTGAAAATGGAAATAATATGTAATCCACGTGCCTCCTTGTTGTGAGTGTTTTCTTGATATTTTCCCTCAACGAATAATTCAATACTTTTTATGAAACCAACTAAATGTCCTATATATCACATAATTTCTTTTTGTTAATGATAAAAATGGTATCTGAACTTTTGTAAAATATTTAATTAGGTATCTAAAGTTTCATTTTGAATAATTTTGTACTTGAACAAAGTTTTCATGTACTTTTTTCATACTTAAAGTTTAGTTTTAATAATTTTAGTCCTTGAATAAAATTTTTGTGGACTTCTTTCATACCTGAAGTAAGTTCAATCAGGTATAAAAAAAATCCACTAAAACTTTATTTAGGTACTAAAATTTTCAAAACCAAAATTTAGATAGGAAAAATATCCACGAAAACTTACTTTAGGTACCAAATTATTCAAAACTAAACTTTAAGTACTTAATTGACTTTTTGTGAAAGTTCAAATACCTTTTTTGATATTACCCCCATTTTTTAACTCTAAGCTCTAATGATATGTTTTGAAAGAGAAAAGAAAAGGAGTGCACTTAAACCTCCATCTGTTAATGCTCGATAAGTTAATAACCACACTAAAATAAAATTTTTAGGACACAACTAGCATTTTAATGAACTAATAAGATAGTAACTTTTAGGAAGACACCCTTATGTTACGTTAGATAAGCAAGAATAATTTTGAATGGAATGGAATGCTAGAATGCGAACTCCATTCCTTCATTTGAAAATGTGCACAAAATAAAATGGAAGGGAATGTATGTGCCAAAAAAAAACCCTCTATATTTAATAAAAAATAACATATAAGTGATAGGATAAAAATGTAATTAAATTAGCTATATTTAATGAAGGGCGATGAGAAGGTGGAATCATGATTCCTCTTGAAATCAACAATTTTATTTTTTAAAAGTATTTCCAAACATGGAAAGAAGCATAAAACTTGAAATCACCACTCCATTCTGGGCTTATTCCTGCATACAAAACATGCCTTTATACAATTATATCTATAGTGTCTTCAATATCATAAATGAATAATTCTCTAAAATTACTAACATTACTATGGAAATTTAGTATAATATGAATCTGATGTTTTTTGTTTTTACTTGGGATTTAAATCTACCTAGAATTTATTTTTAACTTTTCTCATTGCATCCAAAAGCTCTAATGTTGCATTTTCATATTGCAACAAAATTTTTTAAGAGTTGTTATCACTATGAGTGCTTCTTTTTGTGTGATCAATTTTAAAAGTACTAAATTATTTAGTTATAGTAAAACGAACCTATACATGCAAGTGACTTGTATTGAACTTTATTTAATTACCCAATACAATGAATTTGTTTAAGAATAAAAAATAATTAATACCTTTTATGTACTTATTTTCATATATATATATATATAGTATGTGTGCAGAAGGAATTTTCTTTTTAAATTAATTCATGAAATATGATAGCACTACAAGAAAAAAAATGATCTTTATAGAGAGAAATTCTGCAATGAAAAATTAGCAAAATAGCTTATATCACAATAGATATAATCAAAGACAGTGATTTTTGTGACAGAAATGTAAGTTTAAAGACAGAAATTTCGACTATAAAACTCAGTTTCTTGTAGTGTATATGTTAATGATTTATAAGGAATTTTTATACTTGCTGAGTCCAAAAACCACTCTTTCAATTAATAAATTATTAGTTTCTCAATTAATTAAGACCTCTCTAGATTAATAAAATTTTCATGGTTCTAGTATTATTAATCTATAAGGTTTGGCTATAGTTACTATTTAATACATGAGTCATAATTGTTGTAAGAAAGAATTATATTTTTATGGTAACTAGATTATAAGTTAATAAAATAAAAATATAAACACTAAAGACATCAATATCTTATAGGTATTGTGGAGCAAGTAGTTATTAATTTAGAGAAAGATGTGAGAATAGTTATATTTATTTTATTCTTACTCTGTTATGGAAGAATAGGTATTCTTTCTATAGGAATAGTCTTTCACAAAAGTTTGTTTTCCTTCCTTGTATATATACTCTGTTTTATCCTTTTATCTTTAAATAAGAAAGTAATGTTTCTTTTCTTTCATTCTGCCAATACATTTATGTTGGATATCCTAATTTCCTCATGGTATCAGAGCAACGAGGAATGGATTTCTTCATCTGAATGCTTCCATATCTTCAATCTTTTACAAGATCATCTTATTGGATTTCAAGTAAGTTTGTTCTCTTGTTCGTGACTTTTACATATGGCAAATCTGCTAGATCAGAATCCATCGAATTATGATCCATTGTTTTTGTCTTCATTGGATAATCCTAGAATGACATTAGGAAATGTAGTTTTCAATGGATCTAATTTCTTATCTTGGAGTAGACCTGTTAAGCTAGGGTTGGGAGCGAAAATGAAATTAGGATTTATTGATGGAACTTTACCAAAACCTAATGAAGATTCTGTAGATTTTATTAAATGGAAAAGATGCGACTATATGGTTCGATGTTGGCTTTTGAGTTCGATGAGTAGTGATTTGTCTCAAAATTACTTGTACTCTCAGTCAATGATTAAATTATGGAAAGAGATACAAGAACAGTATGGTCAGGTTAATGGACCTTTAGTTTTCCAAATTCAACGAAAGATAAGTAATATAAGGCAAGGAAATTTATCAGTAGGAATATATTACAATAAACTGAAGAAATTTTGGGATGAACTTGGTGCCTTGAATGCTTATCCAAGTTGTGATTGTGGAAGAATGTCTTATTGTACATGTGGTCTTGTATACAAAAACTTGCTGATTTTGAATCGCATAACCAAATTAATGCAGTTTCTTATGGGTATAAATGAGATTTTTGAAAATGTTCATAACAACATACATTTCTATTGATCCTCTTCCTTTTGTCAATAGAGTTTTCTACCTTGTTCAACAAGTTGAAAGGAAAAAGCAGATCACTATGGCAGATACTAATGATTTTTTAGCTTGTTATTCTAATAAAGAAGCTCCTAAGACATAAGTTGAGAAGTATCGTAGGAACAACAGCAAATTAATTTGCAAACATTGCCCTAGAGATGGCCATTTGATTGATACTTGTTTACAACTTCATGGATACCCGGAATGGTATAAAGGGAAACGTTTTGGGAAATTTCCTCTTAAGTCTGTTGCTAATGTTAGTGCTGCACTATTGGATAGAAGACCTAATTATTCTTTTGCCACTCCTTTTGACCATTCTTTGGAGACAACTGATGTAGTGACAGGAAGGTCGAATTCTATTGATTCCCAAAAATTTCCTGCATATGTGTGCTAAAATTATGCGCTTATTGGATGAAAAGAAAGGTGAAAATCTAAATTCCAACACAGCTTTAAACTTGGAATTTGCAGGTACGTTTTCAACTCAAAGAGAATGTTTCAATGTTGTTAATAATAAGATGTATTCATGGATAGTTGATTCAGGCGCAAGTGATCATATGACCCCTTTTGTTTCCTTGTTCACACGCTCAAACACTTAAACACCCCATTGTCATTAAACTTCCTGATGGAAGCCATAAATCTGTATATGAAACAGGGAGAGTCACAATTCTACTTGATTTAATTTTAGATAATGTGTTGTTAGTCCTTGAGTTTACTCATAATCTTTTATCTGTTCACAAGCTTGTATGTGATCAGAAATTACTTGCCATATTTGATCCTTTTTCATGTCTTTTTCAGGACCCCAACAATAAACAAATAGTTGCATTTGCTAAAGAATTGAATGGATTGTATGTCATGGAGTCATCTTTACATGAATCTGAGAATTCCTCTTATAAATCTCTTTGTTGTTCTGAATTTCCTTCTCATAGTCTAAACACTTGTAATAATTTTGATCTAGCAAAATTGTTTCATGCTAGACTTAGTCACATTTCTCTTACAAAGTTGAAACATTTGAACATTTGTAATACTTCATTTTTGAAAGACTATGTTTGTGATATTTATCATGAATCTAAGTCTCATCGTTTATCCTTTTCACGTAGTGATACTAGATCCATGTCTCCTTTTGTTTTGCTTCATCTAGACATATGGGGACCATATAGCATGACTTCAACAACAGGAGCTAATTACTTCCTAACCATTTTAGATGATTTTAGTCGATATACTTGGACTTATATGCTTCGATATAAGTCTCAAGTTCCTGAATATCTTTCCAAGTCCTTTACACACATTCAAAATAAATTTCATTGTACTCTTAAGATTGCTCGTTCTGATAATGGATTCGACTTTATATCCAATGCATGTCAGTCTTTGTTTGATAGCCTAGGAAAATTACATCAACGTACCATGGAGTATACCCCACAACTAAATGGCCGAGTAGAACACAAAAACAGACACCTATTAGACACTGCTCGTGCTCTTCGTCTACATGCCAATTTACCCAAAAAAAATTGGAGTGAATGTATTTTAACCGCTACAAACTTGATTAACCTAATGCCTATTGCTATACTCGATTGGAAAACTCCTTTTGAATTAATTTTTGGTCATCCACCAACATACACTTATCTGAGAACTATGGGTTGCTTATGTTTTGCTAATTTTCCTTCTCCTTTCAAAGATAAATTTGACCCATGTGGTATCAAATGTATTTTTCTAAGATATAATCAAGGACAAAAAGGATATAAACTGTTTGATCTTACTAATAAACCGATTTTTCTTAGCCGAGATGTTATTTTTCATGAAACATATTTTCTTTATAAAGAATCTGTTTTGTAACAGACTTCTTCTCTTCCTACTGTTGAAGTTCCACATGTCCTTCTTGATGAATCTAATCTTAATTTGATCTCTCCTTCAATTCCTGTCTCTCATACACCTGATTTGTCTGTTGTTTCAGAACAACATTTAGAACAACATAAGAATACAAGAAACATACTAACTCCACAATGGCTTAATGACGATATCCATTCTCTTCATTTAGCATCTTCATCTAATGCAACTACATCTTTACCTATTGTTATACACAATGCTGCTCATCCTTTTAACCTATCACATTTTCTTGCATATACATTTGATTACCGTGCATCACTTGCCAATGTTTTAACTGTTCCTGAACCTTCCCATTATTTACAAGCAATTGAACATCCTGAGTGGATTCAAGCAATGCAGCAAGAACTTACTATTTTAAAGGATAACAAGACTTGGGAACTTACTGAGTTTCCTTATGGAAAGAAGCCTATAGGCTGTAAATGGGTCTACAAGGTGAAATATACTCCAGATGGTAAGGTGGATCGTTACAAGGCTCATCTTGTAGCGAAGGGTTATACACAACGTGAAGGGCAAGATTATAATGATACTTTTTCTCCAGTCGCAAAGTTGGGAACTGTGAGGATTTTGTTGGCTGTAGCAAGTGCTAAATGTTGGCCTATTCACCAAATTGATATCAACAATGCTTTTCTTCATGGATTTTTGGATGAGGAATTATATATGACACCGCCTGAAGGATATACTAGTGCTAAGCTTGGTCAAGTTTGTAGATTGAAGAGGTCTCTTTATGGACTCAAACAGGCTTGTCGACAATGGAACTTGGACATTACTCAATTTTTGCTTCAACAAGGTTTTTCCCAGTTTAAGAGTGATTATTCACTCTTCACGCGTGATGATTCTAATGGTTTTCTCGTCATATTACTTTATGTCGATGATATGCTTATCACTGGAACTAATGAGAATTCTATTCATGCTTTAAAACTTTTGCTTCATTCCACGTTCACTATTAAGGATCTTGGTCATGCTGATTCTTTCTTGGCCTTGAGATTTGTAGGACATCGTCTGGACTCTTAGTTGATCAACACAAATAGATCTTGGATATTATGTCCAATGCTGGTAATGCTGGTATGTCTGGTGCACATCCAGCTTCTGTTCCTTTACCCACTGGTGTCAAGCTGCATAAGGATTCAGGTGCTTCTATTCCTAATCCTGCCTTCTATTGTCGATCTTAGGTCGTTTATTATATCTTACATTAACACGTCTAGATCTCTCTTTTGTCGTTCATCGATTGAGCCAGTTTTTGTCTGATCCACGTCATGATCACCTGGAAGCATTGTTCCATATTTTGCGTTACTTGAAGGGTTTTGTTTCATTAGGACTTTATTTTCCTTCGGATAATAATCTTACTGTTCGTGTTTATGCGGATTCTGACTGGGGGCATGTATTGATGACCGAAAATCTGTGAGTGGGTTTTGTATTTTACTTGGCAATGCTCTTATCTCCTGGAAAACAAAGAAGCAGTCCACTATATCGACTTCCACAACTGAAGCCGAGTATAGATGTCTTGCATCTGCTGTTAAGGAAATCAAATGGGTCTCTTATATTTTAAAGGACTTAGGTGTGAATGTTGTTTTGCCTATTTTCCTTGCTTGTGATAATAAATCAGCCATTCAAATTGCCACTAATCCGTGTCATCATGGACGAACTAAACACATTGATATTGATATTTATTTCATTCAAGATCAAATTGCAGCTGGTTTTCTTCATCTATTTCGTGTTCCTGGTTGCTTCCAATTGGCTGATATGTTTACCAAATCTATTGCAGCTCATTCTTTACAATTCTTTTGTACCAAGCTAGGTCTTCGGCAAGACCCACCTTGAGAGGGGATGTGAGAATAGTTATATTTATTTTATTCTTACTCTGTTATGGAAGAATAGTTATTCTTTCTATAGGAATAGTTTTTCATAAATGTTTGTTTTATGGTAAATAGATTAGACGCTATTAAAAATATAAATATATATGATAAAAAAAATCATAGTGTTGTCTCTTACTTTAATAATATAGATATATAGCAAAAGTATTATTAAATGCAAATTATTAAAATATGTTCTTATATAATTTACAAATTGTCATCAGGATGTCCATATTATTCTTCACACCATTGAGAACAGACAATTTATCTCCATTTCATATACCATCTGTACTTTTAGTTCTATATTTTAGATTGCCGGTGCTTAGCTAAGTTCTCCTGTGGCATAATCTTTATAACCGCATTTCATAACGTCAATTATATAAAATGGGCTCGATTCGCCCATAACATCCCCAATAAGTATAATTAGTTGGCAAAAGTAAAAAATGAACTGCAGATTGTTTGCAATAACTAAACCAAAAATGGTTTCCTAACACCTTCCAAAGTTTTTTGATGAATGCATATTGCATGGCACTAATTTTATAAATCCATAACATATATAAAGAGTAAAATCTTATTTTTTATTTAAAACTAGTATTGTTTGACCTGAATTGACCCGTTTCGATTAACCTAAATAAATTCGATCCCTCCTTAAAAATCGATTAGTTGAACTATGATTTAAAGTTATATGTTTTTTTGATAGGTTTAAAGTAATTATACTTCAAAACTTCCCTAAAAGTTTCATTCATCTAAGCTCCATAATATATCCTAACCCCATTTGTTACGTTGTTGTGTAGTAAATAAATATAATTCCTTGAGACGGCACATAATAGAGCAAATATATCACGTGTATGGATGAACTAAATCACCAAGTTGCTACTTGGGTGATGTGTAACGCACTAGAACATGCGGTCCGCGTCAAGATGAAAGCCCAATCACGTGACATCTTGGATGTGGTAGGCTGCGAATCTGGCAAAATCGGACGGCGGTGGTTGGATTCCTTGCTTCATTGTATGGAGAACTAAATAAAGTCATGCGCATATGCTTCAGGACTCGTATGTCAAGATTTCACCCAAATCCATCCGCCACCGTCCCGCCGACTCCGTCATTTATACATCGCATCCAGCTCCGATCCTTTTCATTCGTGACTCGTACACGTGCACCCCCAAAATTTTTTTTTTTTTAAATTATGTTATGAATGTTTATGAGTAAATTTATTTAAGATATCAATATTTTAAATAATTAAAAAGATGAATTAATATTTTATTATAAAGTGAATCAAATAATGTATCATCATTTTATAAACTTTATTTAAGGTATCAATATTTAGATTAATTTTTAATTAAATTTTCTAAATTTTTGTTAATGGATAAATATTAATACCTCATTTGACTTATTTTGTAAAATATTGATATTTTTTTTTTAGTTACTTAAAACGTTAGTACCTTAATTGAATTAGTCTACAAACATTGATTTTTACTTTTAACTATTTGAAAAAGTTGATATTTGAAATAAGTTTAATCTCCAATATTAGTTCCTTTTTATGGAGTTTATCCGTTTTTTTGTTCTAACAGTGGGCAACCAGGTGGATTACTGTTTTTAGGATGTTTCAAATGGTATGACAACATGATATGACACAAAATCATGTAAAATGATTTACATGCGATTAGAACTGATAATTCACTGAACAATTCCCTCATGCGAACATCAAACTACACTATTATAAATGGGTTTACATAAGTAAAACATGAACATATTAATTTCTTAAAAAACGATCACACCAATTTATAAATGTAATCAAGTTTAAATCTAGCATGCAAATTTGATTACAAGTTGTGTTTAGCAAATATTATTTTTTGTCGTGTTTGGGTTTGATCTATGAACCAATTTCATAATAGAATTCTACATATGTATAGTTCATTTTTATATTGTGCTATCTAGGTAATCGTGTATCTTTCCTAATGTATCATTATACGTCTAATATATAGGAGAAGAGTAAGCATTTAATTATTTTTTAACATGCCATTATATGCTAGTACAATGCTAGTTATTGGAAATTGTTTTGCTTAAAAAATGTTTCCTAAAAATAATATATATTTTTTATGTTGACTTTATAAAAGTATATGGAAAAAAAGTTTCCATTGTTTAACTCACCAATATTATGTACTCATTCTCATATGTGAATAACTTTTTTTTTTTTTTCGATGAGCCACAAGAGTTATTATAACATGATCATATAGAACCATTACAACACGTTAATATAGGAAATTAAATTCGATATCTCAAGAATGATGACCTAAACCGAATGATATTAGGCTACAAGGTTATTGGCTATGTAAATAACTTAGTACTACAAGTTACTAGGAGTGCATTATATCAAACGATTTATCTAAAAGAAAAGATATATTGTATACATAAATTATTACTCTAAGTTGATATTTATAAATAAAAATATCAAATTTGAAACCTGAACTTTTCATGATAATTCAATTTAGTACATTTGATATTCAATTTTGGGGCATTGGCTCCTAAGACTCCGTCTTGCCCATCATGATTAAGTTTAACCCTTTGAGCTTGTGACTCAATAAAACTGGCTAAGTCTCTCAGCATAAACCTCCATAATTTTCACTATCCTCACAAGGAAAGCAATTGGAATATGTCCTCATGGTTCAATGCCCACATTCTTTGTAATCACTTGTAACTCCCTTATTACTCAACGTTATCTACTACGCTCGCAAATGTAAGGAACCCATCTCTTATAAATATCCTCTCCATATGCTTTTGAAGAAAAGTATGCCACATCGGTAACTTCCACATATTATTCTCATTCACTTCCCACCTTGGATGAACACCAACTTAAACATTGGACTGATCGCACATAGGCACATAATAAAGCTTAATTATCTAAAAGCTTACTATGAATTTTGAACCAATGACTAATGACAACACTTGAAAATTAAAGTTGTTAATTTAATATTCAATCAAGCATTCCGTGACTACTTTTACCACCCTCACTTAATAATGTTCATTTCTATTGATAGTGTGAAGAAGTAGTTATAAGGGTTGGATGACATTAACCGAGGTAGTAAAATATTCAATTATAGATTGTTCATTTGACATTAACAAAATAAGTAATGGTGCTAAAAATATAGAAAACAGTCATGCAATGTTTTATTAGATATTATTTTGACACTCTAAAGTCAAGTATCAAATTAAATATTTATAGAAAATTTGAGTATCAAATTTGATATTTACCCTATTTATATTTTTTTTATGTGCTTTCATTTTTTTTTTGTCCATTAAATTATTTTTCATGTTTATGATATAATTTATCAGTCAATTATGATAAAAATCAAATGAATATCATATTCCTAGTGTTGAATACTTGAGAAGATAGATTCAAAAAATGATATCTATTATAAAAAATAATAAGTCGTTTCCCTTAAAAAGATTAGGATTTTTTCTTAGTGGAAAAATGCTTTTTTTTTTTATAGAATTTTTTTTCTATTTGAAAGATATTTTTCAATGTAACAAACAAGGAAAAATAATATACATATATATATATGTATATGTATTCTTAATAGTATTTGCGCTAAAACAAATGCTAGAAGCTATCCACCATTTCTAATGTGTCTTAGCCATTATTGGTAAATCCATTATGTATATACACATATGATAAGTAAGTTTATATATATATATAAGAAATCCCTAGCTTGGTCTGTGTTCTCTATCTCAACAACAACGGCTAACAAGCTCTTGCCTCACAATCTAAAAATGTCATTTATGTATCAATCATAGTAGTCAATTCAAAAGTACTCCATGAAACTTTTGATTAGCTCTTTTCATTAATCTTCATTAGTTTAGATTTACAATTGCAATTTGCTTTGTTATTGGCATAAAGGATTGCTGTATGATTTTTTATTTCAAGTTTTAGAACAAGAAATTTCATTTAGGAGTATTAAATTTTAAATACATGCGGAAGAACACCATCACATAACAACATTAGCTCTAGTTTTATGTCATTCATTATTTTTTATTCTCCTATTTTTCAATTAATGTTTAAAACAATGTCCTATGACAATAAGATATTTTCCCCCTTACCTATAAGCAACAAAAAATTATAATAAGCTAAAAATAATGAATAATTAAAAATACTAGAATTTATGTACATAACTCCAATAAAAGAAAAATCTTCAGACCTCAAAACTTTAGCCAAAAACTTCCATTTAAAATATTTTTCTCATTAGTTAAACTAGTGGATAATCAAATCTTCACCAAAGCACATAATTCAATATGGACAATTGAAAAGGTAATTAAAGAATGGAAATAATAACCTTGTAATATTTTATATCACAAATCTAATTAAAGAAGTTTTGTCACAATTGGAATTCGATAAATTATTCGATTGTGGATCTAAAATCACTTTGTTCAACGGATTTAAGCTTTCTAGTTTTGGAGATGAAGACAAGAAAGATCTGACCTTTGAATTCTTGATTTTAAACTTTAGGAAAGGCACATGAAATTTAAAAGTAATTACTTTTCTCCATTTAATTGCAATTTTTCTATCATATGCCTATACTACTGATGATGTGCCTTGTTGATCTTCTTTTCACCACCAATGCTATTCTTTAACCTTTTCTCATTACTTTAATGTCCTCTTTACCAACCTCACTTTTAGGACACAGTAGATAAGTGAGTTTAAAGTGACCTAAAAGTGAAGAACAAACATATTTTGTCTTGCTCATATTGAATTTCTTTCATATCTTTTATTGTTATCTAACATGTGGTAACCTCAATTTATGGCTCTTCCTATCACGAAATATTCTTGTACCGAGAATTTGGCACAAAAAGGAATTGCCCATGCTTTTTTTTTTTTTCATTTTTTTCCTCAAATCTTGAATTTATTTGATATCATGCCAACAATCAACATGTCTTCCACATATAATGAAAGAATTATAAACTTACCACTGTTGAATTTCTTTAGGGAGATACATTAGTCCAATGTAGTCTTAGTATATCCTCAGGTCAATTATGGAGGAGTCAAACTTCTTATACCACTATATTAGAGCCGCTTCATGGGTCATACAAGCTTTTATTCAATTTGTAAACAACATGTTGCTTCGTCTTGACACTAAAACCTTCAAGCTTCTCCATGTAAATTTCCTTCTCCATGTCACTGTGAAGGAATATCATCTTTACATTCAACTACTTAATCTCTAAGTTCAAACTAGTAACAATACCAAAAAAATTCAAATTGAAGACATATTTCCTACTAGTGAGAAAAATCAATTAAAATCAATATCTTTCTTATGACTAAACCCTCTCACAATCAATTTTGTCTTATACCTTAGCTATAAGCTATCCTCTTTAGTCTTCAGTCTATTCACTTATCTTTTTTCATTAGCCTCATACCCTTTGGCAATCTTACCAAATCATAAATACAATTCTCCACAAGGATTTTATCTCTTCTATCGATGATTTTACCTATTTTTGTTTCTTTTCTTGCAACATAGCTTCTTTGAAAAACTAATTAGCTGAGTTTTACACAAATTTTATCTCTTTTCCAATTTTAATACCAAAAAAGTGCAGTTAAAACAAACAAAATGATATATAAGCAAAAAAAATAGGCAAAGAGTAAGAGGTATAGAGATCAAGTTTTATTTAATGTGGAGTTCGATCTGTCCTCTAGTCTCCGCAATAACCTAATTGCCTACAAATTAAGGACTTCACAATAACTTTTATTAAACATAAAAAAAAAATGCTCAAGAACACCGATGCACTCACATTCAATACCACTTAATTTATGCCTTTTGCAAATTATAATATTACTTTTAATGCATAACTATTACTCTCTCAAATACACTTTACAAATTCTTGAGTAATGCCGTATAAAAATTAGCAAAAGAAGACTCATAGGACAAATTTAAATTAGAGAGAAAGACAAGTGGATTAATTGATTTATTTGAGCTCAATCCAACTGTTATTCATATGGCCTTTGAACAAATTGGTCATTAGCTCTTTTCTCCCCCTTTTCCCTTACATTAAATGCTTCTAACAACTATCGATAATCTAAGGCTTCGATGCAACCTGTAAAACCTAGGTAAAGTTATGAACCATGCTATTTTCCCAGCACCACACCTTAGTGTCTGGATGCTAGCTCACTATACCATGATTAGAAAGCATTATAATCATGTGAAACATGCATAGAATCAACCCATAATGTTCAAACACTAGTTGTAGTTCACATCATCAGTCCTTTGATTGTGCTAGTGTCCAAATGCCATGTCTTAAAGAATGCCTAGAGTTTGAATGCTAGTTGCAATGCAATTAAGTCTGATAACTTCATAAACACAAAAACACAAAGACATATATGTTGAACAAAGGAAGGTTAAAATCTTGTTTTAATGAAAAAATACATTGCACAAATACCCCACAACTTAGTTAAGTTACATTTATAAGCAAAACATGTTTGTGATAAGTTTGAGCTATGTGTGCATATATATGTTTATGTTCTTTTGTTTTTTTATTTTTTATTGTTGCAGTTTATTCTAGCACGATATAAGCCTTGTAAAGATTAAAACTTCAAAGTTGTAGGGATCTCTCTAAGCTTCTATAGCATCTTGAATCACCTTAATTGGAGTTTGGATGAGAGAGATAAAGTTAAAATACGAAACATTGTCGAATTCATTAGTGGCTACTATAGGAAAGACTATGTTTGTGATCTTGATTTTGGATGCGATCTAACCTTTAAGGGCGAGATTTGGATCGGATCACCGGTAGGACAAAAAATAGCAATTACAAACTTTGAAATCTGACTGTTGGTAGATGTTTTTAAGGGTAACGACTAGCTTGTTTTGAGAGCTTATAAATATAAGTGTTTGAGGTGTTTTTGTATACAAGAGAGTGGAGCTTAATAGGTTAATATTATGTTGAAATACTCTCTCAAATTGTATTTTTGTAACATGAATTATGCCATAGTAAGTTTAGTAAGCAAATATTGTAAGGCGTAATTCGAGTAGATTTTATCAATGGTACCTGAACTTTTTATGTTATACCTGTTTGGTACCTAAAAAAAATTTGTACCAAGATGGTATTTGAACTTTTTAAAAGTTTTACCAAAGATACCTCTAGATAAAAATTGTCCACTTTTCCATCAAGTTTAGTTAGCAAATATTGTAAGGCATAATTCGAGTAAATTTTATCGATGGTACCTGAACTTTATGTGTTGTACTAGTTTGGTACCTAAAAAATTTGTACCAAGATTATACATGAACTTTTTAAAGGTTTTACTAAAGATACGTCTAGATGAAAACCGTCCACTTTTCCATCAAGTTGCTAACGTAGCAAACATATGTGATTAAAATATTATTTTTTGGTCCTATTGGGCATTTTTTTCATTTTTAATTTTTTCTATTCTCTCTCCCTCTCTCTCTCTCTGTTCATCCTCCTCCTTCTCATTCTTCCCTCTTCCTCTTTTATGCTCTTGTAATGGCCAATAATCATAGTTATCAAAATCGTGATTTTACTTATATGATTCTACAAGTTTACGATTTTTGGAGGTTCTTTCGAGTTGACCTGTGTGTAGAATCTTTTCTAGTAGAATCTTACGATTTCAATTGAGCCTGCATGTAAACTCAGTAGAATCTTACGATTTTAAACGAGCTTACCGATTCTACCTATTCAAGTTAAATAAACTAAAATACAAAAAATACAACTATTTTTTTACAAGCTCGTCAACTATTATGAATTAGGATGATGTATTTTTGTTGTTATCATTTCTATTCGGTTTTCACACCCTTCTTATCTTTTTCCCTCACTCCCTGAAAACCCCTATTTTATATTTATATAATTCATTCAAGTCAAGTTATAGCTATAATGGCCTCCTTAAATCTTAACATTAAAATCAAATAGAAGGAAATACCAATTTGAAGTTTCTCCGAAAACCACACTTGAAATTAAATCAATAAAAGGAAAAAAAAATGTAAAAACAAAGAAAAAATTCAATTAAAGATTATCTTTTGATTTAATTATCCCATTATTAAAGCCTAGAAACCTAGTTATAGGAAAGAATAAGAAGAAGAAGAAAATCACATAATTATCATATGTCAAAATCAAAATTGCAATTAAAAAGGAAAAAAAATAAACATAAACATGAAAGTACTAGCATGTCTACTGAGTTTATAGAGAGAGAGAGAGAGTTCTCTTTTTTTTTTTTCAGATCTAAAAAAAGTTAATAATAGCTAAATCAAACTCTCATGTCCACCGCTGATGGATTTCAATTTCAAAATCAAGGCAACCTTTCTAGACTTTTATGTGTAAATGCTAAAAAGCTTTTCATTTACAGTTGTCCTTTTGCTAAAGAGACTTGTTGTATTAGGTAAATGTGTATTGTTTTCGTGTATATTTATGACCTTGCAAAATGAAAAAAATTTCCATGTATTATGGAATTTTTTAATCAATCATGGTTGGTCAGTTTACTACTGTAAGAGTACTAATTCCATCATTCTACATGGATTCTTGATAGCATTTGAGGCCTTGTTCCATGGCTCATGGCAACTTATGAAACATATTAGAGTTATCCCAAGAAAATATGATCATCTTAGTCAAATTTTAACACCACCAAATTTTTGAAAGGTTAAAAAGCAAAAACTAAAACAAACACCTATATCCACTACTCCGCTCTACTGACCATAAAGACGCCACCTTTAAGTCTCAACTACAAATTTGTCAAACCAAACACCCATGTTCATTGAGTATAGAGAGAGAGAGAGGAAAAAAAAAAGAAGATGGAGAAGGCAAGTTTAGAGAGAGAGAGAGTTCAAATTTTTTTAATCTAGATCTTAAAAAAAAACCCATATTATTTTTATTTTTTTTAACAAAAATGATGCATTTCAAAGATTTTTTATTCTATTATGAATTTTTATCTTTATTTTTTATTTGAGGTGAAGAAGAAGAAGAAGATGCGTACAAAGGAAGAGAGGAGAGAGAGAAGGAAACGTACAAAAAATAAAAATAAAAAAATGCCAAGTTGGATGAAATATAATTTATTATTATTATTATTGGTGTCTACGTTAGCAACTTGATGAAAAAGTGGATGGTTTCCGACTAGAGGTACCTTTGTTGAAAATTTTAAAAAGTTCAGGTACCGTCTTGACATAAGATTTTTTTGAGGTACCAAATTGTTTCAATCCAAAAAGTTAAAGTAGCATTGACAAAACTTAACCAGCACAATTCGCATGTTTATTTGTATTTTATTGAGTGTTTAGTAAAGTCCTCATATGTTCGAGGCAATAGGTGAAGTCCTCATTTTTGAGGCAATATGAAGTCCTACTTGTGGTAGGCATTATGAAGTCCTCATTGTGAGGCATTTATTGAAGTCCTATTGTTGAGGCATTATTCGTTTAATGAAGTGTGAAGTTCTTCTTAAATAAGGCAATTTATGGACTATGGAGATTAAGGGATGGGCCAAACTCCATGGTAAATGCTAATGTGCTCTTCTCCTTCCCTTATCTCTTTATTATTATTGTTTTAATTGCATAAAATGGGTATAATTAGCACAAGAGATAACAGTTAATTAAGTGAAATTAAAATTCGTTTAGAAACTCGCCTTATAGTTTATGCATATGAATTTTAGCCTAGTGGTGCATGGATTTTTAACAATATATGCAAAGACCCGACTCTCTAAATCCCGAGATTTTGAGTACCGAGTCCCCAACTACATATAACGTTTTCACATTATATGTAAGGTTATCATAACACTAACGGTTTATGAAAATTGTTTGATCAAAACTACTAAAACTTTATAAAGAACTTTTAACAAAACAAGATTGCTAACAAAAGCAATCTATACATATATTTACATCATATATACAATGTTTAGTGTCAATACAAGACACTACAAAATTACAAGTTTTTTTAAAAGCAAAAAAAATCCTAAGAGATCTTAAGGTCTTTACAACTTAGGCTTATCTATCAAGCCTTCTATACAAAAACTTTTCCTTCAATATAAACTCCTCCAAAAGTCCAGGGTGTTCAAGTCCTATTCATCCCACTCATCTATGAATCTCTCAAAGTTTGACCCGTAACCCAAATCATCATAAAACTCGTCTCCAGTACCTGCAAAGCAGCAAAAGTAAGCCAAAGGCCCAGTACACAATAACAAATGCAAGTACAATTTATCAAGCCAACGTAAATCAAATGAAATGCATCAATAGACAAGTGATTATCTTATTAAATTTTTTTTTGCAAAACAACAGAGGGGGTATTCAAACCCCGGAATCACGCTTTGGGAATTTAGGGATCATGAGTAACAGCAGCTACTCAGGGGGTTGATATAAGCAGTCCGAATACTTATATCTCCTATATCTATTTCATAAAGAAAATAGCTTCATTTAGAGTTCAAAAGTCGTTGCCCGACTCTACTTAAACTCAGTCCATAACATGAGCCCAGTTCACAAGTTCCCATAAACTTTGAACTAAACCATAGTATTTCCTCCTAAGTTTAAGTAAACGTTACTCAGATACTATTCCCCCTATCGGCTACCCACTTAACCAAAAAGAATCGCTATTGCATCATAGTGTACCATTGCATCATGGTAAAGTCATTGCATCATGACTTGGTTAAGCGCCTAACTAACATGTCATTGCATCATGACAGGTTTGCTGCTCCTCGGACTAGATTAAACAGCGTAATAGACATCCAATTCATCAAAACATTAAGCCGAATCAATTTAAGTCAAATTAGGAATGTCTAGTCCTAGTAAACATCAAACAAGCTATTGCATACCTGAACCTGATAGTATATCACTATAGTCACTCGGTGAGGAATTAACTGAAGAACCCTTAACTGAAATAGGAATATCAAAATAATCTATAAGTGAATATAAATTTCACATCCATATATACAGATATATATATCACAATCCTAAATTAATTACACAAGGGAATTCATTAAACTTTGCATAGAGTTTTAATATTAAATTCATGCATAAAACATGTTTATCTAGCTTATATATTCAATAGGGAATCATATATGAAGTAAAGATTGAAGATTGAAGAAGTTTGAATTTGAAAAAAAAAAAAAATCAGGGGATATGCTGCCTTCCAACGCTTGCATTCCATATTACTACCACAACACATAAACAAACTCACACATTAACAAAACACAATTTAATCTAATTTCAATGCATAAACAAGCAATTTAGATAACATTAAACTCATTATATCCAAGATCTCACATATCTACTATAAGAAATGAAAATAAAACAAAAGCTATACTTATATCAACTCACATGAATATGCCTTGTCTTGGAGAGAATTTTGATTCTCAAAGCTTGATGTTGTTTTTGGTTTGGGCTTGGAATTTGGAGTGAAAGAAGAAAAGAAAAGGAAAGAAAGAAAAAGGAAAATTCGGATAAAAGAAAGGGCTGCCCAAAAGGGAGTCTAATTAAACAAATTTTGGTCTTAAACTTGTCTTTAATTTGACTTTTAAGGCTTATATGACTTTAGGTTGCATTTGAGTTAATTTGAGTCTCATTTGGGTTTATTTAGGCATGAATATTGGCTTAACTAAGGGAAATTTCTATCAACTAATCTTAAGCAAATCCAAAATTGATTTTATAGATTTAACTTAACTAACTAATTATAAAAGACACAATTATTAACTATACTATACACACATTAATATATATAAAACAAGGATATTAATTTCATTACATAGGCAAAATAACACATGAAATGTTCAATTTACACTAACTTAAACACATTTAGACTATTACTAAACACAACTCTCATAAATCATCATGCTCATTTAGTTCAATAATGAAGATAAATAAACATATACATGGAAATTAAATGGAATTTAAATTTAGATCATTTCATTCTTCCCTCCTTCAAGAAATTTCGTCCCCGAAACTTAACTCACCTTCTTAATCAAACAGTTCAGGATACTTCTGTCTCATAACACTTTCCACTTCCCAAATCGCTTCTCTCTCAGATTGGTTACTCCATTGGACTTTTACCATCGGTATTACTTTATTCCTCAATTCTTTGTCCATTTTTCCCAAAATTCTAATCGGTTTCTCCTCAGTAGTTAAATCTGGTAGTATCTCCAGTTGATTTGTGTCTAATATTGCATCGGAATCAGATATGCATTTTCTAAGCTGAGACACTTGAAAAACATTATGAACACCTGACAAACTTGGTGGTAGCGCTAATCTATAAGCTAATGGCCCGATTCGTTCCAAAATTTCATATGGTCCAATATATCTTGGATTCAATTTTCTCCTTACTCCAAATCTAAAAACTCTTTTCGTCGGGGATATCTTGAGAAACACATGATCTCCAAGTTCAAACTCCAATGGTCTTCTTCTCAAATTGGCATAACTTTTATATCGGTCTTGAGCAGCTTTTAATCTCTATTTGATCATTTGAATCTTATCAATTGCTTGTTGTACCAAATCAGGACCAATCAACACTCTCTCGCCCACTTCATCCCAATGTAAAGGAGATCTACATTTTCTCCCATATGATGCTTCATATGGAGCCATCTAAATCGCTACCTAATAGCTATTGTTGTAAGCAAATTCAACCAGAGGTAAGTATTCATCCCAATTCCTTCCAAAATCTAATGCACAAGCTATAAGCATATCTTCAAGAATTTGAATCATTCTTTTTGATTGACAATCAGTTTGTGGATGAAAGGCTGTGCTAAACTGTAACTTTGTCCCAAGAGCTTCATGAAAACTTTTCCAAAATCGACTGACAAATCTGGTATCTCTATTTGATGTGATGGTCACTGGTATACCATGTAATCTTACCATCTCTCGAATATAAATCTGAGCCAATTTTTCGAATGAATACCCAACTCTCAGTGAATAAAATGTGATGATTTCGTTAACCGATCTACGATGATCCAAATCATTTCATTCTTGGCTACTGTCTTTGGTAAAGCCGTCACAAAATCCATAGTTATCTCATCCCACTTCCATTCCGGGATTCTTAATGGTTGCAATTCTCCTCCAGGTCGTTGATGCTCAATCACTTGTTGACATACCAAACACTTAGAAACAAATCTTGCAATATCCTTCTTCATTCCTTCCTACCAAAAATGTCGCTTCAAATCTTGATACATCTTTATGTTTCTAGGATGAATTGAATATGAGGAGGAATGCGCTTCTTTCATAATTTGATGTCTCAAGTCATAGATCTCGGGTACATAAATTCTATCCTTAAACCTGATAATACCTTTATCATTAATCCTCATATCTTTTCTCCTCTATTTACTTATCTCACTTCTCAATTTCTGGCTTCCAGGTTCTTCCAGTTGTCCTTGCTTAATTGGATCCAGAATTGTTGGTTGCACAGATAAACTCGCTAGCATAATGTCAACATTTTCCATGGCTATCTCAATATCCATCTTTTGAAGATTTTCTTGTAATTCTCGTTGAGTAGTAATCAGAGATTCCACATTCATTGGTTTCTTTCTACTGAGCGCATCTGCTACCACATTGGCTTTTCCTGGGTGATACAAAATTTCAACATCGTAATCTTTGATTAACTCCAACCATCTTCATTGTCGCATATTCAATTCTTTTTGAGTGAAAATGTATTTCAAACTCTTATGATCAGTGAATATCTTACACTTTTCACCAAATAAATAATGTCTCCAAAGCTTCAATGCTAATACCTCCGCGGCTAGCTCAAGATCATGAATTGGATAATTCCTCTCATGGGGTTTCAATTGTCTTGAGGCATAAGCTATAACTCGATTATCTTGCATCAAAACACATCCGAGTCCTTGAAGTGAAGCATCACTGTAAATTACGTACTCTTCTCCACTAATTGGTAGTGCCAAAATCGGTGCAGAAACCAATCGTTCTTTTAGCTCAAGAAAACTTTGATTACAATCTTCATCCCAATCAAATTTCACATATTTTCTTGTCAACTTAGTTAATGGTGAAGCAATTTTGGAAAAACCTTGTACAAATCTTCTATAATAGCTTGCCAAACCTAGAAAACTTCATACTTCAGTGACACTTGTAGGTGGTGGCCAGTCCAATACCGCTCTAATCTTTTCGGATCAACGATATTCCTTCTTTTGCAATGATATGTCCCAAGAATGCAACTTCTGTCAACCAAAACTTGCACTTGCTAAATTTAGCATAAAGCTTCCTCTCTCTTAATCATTGTAGAACAAGTTTCAAATGTTTCTCATGTTCTTCCATATTCCTTGAATACACCAATATATCATCAATGAAGGCATTACAAACTGATCCAGATAATCTTTAAATACCCTATTCATCAAATCCATAAAAGCTGTTGGGGCATTTGTCAAACCGAAAGGCATAACCATAAACTCAAAATGTCCATATCTTGTTCTAAAAGCAGTCTTCGATATATCTTGTTGCTTAATCTTGAGTTGATGGTATCTGGATCTCAAATCTATCTTGGAAAATAATGTAGCATCTCTCAGCTGATAAAATAAATTATCAATTCGAGGAAGTGGATACTGGTTCTTGATTGTCACTTGATTTAATTCTCTATAGTCTATACACATTCTTAAACTTCCATCTTTCTTCTTAACAAATAAAACCGGAGCACCCCAAGGAGAAATGCTTAGACGAATAAACCCTAAGTTTTGTAATTCCTCCAACTGACTTTTCAATTCTTTTAACTCGGCCGGAGCCATACGGTATGGAGCTTTAGAAATAGGTGTAGTCCGTGGTATCAAATCGATCCCAAAATCAATCTCTCTATCCGGTGGTAAACCCGGTAATTCCTCAGGAAAGACATCAATAAATTCCCTTACTACTGGCACCATATCAACTTGGAGTTCGTTACAACCCATTGTAGTTCCCATATCCTTCTCCTACAATTCCATAGAATATATACTCTTCGGTTTCCTTCTTTCCAGCACTTGAAGCAGTCTTCTATCCTCCAACTCAAAACTTACTTTTGCTTTATTACAATCTATCGTAGCTTTGTAAGGATTTAACCAATTCATTCCAAGAATAACATCAAAATCGATTAAAGGTAGAACTAACATATCTATTGGCATGCTTTCATCAGAAATCACAACATCAACATTTCTACATACACATGGCTCTTTAGATTGCACACCAAAGGAGTATTTACACTCATCATTCTATCATACAACACTTCAGAAGACAAACCACACTCATTCACAAAACGTTCAGCAACACATGCATGAGTAGTACCAGTGTCAATTAAAGTCTATGCAGGATGACTTGCAATCTGTATTATACCTGCCAGTGTATCAACTGAAGGAGCTTTCTCACATTGTTGTAGGGCAAATACTCTAGCAGTTGTCATTCCCTTTCCAAAGTTCGGTCCTTCATTCCTAGGCTTTTCTTTACAATTCGCCACATGATGACCTCTTTGTTGACAATGAGCACAAAAGATAGGCTTCAATTTAGGATCAGGTCACTCAGAAGCTTTATGACCTACTTGCCCACATGCAAAGCAAGCTCCAGGAGTCCACTAACATTGAAATGATTCATGAGGCCAAAGCATATAGGACACCGCTTATCAAATGGAATGGAAGGCATAGGAGTCTTCACTACTTGTCCCGAACTTGGTTTCTTACCCAGAAATGGTCGCTTGCCTTTGTTAACATTACCAAACCTTGAATAAGGAGTGTATGATGTCACCGATATGTTGCCCATAAATGTAGCACGTCTATCCCTCTGAGCTTTATTTTCATTGTTAATTTGTTCCACTAACTTCGCTTTGATTACTGTTTCAGACAGTGTTGATAATTGAAACTTCTTGACCTCACTCTTAATCTCCATATTCAAGCCATCTTGAAACTTTTGAACCTTCATACTCTCATCATTGTAATTTGTACCAGCAAACCTAAGCAATCTGCAATATTCTGCATGATATTCTTCAACAGTTTTATTTCCTTGCCTTAGACTTAGCTAACTCGATATCATTTGCTCTCGTACTGTGGATGGAATGTATTGCAAGAAAAAGGCTTCCTTAAATCTGTTCCATGATATCGGTCTTACATATCCTTCACTATTCAATCTCTACTAAGTATATGCATCTCCCTTCAACATATATATAGCTAAATCAACTTTCCTATGCTCAGGTACTTCACAAGCTGCAAAATGCTTTCTCAAGCTCCACTATCCAACCTTTCATCCTAGTCGGATCCAAAACAGTTCCATCAAAATCAGGTACCAGTCTGACAAAATCATGCAACTTGACTTGATCATTCCGGTCTCCCATTGGTACTTGTTTCTTCTCTCACAGTTGGTGGATTATATTGCTGCATAAATTGTTGTTGTTGTTGATACATCATTTGTTGATACTATTGGACTATTGCAAACATATCTCGAAACATAGTGAGCACATTATTCGGATCTCCTGTAGGCATCTGAGGCATAGCTGGATATGCTGGCATTTGAGGAGGCTGCGGATTTAGTGCAGTAGAAGCCGAAGCCGGTGATAGAGTCGAAGTAGAAGCTGGAATACTAGCTGATGCAGAAGCTGAATAGTAGACTAAGAAGGAGGTGGCATACTCTCTCTTTCCGAAGATTGTCGAGTTACTCTTCTTGACCTATCCATCTTTTAAACAAACATGCAACATATGTATGACATATAATAATTTTACAATGTCAAATCAACATCAAAACAATTAATAAACCAAATAGACATTCAAACAAAATACTTAATATAAACAAGTCCTATATACGTCTAACTAAACTCACCGCATCTAAGGTCAAGTCACCACTATTTAATCAAACAATTTCATAAACATAGCTCTGATACCATCTGTAAAGACCCGACCCTCTAAATCCCGAGATTAGAGTACCGAGTCCCCAACCACATATAACGTTTTCACATTATATGTAAGGTTGTCCTAAAACTAACAGTTTATGAAAATTGTTTGATCAAAACTACTAAAACTTTATAAAGAACTTTTAAAAACAAGATTGCTAACAAAAGCAATCTATACATACATTTACATCATATACACTGTTTAGTGTCAATACAAGACACTACAAAATTACAAGTTTTCTTAAAGCAAAAAGAATCCTAGGAGATCTTAAGGTCTTTACAACTTAGGCTTATCTATCAAGCCTTCTATACAAAACTTTTCCTTAACAAAAACTCCTCCAAAAGTCCAGGGTGTTCGAGTCCTATTCGTCCCACTCATCCATGAATCTCTCAAAGTCTGACCCATAACCCAAATCATCATAAAACTCGTCTCCATACCTGCAAAGCAGCAAAAGTGAGCCAAAGGCCCAGTACACAATAACAAATGCAAGAACAAGTTATCAAGCCAACTAAATCAATGAAATGCATCAATAGACAAGTGATTATCTTTATTAAATTTTCTTTCGCAAAACAACAGGGGGTATTCAAACCCCGGAATCACGCTTTGGGAATTTAGGGATCCTGAGTAACAGCTGCTCAGGGGGTTGATATAAGCAGTCCGAATACTTATATCTCCTATATCTATTTCATAAGAAATAGCTTCATTTAGGGTTCAAAAGTCGTTGCCCGACTCTACTTAAACTCAGTCCATAACATGAGCCTAGTTCACAAGTTCCCATAAACTTTGAACTAAACCATGGTATTTCCCCTAAGTTTAAGTAAACGTTACTCAGATACTATTCCCCCTATCGGCTACCCACTTAACCAAAAAAATCGCTATTGCATCATAGCGTACCATTGCATCATGGTAAAGTCATTGCATCATGACTTGGTTAAGCGCCTAACTAACATGTCATTGCATCATGACAGGTTTGCTGCTCCTCGGACCAGATTAAACAGCGTAATAGACATCCAATTCATCAAAACATTAAGCCGAATCAATTTAAGTCAAATTAGGAATGCCTAGTCCTAGCAAACATCAAACAAGCTATTGCGTACCTGAACCCGATAGTATATCACTATAGTCACTCGGTGAGAACTAACCGAAGAACCTTTAACTGAAATAGGAATATCAAAATAATCAATAATTGAATATAGATTTCACATCCATATATATATAATATATATATCACAATCCTAGATTAATTACAAGGAATTCATTAAACTTTGCATAGAGTTTTAATATTAAATTCATGCATAAAACATGTTTATCTAGCTTATATATTCAATAGGAATCATATATGAAGTAAAGATTGAAGATTGAAGAAGTTTGAATTTGAAAAACTCAGGGGATACGCTGCCTTCCAACGCTTGCAAAATTTGAATGAACGCCGGCAGCGTAGGTAGTTTACGCGGCGGTTTCACTCCGCGTTTAAATATTTGGTTCTGTTCCACTTCAACACCGCCCCATACCAGCGGCTTTAATCTCTAATTGCCGGCGTATGTTTTGAAGACAAACGCTGGTAAAATTTTTGTAAAAGCCGGCGGTGTTCAAAGCGGCGTTAAAAAATTACTTCTGTTTGCTTCCAAAGCTGCCTCTACGCGGCGGCGTTGAAATTCCAATGCGGCGTACGTTCAAAACAGACCTATTCGACAGAACTCATTTCCCTGTTTTTCACTTTGCAACTTTCTAACCTATAACACTTTTAAATCTTCTTCAATTTCATTTTTAGCTTCATATACTACTCCTATCTACACTAATCAATCCTAGCAACTTAGAACATTAAATCAACACATTTAATCACTTCAAATCCCACTTCCATTCATCCTCAACTTTAACTACTCAAACTATCTTTATTTCTTCCCAACATTCCATATTACTACCACAACACATAAACAAACTCACACTAACAAAACATAATCCAACCTAATTTCAATGCATGAAAAGCAATTTAGATAACATTAAACTCATTATATCCAAGATCTCACATAGCTACTATAAGAAATGAAAATAAACAAAAGTTATACTTATATCAACTCACATGAATATGCCTTGTCTTGGAGAGAATTTTGATTCTCAAAGCTTGATGTTGTTTTGGTTTGGGCTTGGAATTTGGAGTGAAAGAAGAAGAGAAAAGAAAGAAAGAAAAAGGAAAATTCGGATAAAAGAAAGGGCTCCCAAAAGGAGTCTAATTAAGCAAATTTTGGTCTTAAACTTATCTAATTGACTTTTAAGGCTTATATGACTTTAGTTTGCATTTGAGTTAATTTGAGTCTCATTTGGGGTTTATTTAGGCATAATATTGCTTAACTAAGGGAAATTTCTATCAACTAATCTTAAGCAAATCCAAAGTTGATTTTATAGATTTAAACTTAACTTAACATATTAATGTATAAAAGACACAATTATTAACTATACTATACACACATTAATATATATAAACAAGGATATTAATTTCATTACATATGCAAAATAACACATGAAATGTTCAATTTACACTAACTTAAACACATTTAACTATTACCAAACACAACTCTCTAAATCATCATGCTCATTTAGTTCAATAATTAAGATAAATAAACATATACTTGGAAATTAAATGGAATTTAAATTTAGATCATTTCAATATATATAACCTATTTTAATCATATCTCATTATACACATGTTTAGAAAATTAAGTGTAACTTTTTTACAATTATGCAATGCATTTAGTCATCAAAATACAATTTGAACCATCTAATTCAAATTCTTGTTAACAATTAGGCTCTCTCCTATCTATTTTCACCACATACACATTCTTGCTAATCGTACTCTTAGGTGTTTCATCATCTTTAATAGAATCTTGCATATATCCCCTATCATTATTAAAACCTTCATGTAAGTAGATTAGATCTACATTGGTTGAGAGATCACTTGAAGATTTAGTTTTCTCTAGTTTCTCTATGTCTGCAATGGCTTAACCTTCTTGAAGGACTACGTCTCTTCTTCTAACAATTTTATTTATTGACAGATTCAATCACTTGTATTCCCACTCATAATGTGCATAACCAAGAAAAATAAACTATTTTGAATTTGCCTTAAGTATTGTTCAATTATCCTTGGGCATGCAGTTCCGTACCAAAAACTTATAAGTGACCATAAGAAATATTTTTATACTCCCAAACTCTTGGTAGGATATCTCCATCTAGAGCTCATGAGGGAGATAGGTTGATCAAGTAAATGATTGTCCTCATTACTACTCCCCAAAATGATTTAAGTAGTTTTGCATGAGATAACATATGCTTGACTCTCTCTATAATACTATAGTTCATCCTTTTGACAATACCATTTTGCTATGGAGTCTTTAGAACTATCTTCTTAAGTTTAATTCAATTGAGTTTATAATATTTCTCAATAGGGTCTCTCTGTTCATCACCATTATCTATTTGAACACCATTCAACTGTCTTGTGTTTACTTTCAAATTTAGTGTAAAATTACTTGAACACATCAAGAACTTGATCTTTTGATTTCAAAATTAAGTTCCACAACTTTCTACAGTGATCATTAATAAAAGTTAAAAAATAAAAAGAGCCACCTACTAACTTATTCTTTATCTAATCCATATCTGTATGGACTAAATCAAGTGCGTGGTATTTTCTAGGAGGTGGATTTCTATTAAACGCAATGATATGCTTTTTGTCGATTAGATATTGTGTAGGTTCTTAAAGGGTAGCTTTCACATCAAATAGAAGTTACTTCTTGGCAAGTATTTAGAGTCACTTTTCACTCATTTTACCGAGTTTTTAGTACCAAAGCACAATCGAAGAATCACCAATCATGTTTACCTCTCCTTCACTTAGATGAACCCACGTACCTACTCTTCTCACATCTTTTTTACTTATTGGTAACTAGTGTTCAAGTATTAGAATTTGCACCAAGTTCTTTTTCCTTCTAACTTCTTCATTCATCATACTATTTTTTACCATTGCTACAATGATCTTTCCTTTAGGAGTAGAATTACTTACTAACATCATAAGTGCCTCCCAACTATCAAGTAGTAAACATAATAATAAAAAGGGAAAAAGCCTTTTTTTTGTACCTGAACTTTGACGAAGTAGACAATTAGGTATCTAAATTTTTAAAAAGTCCAATTTCATACATAATTAAACTTTTCATGGTCCATTACACTACCCCATTTTTTTATTTTCTCTTGAAGTAATAGACATATATCAGGAAATGATTGGGTAAGGTAGTGAAAAGGGACATAAAAAGTTTAATTAGGTATGAAATTTGACTTTTTAAAAGTTCAAGTATCTAATTGTTCACTTTATCAAAATTTAGGTATCAACAAAGGCTTTATCCCTAATGGAAATGTATGTATCTCATCATCAAGCACATATTTCATGGTAAATAATTAATTCATAAGAACCTAAAAATTATTCAACTGTCTTCTCGTATTAGATCCATCTTGATACTTCATATTCACAACTTTCATAATCAAGTAGGTTTTATTCTATGTAGTTTCTCTCTCATACATGGACTCTAAGTTCTTTCATAAAATATCAGCTTTGGTTTCCCTAGCAGCATGACGATAAACATAATAATTAACTAATTGTTGGTTATGATTGGCTATTTTCCTATGCATGGTCACTCAATCTTCATCAAATTTATCTTCTAGATTTGCTCTATCTCTTTTTATAAGTGCATACAAATCATTGCAATATAATAGATCTTCCATGATTGACTTTCAAATTGAATAATTTGAAAATTTTAAATTTATCATAGTACCCCATGATTTCAACACAATAAACAATGTTTTTTTTTTTTTGATAAATTACACTAGAAGGTATCAATGTTTGATGATAAGTTCATTTAAGATATTAACATTGTAAGTAGTTAAAAAGAGGTACCAATGTTTCACAAAGTGAATCAAATAAAGTATAAACATTTTGCAAAATTCATTTAAGGTATCAACATTTTGATTGGTATTTAATTAAGTTTCTAAAATTTTCATTAATGGTAAATTATTAATACTTTATTTGACTTACTATGAAAAACATTGATACATCTTTTTAACCAGATTTTTTAAATGAATTTATCTCTAAATATTAATCTCTTTTAAACCACTGGAAATGTTGATACCTTAAATGAGCTTACACCCAAACGTTAATATCTTTCAATATAATCTATCTTTTTTTCCCTTAATATGAGTATGATACCACTTGTTAGAAGAAATAATGTCCTTAACAATCAAATATTTTTTTTCTCTTATATATAGGCACTACACAATTATAATAAATTGAAATAGCTAATAATAAAGAAAACATGAATTACATGGAAAACCCCAATAAACGGAAAAACTATGAGACTGCAACTTAAAACTTCTACTATAAACAAATACCTTTCTCACTAATCAAACAAGGCAATGGATATCCATGAAATAGTAAAAGTAATTAGTGTGCAAAACTGTAAAAGCATATATTCAATTGGACAATTGAGAAGTAATATCCTTATAGTTCTCTACACCACTGATGCAATGAAAGAAGTTTCATCAAAATCTAAAGTCCCTCAATTGAATGAGTTTAAGCATGGCAATTATAAAGAAGAAGATGAGTAAGACCTTACCTTTGAATTATTGATTAAAAATCCAAGAACAACACATTCAGTTGAAAAGGAATTGTTTTGCTTCTTTAAGTTGTAATTTTTCCTTCATATTTTAATATGAAGTAATAGATTAAGACGCTATCATGCATGAGTGCTTCATGGCGTAGTGTAGCTATTTGGTGCAAAGCAAGGGCATGATAAGTTGGAAGCAGTTTTAACAGATACATGGCAAAATGAGACAAAGACTAGTAAGTTGTAGTTTTGTGATTTTAAGTCCCTGTCTTAAAGGAAATAAGCCAATAGAAAGAAGTCACAATCTTTAGTGGTTTTTAGGCAAATTCCATCATTTAGGCCTTGAAATGACAATTTTTCTATTTTAGGAAAGTTTTAGATGTGTTATAACATTTTTATAGATAATTCCATTTTGTTTGCTATTTGTCGCATTTTATTTGCCCTTTTGTTTACTTCGTGTTTGTAATTTTTTGGGCTTTTCTATTTTTTGACACCTTTTTAAATTCCATTTTTGGAATCTTTTGAGCTTTCATATAAATATATGCCCTAGGATAAAGAACATATCTATTTTTTCATCAATAATATAATTTTGAGCCCATCTTTGCTCTATTTTTTCCTGGAACTTTTAATTCTTTTATCGTTTTCAAATTTAGATGCATATTGTTTTGGTATTCACAAAATAAAAAAACAAATAAAGTGGTAAATTCTAGTATTCGCGTGCAAATCAATAGGACATGTTATTTTCTTTTGTCTTTCAATGTGCCACAGTATCACTTCTTATTTGAGCCAAATCAATTGTAATTAGACATCGGCACAGTTCAAGTTGGTTCCGGAACCACCGGTTCACGGTTCCATATTTCATGGAACTAGAATCGGAATCGCCAGAGCTAGGGCGGTTCACGGTTTCATGGAACCGCCGATTCTTGCGGTTCCTATTCCACGTGAACCTTTTTTATTTTTAATTGCTCCGTATTATACAAAGGTTACACGCCCCCTTCCCCCCACCCCACCTCCTCACGCAATTCATTTCGTCTTTTTGTGTGTGTTTGTTTTTCTTTTTTTTAATTTACATATATGGCGGGTCGGAATCGCAAGTTTCGGGTTTGAAATAGCGGTTCCAGACCCGTTGAACCACCGGTTCCGTGAGGACTAATCGCTTGGACCAGCCGGTTCCGATGGGAGGTTCTCGAGTATGGAACCGTTGGGAACGGTTCGGGGCAGTTCGTGGTTTGGAACTGCTCCGTGCCGATGTCTAGTTGTAATCTATCTAGAAAAGGAGGGCAAGAAAGAATCAATAAATTTCATGCTTTAGCAAAACATGCATTGATAGAGTGTGATTACTAGACATACCATTGATTTTCTTAATGAAACATTGTGTGGTGATAAAATAACGTTTATGTAAGGGATTGCTTATAAAGCAAATCCAAATAGTGATGAAGTTAGTGAAATTTCCAGTTCTCCCTTCATGCCTATATATCCTATTATCTGAGATTATAAGCTCTCACACTATTTTTTTTTTGCCAGTTTAGGATGGGAAAGGGGATCTAAACATAGTCCACCCACTAGGAGATTTGAGTTAATGGATTTAGGTTATAAGGTATTGAAACTCTTATACATCTTTGTTCCTTTGCCATTTTATTTGTTTTCTATGTATTTAATATTTTATACACTTCTAAAGTAATTTAAAGTTAAAAAAAGTGGAGTGTTTCTATGATTTAATAATGACGATTGTAACTATCGCTAAGGCTATGAAAGAAAAAATCAACCAAACCATACCTAAAAATGATTTTTTTTTTCAATTCGGTTTAGTTCACGGTTCAATTCATGACACTAAACTGAACTGTTCAATAATAAAAAAAAAAAAAGAAAAAAGTGTGCCTCATGTTGTTACTTGTTAAGCTATACATATTAGATAATATGCCAATTGTCAATAATAGGCTTAACCTAAAAATATATTGTAGAAATGCAAGATTCAACACCACCCAACACATGCAATAAAATCCAACCTGCACAAACTCTAGAGACCACTATCTATTTATCCATCATTGATAGTAAAGATAACGTGATAGGAATCATGGTTCATTTAGATCGATAACTCTAGCAAGAGCTGGAGGATTGATGAACTTAGCTCAACGGATCCTTATGGATGAATTGAATGAAGGTAAGTTCGAGGTCACAACTATGTTAAAGACGGTGATTAAAGTAGAACAAGCAAATGAAGACACATCAGAGATCACTCCTTGCATCGTGGTTATGACCAACTTGTGATGACATACACGATCGTGATCACACCTGTGAGAATGATATCATCGGAGAAACTTGAAGGTCGAGAAGATCACGATCTATGGCACGGCTGTGTTGGTACTGGTCATATATAGCAATAAGAATCAATAACAAGTTAAAGCTTACACCCAAATCTTGCTATGACCGTACAAAAAAGCAAGTGTACCTATCAATGATGGTAGTATACATTTAAAGCAAAAGTGTCGATCTCATAATGACTAATGAGTATTAATACTTACTATTTTTTTATTGTTCAACCTACAAAAGAGAGTGGTTAAGAAAAATATTTCTTGGATTTAGACTAACATAAGTCAAGCAAAAGATATTCCAAATTACAAAAGCTTTTTAGATCTTGAATCCTCACTAGGTGATATGCGATTACACAAAAGATAATTCTAATATTATTATTGATATTCTTGAACGGTAGAGATTTCTAAGGCAATCCAATATTTATATCAAGACTATTGAAATTCCATCCTAACAATTATAGATCTAGAATCTCCTTATTAGCTTTCACCCTAGTCCTAAAGAATTATGTTATCCTAATTATAGAATCACATGAAACTCCTTTCAATTATGTAGTTCTAATTATACAAACAATCTTTCAATCAACTAGCATGAATATCAAATCAAGAATTAATATTCCGAGTTATTAACTCAAGATAACAAATAAACACAACACAATTGAATTCAGGAAATCAAACAATATATTAAAATCAATTAAGGGCACATCACATATTCAACTCAAGGTTCATCAAAATCTAAATAAAGAAATTACTCCTCCATGGGAGAAGTATTCATCATCTAAAAAGGTAAATAACCAAGCATAACCCACAATTTCAATTCATAATTTAAGCACAAATTGACTAACTAACACAATAACTTACATAAAATTCGTACAATCACTTCCTTTCTTTTGATGCCTTTAGATTTTGCTCCTTATAAAATTCTTTTGACAAAAAGAGGAGAGTTGAGATCTTGAAAAAAAGGAAAGTCACATGTCCTTGTTCAGTAAGCTAAGACTTTTATTAGAAAAGTAACTCTCTTACGAATGGAAAGTTGTTGAGGTTTTTAGTTATAAGGAGTAGAGCCTCTAAAACTTCCAAATTTTAAGTATAGATGTATTTTTCTTCAAGTCTAAGAAGCTCATTTTCTTTTTTAAAGTTGTCTCCTATTAAATACTTCTTGTTGGAACAACACGACTAGGAAAAATCTTATCGCTAAGCTTTGTATAATGTTAGAAGTGACATGACTAGGACAAGTCATTTTCTTAAGTCATGTAACTTTTTGTGGTTCATTCCTTGAAATGACACGACTTGTAACAGATCATGTCGTAAGATCAACATGACTTGCTATGTCAAATTCCCAGATCGACAAGAGTTGCTATAGGTCATCTCGTAGTTATGTCATATCAAAATTCAAATTCTTATTCTTTAGCACACATTTTCTTGAAAAGGCTTGGAGACATGACATGTCTCCATCGTGTTGACCATATTTTGCTTCCAAACTTCATATTTTTTAGCTCGATTTGCTTCCTTTTTACAAAATATGTCCTTTAAAGACCTGAAAGTATAATTTGATAATTTTAAGTGCTTTTGTAAGAATTGTTAGTAAAATAACCAATAAAAAACATAATTTAGCACATATAAAATAGGAAAAAACTAGGTTTATAACGTGCCTAAGACTGTGACTAGGGATTTCATGATTGTGACATGAATTGTTCAGTGTTTAATTATGTGATCGTAGATTTTACCCCCCGACACATGGCCATATGGAATAGTATGCCATCGTACCCTATTTCTAAAGTTTGTTTTTAAGTTTCCTATTTTATTTGTTTTGATTTTTATGTTTTGTTATTGCCCTTACCTAACTTATGAGAGTATATAAAGATCATTCATGGTTATGTTAGAAAAGGTTTTGCCATCTTTGATAATTTGATATCATTTTTGACCAATTGCTTATTGAGTCTTCTTCTCAACATTATTCTTCATTATTTATTCTGATCATATGTCATATTGGTTGCTTGGAATTACTAGTTTGATTTTTTCTTTGGTACATCATATCTAAGGATTAATCATTTATATCTTTTAGCTTTGGTTTTTCATAAATCATAAAAACCTAAAAATATATTATAAATCTCTAGATTGAAATATAACACTAGATCCGTAAAACACGAGAATTCTCCAATCCATATCATCTTGGTATCAAAGCTTGGGGTTGTGGATTGCAGTATAAGGCTTCGGTGGTGATTGTTTGCATGGTAAGTTTCATTGATTTGATTGCTTATGTTACAAATTTCATTTTTATTGAAGATGTTTGACAGATCCGATAACAAAAACAAAGATGCAAAGGCTCCTAAGGTTTAAAGCATAGCTAATATAGGTGATTTTATGGATTACATGAGAGAGATGATGCAAGACATGCAAATAATAATGCATTAGCAAAACGAAACCCTAAGGAATGTTAAGCAAGTTGTTAAGGAAAACCCTCATAACCAAGAAACACATGAACATAAAATCGTTGAGGAGGTAGATATTAATCCGAGAGTCTAATTGCCTCGTGGTGGACATGGTATAGTAGATGGCTATAGAAGAGGTGATGATAGAGGTAAGGGTTATGTGCGCTAACTAGTGCATGGACGTCGAGTTAGAGATTATTTTGATGATGTGAATGATCATTGTAAAGGACGTAGGCTTATAGGATTGTGCAGTATTAAGACCATAAAATTGAAAAATCTATCTTTTGATGGTACTAGTGGTGCAAATAAGTACTTTGATTAGGATGATAAAACAAAGAAGCTTTTTTATTATCATTATGTGATGATTTGTAGCAAGTTAAACTTGCTACCATTGAGTTCAAGGGTCATGCACCACAATGGTAGAAGAATGCCTCAAATAGTAGAAGGAATGGGGAGCGTGATGTTATGACTTGTGTGGAGATGTGAGAGTTGTTGCAACAAAGGTTTGTTCCTGATTATTATACTCAAGAGTTGTTGATGTTAATGAGATTGTACGCTTTGCACCAAGGCAATAAGAGTGTGATTGAATATATTTAATAGTTTGAGATTCTTATAATTCATAGGCAAATTATGGAGACTGTGAATCAATTCATTTCTCGATTTATTTCTGGGATGAAATATGATATTGCTAATGTGGTGGAATTTCAATGGATTTATACCTTAGAGGAGGCGCGTTAATGGTAGAAAAGGTAGAAAGTAAACATAAACGTTAAAAATATTTAGGTAATGTTTCTAAATCTAAAAGTAGTAAAAAATCTTATTTGCCTTATGATAAAAAGAAGAATAGTAGTAGTCAAAAGAATGATGAGAAGTATAATTCAAATCATGAGAAGCCTATCAATGAAAAAAGAAAATTGACTTCTAAGTTGTTTGAGTCTAGTAGTGCTGGATAGAGAACTAGAGATATTAAATGTTTTAAATGTTTGAGTTATAGATACATGGTTGCCCAATGTTCGAATTGACGTGTTATCTATACTCATGGAGATTGTTTGGAGATTGATAGTAAAGGGAAAAAAGTAGCTATTTTGATTCCGATGAGCATGATGAGGAGGAAGTACCAATTGAACAAGTTTGAGTGTAATATCAAGATTGAATATGAACAAAGGGGAAATATATTCCATATCATTTTTTTTTTTTTTGAATGGATTGTTTGTGTGGCAATTATTGATTCCAATAGTTGCACCAATGTAACGACAATAGCACTAGTAGAGAAGTTACAACTTCGTACCACTGCTCATCTACAACCCTATCGATTGCATTTGCTTAATGATAAGGGCTTTGTTCATGTCATTAGCAAGTATCGGTTCCTATCTCTTTGCTTATTCATTATACTAATGAAGTTCTTTGTGATGTGGTGCTTATAAATGTATCTCATATTTTATTGCAACATTATTAGTTATATGATCAAAATGTTAATCATAATGGAAGGAACACTTATTCTGCTTTGTTCAACGAAAAGAGGGTTAAATCATTTCTTATGAGTCTTAAGGCTATGAGACAAAAACACAAGGAGTTAAATGCCCTTAAGAAAAAATCATTGTTGTTGACACAAGGAATTGATGAGAAGGAATTTGCCAATGGGCAATCGATGTATTTATTAAATGTAAGGAAGGCTTAGGGGATAGGAATGATTCTTCTATCCTAAATGAGGTTAAGCAATTATTGAAGCAATTTTCTGATGTTTTCCTTATAGAGCTTCCTAAGGGATTACAGCCATCGATAGGGATTGAGCATCAAATTGACTTGGTATTGGGAGCTATTTTGTCTAATAGGCTAGCTTAGAGGATGAATCCTAAAGAGGCCAATGAATTGAAAAAAATAAGTTGATGAATTGATAGAAAAAGGGCTTGTGCATGAGAACATGAATCCATGTCCAGTGCCAGCATTATTAATACCCAAGAAAGATGGTGACTAGCAATGTGTATAGATAGCAAGGCAATAAATCGCATTATTGTGAAGTATAGGTATCCTATCCAACGCCTTGATGATATGTTGGATGAATTGCATGGTGCCCAAACATTTTCTAAGATTGACTTGAAGAGTAGCTATCATTAAAGGAGGATGAAGGCTGCAGATAAGTGGAAAACGACTTTCAAGACTAAACATGGTTTGCATAAGCGAATAGTGATGCCTTTTGGCTTGTCTAATGCTTCTAGCACTTTCATGAAATTGATGAATTATGTGTTAAGGGATTTATTAAGAAAATTCGTGGTGGTTTATTTTGATGACATTTTGATCTATAGCCCAGATTTGGATAGTCATATCATACACTTGACATCGTTTTTCACAATGTTGAGGAATGAGAAATTATATGCTAATTTAAAGAAGTGTAATTTCAGCCAATATGAGGTGATTATTTTGGAATACATTGTATTTAGAGAAGGCGTTCATGTTAATGATGAGAAGGTTAAGGCCATTACTAAGTAGCCTATTCTTATTAACATTTCTGAGGTCTGTAGCTTTCTTGAACTTACTTCTTCTTATAAGAGATTTATCAAGGATTTTATCACTATTACAATACCTTTGATAGAGTTGACAAAGAAAGGAATTTCTTTTGAATGGAATCAGGTGTCTAATTGAAGCTTTAGGTTGATCAAGAAGAAGTTCACTTCATTGCCTCTATTAATGTTGCTAGACTTTGATAAAGTTTTAAAGCTTGAATCTGATGCCTCTAATGTTGAAGTTGGTACGATTTATATGCAGGAGAGACACCCTATCGCCTACTTTAGTGAGAAGCTACATGGAGCGGCTTTGAATTAACCCATCTATGATAAAAGAGTTATATTCTTTGATTTGAACTCTTATGGCATGACAATAATACTTTTGCCTAAAGAGCTCATTATATTTTCTAATCATGATTCTTTTAAGTATTTGAGGAGTCAAAGTAAATTGTCCAAGTGACATACAAGAGAGGTTGAATTTTTGAAGACACTTACATATAATATTAAGTATAAGAAGGGTGATATTAATGTAGTAGTTAATGCATTATCAAGAAAGCATGGATTATTGAGTTCTACATAGGCTAGATTGTTGGGATTTAAACATATTGTTGGGCTATATTTTGAGGATAGTGTTTGCACCTATTGTAGTAGCTTGCAATGATGGGAGATCAATGGATTGATATCATCCGACTGATGACTATTTATTTTGGCATGGAAGCTTATGCATTCCATATGGCTCTATTTGAGAGATACTTGTTAAAGAAGCGCATAGTGGTAACTTTTTGAACATTTTGGCAACCATTGTACTCTTGACGCATACGACTAAGGATTTTCATAGAGTGATTGAAGGATGTTTTACTTGTAATAGAGTCAAATGTCGAAGTGAATCATAGGTCTTGTACATGCTATTGCCTATTCTTACCAAACCATTGAACAAATAAATGGAAAAATGAGAATGAGTGGGAAATAACAATAATAATAATAATAATAATAATAATAATAATAATAATAATAATAATAAGCTATAAATATAATATTTTATCACTTAGAAAAATCTATTTTCTAAAATAAAATAAAAGAATTTAATAGTTCTGTAGGATTTACAGCACCAAAATATAAAAAGTACCAACCTACTAAAGTTAAAAAAGAAAAGTGATGTCTAATCCCGATTACAGAGTATATATGTACCTATTGGGTGACTTAAAAATGAAAAAATCTTCTTTTTTTTGTAATATTTATTTAGTTGGCTATTTCTCATGGATCCTATTTAATTATAAATATAAATGTGATTGATGGTTGCATGTAAATATTACTTGTAAATGCTATTTCAATTATTTGTAAAAGTATAACTTTATAAATGTCTCTAACTTCAACAAATTTTAAGACATTAATTAAAAAAATATATTTAATTAAAGAATTTAATGTGATAATCACATAATTTTAATAAGACAGCCTTTGAATCCAAGAAATTCTGATAATTGAAAACCGATTCAAATTAGTTTTTATCGCAGACTAGTAGCTAAGTTAAGATCAACCAACCCATTGTCATAAATTACAATTTTTCTCGACTCTGGTCAGGTAATGACTCCAAAAGTTTTATAAAATTCCAATTTTTTTTAGTTCCTGGTTAAGAGTTTAGATCAAATGGGCTCGAGTTTGATATAAATCAAATTAAATGAAATTAAACTATAAATGAAAAATCCAAGCTCGATAGAAACAATTTCAAGTTAAGTTGTTTTCAATATAGGAATTGCTCACTGTAAATATATGTGCTAGTCTGTTTACTAATATGAATGATTTAATCTTATTTTAATTTTAAGAATAATATTGATTATCCACTTCTAAAATAGGTTGATTGAAGTTTATTGATATTTAGTCTTTTAGTAATGAATTAGTTAGAAGTTAACTTTTTAATTATTGTTTTTTATTATATAATCTTCTAAAAGTTTATTTCTCTTTTGAATATGTGTCAATGGAGTTTGATCTAAATGAAAGTTTAGATTTTGATGCTTGTGATGAAATTAGTTACAAAGAAGACAACATTGAAGATTTACAGTGTCATAATGAGAAGTATAAATGCAATCAAATTGAAGAAGCAAATGTTGTAGAGCTACATGTTGGTATGGGATTCAATTCATACCTTGAAGTATGCTTGTATTATAAAAATTATGATAAATCTATAGGGTTTGGGATATCAACTAAAAGTTTTCGATGATGAAAATTTTCAAAATAAATCATTGAAGTTAAATATGTTTCCATTAGATATGGGGAAAAAAAAAGTGGGAATCAAATTCCAATAATCCTAGCCTTTGCTTAAATGTAGGATTTGAAGTAGAATTGTATATGAAGATGAGATCTGATGATAAATGGATTGTTTATGATTTTATAAAAGATCATGATCATGAAGCTTTTCCAAACCAAGCTCATTATTTTCCATGTTATAGAAATATTACATTGTCATAACAATATGATATTAATACTTTGCATGTTGTTGGAGTGAAGACAAGCATGGTTGTCAAAATCACGAGTCAAATATACGTTTCTATCAGATTATGATTTTCTATGTTTTTTTTAAATAAAAAGGATGCAAAATTGATTAGGTGCAATTTTAGATCGAATTATGAATTTAGGTGTATAATTCTAAATATTTTATGATTTTACTGATTTTGCATGATTGTTCCGATTCTATGCATTTAAGTGAATAGTAAAATTGCGATTTTGACAACCATGAAGACAAGTCAAATATTTGCTTCTATGAGTAAAGAACATAGGTGTGTCAAACCGTTGGCTGCTTGGAAAAAGACATCATAAATTATCTTGACAAGGAGAGCCATTTGGGACTAGAATTAAGGTGATGCTAATGATATGATTGAATTTTTTTATGCAAATGAAGGAAAAAGATCATAATTTGTTTTACCAAGTGGAATTTGATAGCAAGCAACATTTAAAAAATGTCTTTTGGGTTCATGGGAAAGCATTAAGTGATTATAAGGTTTTCTAAAGATGTTATTTCTTTTGATACTACTTATATCACCAATAAGTACAAAATGTCTTTTGTTCATTTTGTTAGTGTGAATAATCATTTCTAGTAAATCGTTCTCGATTGTGCATTACTTGCTATTGAAACTTCGTCATCTTTCACGCGGTTGATGAAAACATGGCTTAAAGCCATGAATGGAAAACCTTCAAATGCTATTATCATCAATAAAGATAAACCAATGAAAGTAGCAATTGAACAAGTGTTCCCAAATGCACTTCATTGTCATTTTTTATGACATATATTGAGAAAGGTTCCTGAAAAGCTTGATCATTTGACTAGAGAAATTCCACAGTTCATTAACATATTTGAAATATGCATGTATGAGTCTTGGACTGAAGAACAATTTAAAGGAATATGGTAGGAAGAGTAGAAAAATTTGGTCTTATTGATAATGAGTGGATTTAATTATTGTATGAAGATTCTAAATATTGGTGCCTACTACTTTATGACATTTTTTTTGTAGGTATGCAATTACTAGCACAATAGATTCTTTTTCATTGCAAGTGCATATAATTTTCTTTTTAAGTGTTTAAAATTATGATTTATTCATCATTTTATGCCTATATATTTTGACAAAATGATATATTTTCATTAATGGATGTCAACCACAAAGATTAGATAGCATTAATTCATCTTTTGACATTATCTAAACATGAAATTAACATTAAAGGAGTTTATTGAGAAATATATGGTAGCTTTACAAAATAGAAATGAAGTATAATCTCATGTTGATTTTTTTACTTAACAAAAGGAACCAAATTTGAAGTCTTCATATTTTTTTGAGAAGCAAATGCATTTAATTTATACACATGAAATTTTTAACAAATTTCAAGTGGAAGTTTTATGAGCATTAAGGTGTTGCCCTATAAAACAAGAAGATGGATTGGTTGCTACTACCAAAGTTCAAGATTTTGAGAAGAAAGATTTTATAGTTAAGTTGAATGCTGACAAAGAAAAAATTACATGCTTATGCCATTTATTTGAATATAATGGATTCCTTTGTCGTCATTCATTATTTGTTCTTTGTCATTCAAGTTTATTTAACGTTCCTTTCCATTTCATTTTAGAGAAGAAGTGCAAGAAGCAACCCCAAAGTTAAAAAAAAAAGAAAAAAGTGTCAAAACCACGAAAAATTCTATGGTCCCATCACTATCAAACGACTCATATTATACCTAACCATGATCATTTTTCTAAAACAATTTTCCAATTTCCTTTTTTATATATAAATTCCATAATACTTCATTTATTTTGTCTATTTACATGTCATGACACCTCATATTGATCCAACAATGCTTATCTAAATGTCAGTATAACATTAAAATAGGGTATATTACACCATATGTTACAACTTTTAGGTGTAAGTTTATCCAAGGTCACAACGATTAGAAAAATATTTTATGAGATTTAATTAAGTATTTTACCTATTACTACATATCAATGGGGCCTGAAAAGAAAAGTTTCTTAAATTTTAATTAAATATTTCTTCTATTAACATATGTTAATGGTAATCTCAATTGACCCACTTCTCTAACGTTGTAACTCAAAATCAACTTATCTGCAAATATTGTGACCTAAAATGAATTTACTCACTGAACGATGTGATTTTTTTTTTAACTTTTGAAAGATTTTGACCTAAAATGAACTTATCCCAAATGTTGTGACCTTTTGATGTAATTTACTCCATTAAAATACACTTAGATATGCATAAAGACATCAAAATCATTGAAAAAAAATGAGAACAATAATTCTTTTTGTCATTTGTTTAGCTAGAAAATTAAGTTTTCTACAAATTTATTTTAAAAAAATCAAGAAAGATTTTAGAAAAAAAAATCATCAAAATTTGCGGAAGATTACCAGAAAATAAAAAACATAACTTTTTTGAATTTTTGGATTTATTCGATATTAATTATAAATGCCCCGGCCAACCCCAACCAAACAAAAAAAAAAAAAAAATTCTGTAATTACATGTAATATGGGTAATTGACTTATCTCGTCGTGGTCTGAATGTAAAATTGTCGCCTTATTAGTGGTTTTTACGCAAATAAGGATATGATTCTTCAATTCAAGACCTCCCCTTCAAAATCCCTCGCTCAATATTGCTAAAAATTCCTTAAATTACACTTAATTTGCTAAGAACACCTCCTGTGAACCACCAAAAACCTTGTCAATTGCCGGTCAATCCTGGCCAAGGGTCGGTGAACCAGCATTGCTTGGAAATAGCTGATCATCGTTCCTCTTGCCCCAAGAACATGTTGGTACAGTCATATTCTAGAGTGAATTGAATCAACGTCAAATGCCAAGCCACATATACTCAATGGTTACAATAGCAATTACAATCGCCCTTATCGATGTTTTGACGAAGTTCAGCTATTTTAGCAATGACAATAAAGATTTCTCCATAATTTTATATTTGTTTGGGGTATCGTGAAAACTAACATTATTACTGAGGCCTTGTTTGTTTTTATGAAAATAATTTTAATAAAATATCTTTTTTATTTTTTAATGTTTACTCAAAGAAAAATGAGGTAATTATTGAAAAACATTTTTCTTTATTTTGAGAAATGGATACTCATTCATAGCGTAGTTTTGAAAAAACAACTTATAGTTTATAAAATCACTAGTAAATTTCTCATCCATTTACAAGCTTTATCTAGCAATCAATTACTAGCAATAACATTTATTATTAAATTTTTTAATATTTTTATTTAGATAAACTTATTTCTCATTCTAAAATTTGTTTTGTTATTAAGTATTTTGATATTTTCATTATTCAAGTATTAGGAAGAAACAAAAAAAAAAAAAAGAAAACTATTTTCATCAAATTAGTCAAACATCTCAAAACATACTACTTTCCAAGAAAACCTTTAAAAAATGTTAAAAGTTGTTAGTCATTAACATATAGTTTTCCACAAAATAAATTAGACCTAAATTCTATTTCCCTGATGGAGCTAAATCATAGTGTGATACATCTCAAATATACACGTTGGAACTCTAATCATAGATGCGCATTTTAGTGTAATGGTTTGGAGCTCATCGAATTCTAAAGTTAAGTATATTCAGAGTAGAGCAATCCTAAAATGTAACCTCTTGGGAAGTATTGATACCAAATGACAAAACCATGTGGTGTATGGCTAAAGTGAATAATATTTTAGTAGACTGAGTTTCGGGGCATTACACATGGATTAACATTGATGATAGAGTCAATCAACAAATGTAATACATATCCACCAATATTCAAAATTAAAATTAAGTAAATATAAATCACATAATTTTAATTTTTAAGCAATATTGCAATATGCAAATTTTAACTTTGCAAAGAAATTTTACATGTAACGAGTGATTTATAAACTTCATACCATAATTATTTTTATTATATAATTATTCGTTTATAATTAGTATATGTATAAAATAAGTTTATGAGAGATAGGTCAATAAACAAATGCCTCTTTAACCAACTCATGACAAATTTAAATCCGATTGTAGCTTCTTCATGTCTTATTTTCTCTCCTTCTTTCTAAAATTCTAAAATTCATAACTAATCTAGTAAACATAAAAGAAAAAACATCCTTAAGAGGTAAAACAAATGGTAGCTTTTTCATATCTTCTTTCATCTCCTTGTTTCTTTCGTAGTATTTTATTGTAATACAAGGTTGTTAGGTATCCATCAAGTTTATTATATGATCTAAACCCGACCTTATAACCTTATAGGGTTTTTACTATATATCCAAACCCAACCTATTAGGTTGAACCCTATAAAGTTTTTAACAAGGTGGGTAGGTTGGAAATAGGGATGCAACTAGGTAGGTCGTTATAGGATACCCGACCCACCTAACCTCCTAAAAACCCTATAGCGTATCGGGACGAGTTTTGAGATTGAAAAAAAAAAAAACGATAAGTTATTAAGTCGAGTTTTGGGTTTATATGTATCTCATTGAGAAAACCCGACCTGGCATAAATTTAAAATATAAAAAATTAAAAATATTAAGTTATTAATGCAAGGATCCCATTTTTATTCTATGTATGTGAAAGTAAGTGGGAATGAAGTGTTTATATTCTTTATATGATTTTATTATCTAAAATTCAGTCTTTCAATATCAGTGTTTGCATCATTAATAATTTAAAACAAAATTCATTCTCTTGCTTTTTTTTTTTAAAGAAAAAGTTGAAAATCTTGTAATCGAGTCGAGTTATGGGTTCCTTAAAACCTTGTTGAGTTGGGTTTCGGAATGATAGAAAAACCTTATCGTCGAGTTCGGGTTTCAAAAGACCCATCCCAAATCCGCCTTGGTTGTATCCCTAGTCAAAAACCTATAAAAGCATATCCAGTTACATCCCTAAGTGTGTGGGAAAATTCTACGGTCCCATTATTAATTTTGACTAGACCAGTCTTGTCACTATCCGATGGCTCATACCATACTCATACATGATCGAACTATTAAAATAGTTAATATTTAATTACTATATATATTTATTTTAATAATTAGATAGTTGACTGGATGCTCTCATCGTTAAACTATTTATGTCTTCCAAGTGTGTTTGTGAGAGAGAGAGAGAGATCTTTGTTTATGTTAAAACATAACTATTAAATTGCATGATTTTATGATTTAATATTAATACAACACTAACATTTCTTGGAATAAAATTTGTCCAACTTACACTTTGTATATTTGGTGTCAACAGGTGTACGTGCAAAATCGGCGTAGGATATCCAATTTGACTACACAGGTGTCAAGGTCACAAATGGAGAGCCGACTACTCCAACTCCAAGGAACAAAACCTACATACAATAACCATTGAATTTGTCGGACACACCAATCACACGACCGTATTTATATCATGGAAAAATGACAAAAGTGGTTCTGTTTTTATGAAGTTCCACTAATAAAATTATACTAGTAATTAAGACCTACATTTATTAATAATTGTCTATTACCTAGACAAAATACAACCTCCTCCTCTCTCTCTCTCTCTCTCTCTCTTCCATCAACATGAGAGGGTAAAGTAATAACATAGGACAATCAAAGTCTCTCAAAACATTCCTTTTCCTCTTCTCTCATTTCAAGTTGTAAACAAAGGCAGTGGCTCTCACTCTCTCTCTCTCTCTCTCTCTTTTTCTTTCTTCTCTCTCTCTCTCTTCTCTCTCTCTCTTGTTGAAAAGCTCACCTTCCATTCTACTTGTCAAGCTTAGCTAATTTGTCCATGGATACAGCTCAGTGGCCACAGTACAAGATCTTGATTTTGATCTTGATCCATAGACAACTTACTGCATATAATTATTTGTAATCTCTTGCTTTAACATGTTTTTTACTCACTCCTAGATGTGTGATAATCAAAGAGAACTCCACTTTACCCTCTTTTTTTTCCTTATCTTTTCTTTTCTTACTGTTTCTTCTTTTCTTTTCTTTTTTTTTTTTTTTTGTTTTTATGCAACAAAGTAAAAGGTGTTCTGATTTCTTTTTGGCAAACTTCACTTTCTGGCTTGATATAATTTTGTTTTGTTTTGTTTTGTTATGTTTGGATTGTTCTCTATGAAATAATACTATCAATTTGAAATTTGTTTTTATTAGGAGATTGTGGTGAAACCCATTGAAGAAATAGTGACAAACACATGTCCAAAGCCATCTCCACCAGCTGCAGCTTCAAGTAGTGTCAACACCAACAACTTGGACAGGAAACCTAGGCCCCAAAAAGAGCAAGCTTTGAATTGTCCAAGATGCAATTCAACCAACACCAAGTTTTGTTACTACAACAACTACAGTCTGACACAACCTAGGTACTTCTGCAAGACCTGCAGAAGGTACTGGACTGAAGGTGGGTCCTTAAGAAACATTCCAGTTGGCGGTGGTTCAAGGAAAACAAGAGATCTTCGTCATCGTCATCTTCCTCCTCGTCCTTACAGTCTCCATCACCATCATCCTTAATTTCTTCTTCTTGTACCTCTACTGCATCGGTTGTTTCTTCATCATCAGAAAATTACCTGATCTAATCAATCCACAAAACTATGCCAAGGTCCATGATCATAACTCTCTCATCACCATCATGGTCAGGATCTTAACCTATCTTTCCCATCCACACAATTCATCACGATTTCAAGACCATATCTGAGTTAGTACAAGTCCCCAGCAGCAACAATCTCTCTCTTTCTTCTTCCGTTCCATGCTCCTCGTCAGCTCTGGAGCTATTATCTGGGATTAGCGCTAATAATACACTACAGGGTTCACTGGTGCTTTCATGCCGATGCCACCACCGGTCCCCGATCCGGGTTCGGTTTATACTCCTGGTTTTGTCTTGCCAGAGTTTAAACCAACCCTAGGTTTCTCTCTTGATGGTGGAATTGGTGGTGGTGGTGGTGAACAGGGTTTTAGGAGTGCACTTCATGGTGTTCAAGATCATAGTGCTAGTAGTACTGGTGGAGGAAGACTTCTGTTCCCATTTGAAGATCTGAGGCAACAAGTTTCAAGTACACATCATGAAGACATAGACCAAAATAGAGAACAAGCAGATTCAAATGGATACTGGGCTGGGATGTTGGGTGGGTCAGGATCATGGTAACTAAGAGGCTTATTTTCAAGTTAAGGGAAAAAGAAAAAAGAAAAGAAAAAGAATAATTTTAGTTTGTTTTACTCTTTTATTTATTTATTTTTTTGTTTTATTTATCTTGGGGTGATTTAGCATTGTTGCTGATTAAATTCTTGAAAACTAACAGAAAATGGTATATGGGTTCCTTTGAATGTGTCTTCCTCGTATTATTCCATGAAAGAGGAGGGGATTGAAGCTTTTGTTGCTTTTAGTTAAGTGTTTGTAGCTTCTCTTAGAAAAGCAGAAAAAAAAAAAAAAAAAAGAAAGAGGTGTGTACGTATATATCACAAATGGTTTATTAATGGATATATGATGAGAGGAAAACCAAGTTTAAGCCCATTTTTTAGGGCTTACATATGAAAAAAGAAGATGTATCTGTACTAATTTCATTATCCAATATTTTGGCATAAGACCGGGGCCGTTGTTTTATATACATCATCTTGTTTTTGCAATTGAAAGACAGGGAAAATTTAACCCAATAACGTTAATTGTCATGTCATTTGGATGTGTTCTTCGTTTGATTTGTATTTTTAGTTGTATGTGTTGCACAAGTTTGATTTCAAAGTGGCTCTTTAATTTCTTATATGGATAATTCTAAATTTGGGTCATTGTTGATTTGGTTGTATAACTGTGTATGTGTCCTGACATATTAACAACGATCACGGTTCCTTTCTTAGCGTTCTCATGCACTTTTCATGTTTGGAAATTATTCATGAACACTGATTTTCCAATTCGCTCCACCAATTAATAAAAGAAAATTATGCTTCTTATATTTTGAGAAAGCAATCTTCTTATATTTTTCTATTTACCCATATATTATATAAAATTAAACATACACACTATACTTTTCGACTAAAATGAATATTTTCATCCACTATCTCTTTCTCCCTCTTTTTTCCCTTTTTTTTTTTCAATTTTTGAGCTTGAAATATACTAATGGATGATTAAAAAAATGAAATCCTTAAATTGGATCATCTTTTTTAATCTGGTATGTTTTTTGAGATTGTGTGTTCCTTTTCTTTCTAGTTGAGAATATGTTTTTAACATATGAAAGTTTTTCAATTGCACAAATAATATCATATATATATATATATGGCAAGTTAATATTGTGTGGTGCATACTATGAGATTGTCACTCCACATAGTAAAACCTATAATATAGTATGTGGAAACATTCATGGAGCAACTGGGCATTGTCAACTTTAGGCACTAAAACCTGCCTCAACCAAAAGCATACCTACTAAATTTCTAAATATAAACGGCTTTATTTGAACACTCATTTACTTATACACCTCCCCATAAGACCCATACACATACACATATATCGATATATATATATAATGGATTGATTAAATGAAAGGGTTTGTTCATTCATTATTGGGTTTCAAGCCATGCGTAGTCTTTGATGTTTCTTTTATATATTTAATGGTCCAGAAAGATCTGACAAACAGACCTTTCTTTTGAGTCAATTGATGGACCCACAAACATTCCCCTCGACAAGTGTGCTGGGAATTATACACCCACTAACTTATATATATATATTTTTTCCATCCATCTGGATCTGGACTCTTCATTATTATCGTTATTATTATATTTCTATATGGGGATGGGGTTTCGATTTTGTTCTTTGCTGTAAGCCACTGAGTGTGCATGATAACTGGCGCATGTTCGATGTGCCAAACACCCCCACCCCCTAATCACGCTCCTTTTTCTAATTGTTATTGCTCCCAATTTATCTATTGCTGCTTCATCCATATATCTGTTTAGTTTATGGATAGTTTAGGCACTTTAACTGTGGAAATGTTTCTGAAATATCTAACTTTTATAAATTTCGAATTTACGATTCTCCGACGTTATCATCTCTTTACTATTGTCTACTATATATGTTTGGTTTTCTTGTGTAATGCCTAAAGCTTTTGAAACATGGATATCATTTCAAAAAAAAAAAAAAAAAAAAAAAAAAAAAAAGAGATGCATCTTAGATTTTCAAAAGTTCTGCAGAAAAAAATTTTACCCAACATTTATTATGTTTTATTTTACAATTATATTAATTCATTGTAGTTTTGAAAGTCGTAGCTTTTAGTTGTAATTGGTTAAACAAGATATCTTGAGTTGTTGGTAGCTATTAATGATGGTTCTAACTATAATAAATAGTGTTAACCAAAAATGGAACAAAAGGACATTTATTTTAGAATATAAATAATTTTATTTATCTTATTAACATTTTCCATTAGTGCTAACTACAATCACCCATAGTTTGCCCTAATCATACAATTCTATTACATCGTATGCCTTTAGCTAGGACACCAATCTAGTTGTACAAAAAAAACCTATTTAACTACAATTTGAACAAAATAACATTGAATTTCAATTCTTTTTTTAAACAACTCGATTCGATGAAAAGCAAATGGTTCATAATTCGGTTCAGTATTTGATCGAATCGAATTTTTTTTGCATATTTATAAAATATTCAAACATATTATTTTTTCTTTTAATTATTTTGTTAAAAATTTTAATTATTTTGTAAATTTTTTATTTAAATACATATCATTCGTGAAAATGGAATTATATTAGTCATGTTATATTTCGCTTGTTGTGGTATATCTATAAATAAAATATTTTTTTAATTTATTATCTCGTGTTTCCGAACATTATTTTTCCATTATTATACTAATTAATTCATTTCTATTACTTAATTACCTAATGGCTTATATAATTGATAATATGTTAATCAAAAGTATACAACGAATTAAAATCCGTGTCTCTTATTAGGATAATACTTTGTTTTTTTATCACATGTAGTATACTATTATAGTTTAGGATAATTCAAGAGAATGACACTAGCATGCAATTATGATTTAATAATAGATTAAATCTTTTCTCCATTATAAGTTTTACATATTTATATTATAATAAATATTGAATATTATTGTTTATATTGGAATTGATGATGAGAAATGTGTAACAGAATTTTTGTGATAGAATATATTTTTATTTTAAGAATAAAAAGCAATTCAAATTGTATACTAAATTATACTAAACATTTTTTTTTCAGTTTGAAAAAATTACGAACTAAACCATATGGTTAAGTTTGTATTAAAAAAATCAAACCACAATATGTAGTGTTGCTCGGTTAGAGGATCAAATTTGAATTTAAAAGAAAACTGAATCATAATATGCAATGCAGTTTGGTTCGAAGGACGAACCAAACCAAATCATTCCGCATCCATCCTTCCTTGTGGAAGTAAATATATCTTAAATTGCAAAATGCAAAGTTGAAAAACTAATACTGCTGCATGGATTTCCTTAACCAATGAAATTTGATCGGCAGCTAATTAAGGCCCTAATTTCACCGCATAACGAATTAAGCCGTGCGTGGCACAATCATCTGTAATTATTACTTATATATTGCGCTACTATTTGAGGTTGAGTGGCGGTGCTCGCCATGTCTCCATCGCATAATGTGGTTATTTAATCAAATTAAATGTTGCACAATTTATTGTTCATATTTAATTAATTATTATACTAATAATGAAAATTTTTTAAATAGCATACTACCATTTAAAATAATTAGTTGACTGGCACACAGACACAAAAATAAATTCATATAAAAATCTAAAGCTAAGGAGTCATATTTGTTGCCGAAATATAAAATAGGAACTATAGTCCAACATAATAAAAAAAAAAAAAAAAAACATACGTAGTCAATCATGATTGGCATTTGTCAGCACTTAATGATCACACAAAGGTGGCATGGGGGTCTAATACAACGGCTGTTCTTACTATTGAGGGGAAAGGCTGGTCATCCACGGAAGCTGTAGCTAGGAGACCATGGATAAGATGTGGAAAATGGTTGATGTAAGGATGACTAGCTACCTAGAGGAGTTGTCCATGGTGTAACAAGTAGCCATAGATATAAAGCAAACAGGAGGCAATGGCTACTATCAGGACTGGCTGCCAGGTAAAACTGTGAACGAAAAGGCAAAGGCTAGGAATTAGTACCAATCAAGAGGAGGCTATTGTAAAGTTTGATGGCCTAGCAATATTGCGGGAGCAGTCATAGATAGAATGGATGATAGATACACTCCTAAAGGAGATTGCTTCTGCTGTGGCTCGCCCGCCAAGGAGAAATCGATGGGTAAAGGTAGAAATGTCGGCATGGTTAAAACAACATAAAAGGCGGTTTGAACCGGGCATCACTTCACTTGTTGATCCGACACCACTAATACTACTTGACTCTCTTAGTATTCCTATTAATTAGGTGGCATTAATCCTCCATACACCAACGCACAAGGTTAGCCGACCTATGATCGAAAACCCACTCCATGATTGCCACTTCACTCATGGTCTCTCCACTCTACAAGATATAGACATCCTCCATGGCTAGTGTCTCCACCATTTTGCCATGTGGTGCACAAAACGCTTACTACACAACAACAAAATTTCACAATTCTAAACGAATTTATTGATTTTATATCCTTACTTAGGCTTCTTCAACCTCCTGAGATATTCACGCATCAGTCAATGATCTTTCTAGCCTTTTCATTTTTGTGGGTGAAAGAAAAAGAATCAATATCTTTTAATTTGAGCTGAAAGGAAAAATGACAAATGATTACATCCTTTTTTTTATATTATTGTTTATAAAATTAAATGAGATGGAAAATCAAAACTTGTCATCTTATGATAAAAAAAAGGAATATATACAAGTTGTGTGTGTGAGTTTTTGCATTTTTAGCTTTGTCTAGTAGATTTAAATTACCTTACTTTGCAAAAAGGTAAAAAGAATTTATTAAATCACTACATTCTATTTGCAAGACCTATAGACTACACTGAAGGATTTGCCAAAGGTGAGGTCTATAATAAGCTACCATTAATTTCTTATGTTTATACCTATCTCTCTTTTAGACTTCTCCTACAACGAAGAATTTATAATTTCAAGCAAATATCAAAATACTTGTGATTAAATGCATAATGAAAAGCATCTTTAACACAATACCATTACTTATGCCCAAAAAATGGGAGTCTTCCTTAAGATCCTTTTAAGCATTTCCACTCGATCAAGGAACTTAAGTGCAGTTTCTATGTTATGCGGAAACGAAACTTTAAACGTGTCATCTCAGAATAGTGGCCCATAGTGGTCAAAAATAAAAAATAAATAAATAAATAAGAGGAAAAGGAAATAAAGGAATAGTGGTCCATAATCCCCTTAAGATCATAAGGATCCATAGTTTTGGTCTCTAATTTGTGCAATGGAAAACCTCTTGAACACTCAAAAACTAATAGATGCCATGATGTTGGGTTTTCATGGGGTTTTAGGATTTATAAAAATCAAATTTTGTGCAGCGGAAATCAAAAGAAAACCCTAATCCAGTATTCATATGTTTTGATTAGATTAAAAAAAAAAAAAAAAGTTCAACTTTATGCCTTTAACTTTAAAGCTTAAAATCAATTGGCAGATCGAATATGTAGGTATTGCGAATTTACAATCCCCTCTACAGTATCCGCATGAATGAACACTTCTTAAAAATGATCATTCACGTTCTAGCGTTATCTAGAACACTTCTAGATAATATCAAGAAATTTTTACTAACGACTCTCGTACTTCTCTCTTTTAGGGTTTATAAAATTTCTTAGCAGGTCTAATATTAACAACACATATCATTAACCCCCCCAAAAAAAAAAAGTCTCTTTTTCTTATTTATAATAATGTCAACATGAATAATGACATTAGTGCCCCTAATCTTATTAGGGATAAATTAATTTATTAACATAAGAATTCCTAGTCCAATCAAATTATATTTATTTATTATTCTTAACAAATTAAGATTAATAATAAATAAAGTTGTTATTCCTGCTGGACTTATTTAAATTTAGTCCATGATTCTTTTTGTTCATTCTTTTGTGTGTGTGACCTTGTAGGCTCACTTGATGTTGGCCATTGACCTAAAACCATTTTTGTCAACAAAACATAAGTGGCCTCTAGCAAGACATTATGTTTACCTAAATTAAGTGAAGATCGATGATTCGATTTTTACCTGATCCATAACTTATGTCATTATCCTTTTGTCACATGATATCTAGATTGAACATAAGCCATGGATAGTGTGTAAGCCCCGGAAAATTTCAATAAATAATTCCAAAATGAACTTCGAAAATAAACCCTAAAAATCACTCCAAATTAAAACCGAATTTCGATAAATCCTAAATTACGAACGAATCCAAAAATTTCTCATCATGAGAAAATCTAAAAAAAAATAAGGACTACAAAAGTCCTTAAGTCCAAAAATCATTACGTAAGATAAACTGCTTACCTAATCTATAATTCATGAAAATCGGATAAAAATAAAACACAGTGATAATTTGCTAAAGAGCAATTTAATCTATAACATGACAATTTGAAGGATCAGGAAATCACCAAAGGCCAATTCCATAACTAGGCTTTGGCACGATTAAGAAAACTTTATCTGCCAATAATAAAACATAGACTTTGGAAATTCCCCAAATGACCGGACTAATAATCCTAAGAGACAGAAATCACAATAAAGCCCTAACAATCAAATCAAACTCCCAAGAATCATAGAACGAGTTAGAAATTGAAATCTCGTACTCTTAAGAAGGAAGAATTCAAGAAACAAAATAACAAATTAAATAATCCTTAAGTTAACCAATTGTTCATAAAACCTTAAATCGAAGCAAAATAAATTCGAAAACAAAACACTATGAAGATCCTTTTTCAAAGCAAATTATAAGAATCAAGAATTCCCCAAAATCATTCCAAAAATCGATAATTGACTCAAACTCAAGAAAATCATATATGGTAACCATTACCGATATAACTCCGGATATAATAATTCAATTCAAGATTTCCGAAAGCAATAAGAGATATTAAAGACTTATAAAAATAAAATTTGAGATAAATTTCTCAACTACATATGTTATATAAACGTAAATATCAGTTTCCAAATTGGCAAAGGTCTAAACCGGAAAATCACCCGGAAACCCTAACCGGAATACAATAGCTTAAGTCCGCAATCTAGCGCCCTTAACTCTAGAGGCCAAAAGGTAGTTAATATGTAGAATAGCTCGTAGTAAAATAAGTTTATTTGAAAACATAAGATTGGTAAATTTTTTGACCTATCTCGAACCCGTTCGATACAGACTTCGAAAAGCGTGTCCCGGACTAGAGATATCAAAAATATACCATTAGTACCGTTAGACTCGTAATTCCACGAGATTTCTGAATATAATCAGTTATATAATTTTTCAGGGTTATAAAAGTTACAATATAACCTTTTTACCGTATTTTCATTTCTACCGGTAATTGATTAGTCTTTTGCACTATCATTTTATTTCATTACACAATTTATTATTATTTAATTATTATTTTTATACCCTGGGTTTTCTAGTAATCAAGTAAACTTCGGAACCGGAAAATGAAACCCTAAATCAGTTTAGCTCAAGTTTTGTGAGAAAGACCGAGATACCCTAATTCCGGCTTTTCCTCGGTTTCCAAATAAGAAACTTTATAAGCAAAACTAATTTTGAATATAGTTCGTGATTATATTCAAACCAAGGAAAGATCAGCTTTTAAGAAAATCTCAATTCCGGTCACCCGAGACCCATTATAGAAAAGCGTGCCCCGGAACTAGAATTTCAAAACTTTCATTATGAGTACTCATTTGAATCGAAAAAAATAAGGATTTCAAAAATATATTTTTCATAATTTTCCGGCTTATGAAAAATACAGTTATAGCCTTTTTATTCGTATTTCCTTACTACCGGAAAACCAAATTGTCTTGTCAAACTATTCCTCACTATTCATAAAGTACTACCTAGTCTACCTATTAGCCTAACCCTACAAGTCTAACCCTTACCATCACTCAAATCAACTCCTTCTTTCCATAACTTTTGTCCTTAACTTTCCTTACAACTCTAACAATTTCACATCATGTTAAATCAATCAATCAAAGTAAAAGTTTTTCAAACTTCTTCCCTCCTCCATGAATAGTGTCGGTGTGAATAGTCCCCCCTCCCCATGTCCATTTTGCAAATTTTTTTTTTATTTAATCTAACTCCATTTAACCTAATCCCATTCCATATATATACTACTTTTTCTCTCTCCTTCCTCATTCTTTCACTTTTCCATTTTCACAAAGGGAAAAAGCTCTCAAAACACTCTCTTTTCTCTCTCTCCACTCCCTCTTTTCCTCCTTGGCCGAAACTTTTAAGGCTCCCCCACATACACACACAACTTCCATTCTTCTCTTCATCTTCCATTTACCTTCAAGTAAGTAATGATCCACTACTTCCAACTCATGAAACTTTGTTATGGCTAAGTGATTTTTGGTTGTCTCAACTCCATGTTCCCATGATCTTGTAGTAGGAACATGAGATAACAATACAAAAATCAAATTAAAAAATAATCCCGAACCATTCAAAGTAGATCTATCTTTTAAAGGAGTTTCTATACCAAAAGCTTTACTTTTATCCATCAAAAAGTCTTTTAAACAAAGGATCTTTTATAAAAATATGGTTTTTATGTTTTCAAAACTCATTTAAGCACTTGATATAGTAGATCTATCATTTTACTACTCTTATTCATGTAGGCATTTAAGATCTCATCTTCATTTTGAGTTTATGTGCATTCATAGTTTTAATGCTTTTGTCTTTAGTAAATCACCTTCCTAGTATGTAGATCTATGGTTAGATAAGTTAATAAAGTCAAAAAGGAAAACACTTTTCAAAATATGAACTTGTGTAAATTCGGATCACTTTGAAAACCTAGGTCAAAAACACTTTTATCAACTTCTAAACATGTATTTTACAAGAGAAATGAAGCCTATGGGTAATAGATAATGTTTGGTAGTATTTTTCATGAGTCTAAATGATTTTTCTAAAGAAAATGTTGGAAACAAGAAATGAAGTCCAATAGAAGTTTTGACTAAAAGTCATATAGATGAAATTCGTAATAATGGATGTAGGGTTAGAAAACACTATTTTTCCAACTTCAAAAATGATATTTTCTTAAATAAATGAAGTCCTTAGGTATAGGTATAATAAATACTTAAAGTTTTGAGTATAAAATATATTTTTCTAAAGGAATCAACTTGAAATGGAATTTTCTAAATTCGGATTTTTGGAAACCCATAGTAAAAGACCCACTTAAAAGTTTATAAATGTGAATTTTATTAAAGAAATAAAGGCCTTAGGATATAACTAATATAAGGGTCAAAATTTCTTTAAACAAAGTAGAGTTTTTCTAAAGAAAATCCTTGTAAAATGTAGATGTGGTCAAGTGTAGTAAATTCACTTACTAAACATTGGAGAAATGGTTTCTAAGAAAAGTTTGTTTTCAAATTCTTTAAATCTAAAAAGTTATAAGAACATAGACTCATTAAGGTTCACATCATGACATTCATGATAGGGAAAATCATTACCATTGCATTTAGTTTCATTTTACACTTAGGAATCTCAAGTGCATTCATGAAAACCGCATTTTCGGAATTTATGTTACCGCTGTACAGATCTGATCCCTCGTTTCCGAGGCTTAGATATTTTCAAAACTTGATTTAACTTCGTATTTAGAAAGCTCTTCCGAAGTAGATAGAAATCGATATAAAATTTGCGAGATTCCGAGTTAAAATGACCAAGTTATGGCCGTTTTAAGTTGGAATTCCCGCTTAGGACGCGAATTACGAATTTGATAAGTTCGTATGAAGTCGTTGGATTAGTTTGAGTTGAAATACTGATTAGAGTATTTCTTCCTTTTTAGGTTATCCCGAGTTCGACGATTCCCTACCACCGGATTATTATTACTAGAAGACCGGTGATCCAATGGCTGAGTGAGTTTTCTCCTTGTTTTGTTACCTTGATTGTGCTTGTAATTAGTCGCATTAGAATTTTAGGAACAAGATAAAAATCGATGTGAATGGGGATGGGATATATGATGAGACTGTGATGAATGTATGCCAAGGAATACTAAAGCATATCGAAACCACGATTTGATTGGATAACTGCACGTTCATATTATTTATGTGTGATATTGCCTGGTCACTCTAAAGAATGTATAAATATTTTGACCTAAGCAAAAAGTAAATTGATCATGCATCGCATGGACATATTGCATTTGGTAGCGTGCTACTCCTACGCAGGTCGATCGGTATGGTCCGTTGATTGCCTCGTTTGAATAACGAGCCCGGTGCCAGAGCTCATTCTCGGGTACTAAGGCGCATGTGGATGCATCCTTGGATGAGCCTAGCCGAGTCGAGTGCTAAGAGCCGAGGGCTTGGGGACTAGCAGCGGTCGTGTAGACTCAATACCATTCCTAACCCAAGATACGGAGGGCGTAAATCCGTTCTGTGTGGGTTCCGGTTACCCATGCATAATTGCTTGCTCACGTGTTTGTTCATGCATAGCATATGATTGATTAATAACTTGTTTGTTATGGTACGGAATTAAGGGAATTCTCACTAAGCTAGTGTAGCTTATACCCCAATAGTTGTTTAAATGAGCAGGTTATTCCAAGAATGCTAAGTGGGGACCAAGATGGTTGAAGTCGAGAATGACTTCGGGATTCCGGCAAGATATAAGAATGCTTGAAGTTTTTGGCTAAGCTTTACGATTTGCCTTTGTAATAGTTTTATGTAGTGAAGTCTTGGGATGAATGTAATTGAAGTTTGATGAACTGTATTTTGAAGTATAGTGTTTTGTATTTGGAGTATAGTGGATTGTATTTCCTTTACATTGTTACTCAATTGTATCAACATAAAATGTATCATTCCGATTTGTCTCCTTTATGTGTTAGACGCCTTGTACATAGTATGGAAGCCTTCGCGTGACTGAGGTGGTCATTCTTAGGCTTTAATATTGTGTACGGCGGACTGCCACGTTTAGGGTACCCTTCGGGGCGTGACATAGTGTCATCTTGATGAAGTTATGATTCCACAAAGCTCACCTCAACAAATTCAAGTACATGATGGAATGATTTCTCTGAATAGAGCCAAGAAATTTTGAAAAAAGTTTCAAGGATATGTGCAAAAGTTTATTGAAGATTAGTTAAAGTTCACCAACATCGACTTGGAATCGAAAATCGAAAAAGAAGACATTTAATTGTTTATACAAATCAAAAGGAGAATGAAAAAGACAAGTAGAATCAAACCAAAGATGAACCAAAGCTACCCCATTTTTAACATCAAAGCTGCCAGGTTAGAGAACTCAACATGGCCAGCCTAAGATCTATAAATTCGACCTTCAGTCAAGCCATGCGAGGACCTATACACTGCCTTTTAATACCACCAGCTTAGATCAATACACAATCAGCCTCTGATTCAACATCAACCAGCGTTCATTCTCGCATTACAGATCTGTGCCCCATCAGTGTACGCTGCCAACCTTCCATAGTATGCCACTAGCATTAAACTTTAGGCCACTGGCCTTCAACTTACTTACAAGATGATCAGTAGCAAATTCTTTAATGTTGTTCGCAAGGCCACCAGTGTTGTCAAAAAGCCCGCCAGCGTATAATTTAGGTCACTGGCCTTCCTGTGCAATAGACTTGTTTTTATTTGTGTCTTTTGAGTTTCCTTCTTGTTATTACAAATAGTCCTTGATGTTTGTTTTGTAAAAATAGATTACTTTCGATTATAAATCAATTGAGAGAATTCTTCTCTTTGAGTTCTTGTGATATCTTCGAGAATTTGATTTCTTATTGATTTCTTCGATTATACCAAGGTTATTAGTCAATATTTTCTACAGGGTCATGATCTCCATATCAAGTTTCCTACGATTACTTAACCAATGGGTCAAGATCATTCCATCTAATGATACCAAGGTTTATGGAATTTCTGATCTAATTTTGAATATTTCATTGGTCAAGGTCTGCTTTGATTTTTAGAGTCCAGGAAGATTCAAGATCCATGCTTAGCACACATCAGATTTGGTCTCAGAGCAAGGCTATCTAAGAATCACTCATCTAGTTCAATTTGAGTATGATAATCCAAAACCTTAACTCATATTGCACATATCTTTATATTTGATTTGAATCCTTTTTGTTGTTTTTAGGGTTCTTGATTAAAAAATGGAAAAAAAAAAAGAAAGAGAATAAAAAAAAAAGAAATGAAAAGGAATATAAAAAGGAAAAAGAAATATAGATAAAAAATTATGAAGGAATTGATTTGTTTGAAGCAAAACCATAATTGGATTTGTAATCCATTTTATTGACAATTTTTAGAGTTTCGATCTCGTTATATATACTTATCAAGAATTGAAGATGCAATTCGATACAGAACCGTAAGATGAAGGATCAGAGGTAAGGTGGTAAGTGTATTATTGAGTTGTAGTGATATACGAGAGTTAAGTGTTATATTCTTATGAGTGATATACGGAAGGAAGTGATGTGAGGTTTACTTTTCATTTTTATTATTATTTGTTTGGATATATACTAACATCATAAGATGTCTAGAACATCAAAGAAGGAAGGAGAAGAAAATAGTGATATGGCTAGAATGCTCGAGATGGTACAGGGGTTGACAATTGAATGCATCGACTTAAAAATCAAAAGTCAAAAATAGAACCTAATTCTGATGATGAATAGATGAGCACATACATGATAGAACTAGACAAGAGTAGTTCATGGGAATACTATATGGAAATAGAAACACTCATGATGAAGATTGATATAAAGGAAGATGATAAAGCCACTATGGCTTGATTCTTGAATGGGCTAAACAAAGATATTGCAGATAAAGTAGAGTTGCAGTATTGTATGGAGTTGGAAGAAATGTACCAGAGCACTGAAATTTGTGAGCCAACTCAAGAGGAAAGGAAAATACAATTATGAAGGTACTTCTTCTACTTCATGGAAGGAAAAGTGGAAGAAATAGGATAAGAACAACAACAAAGAAAAATTCACTCAAGCTTTGCCAAAGGAAGAGATTTCTAATAAAGTTAAAGGTAAGTCTGAATCTCAATCTAGTTTGAGTAAAATTCATTGTTTTAGGTGTAATGGGGTTAGACACATAGCTTCTCAATGCCCTAACAAGAAAGCTATGGTTTCCTTGGTCAATTATGAGTATAAGACAACAAGTGAGAGTAAAGAAGATGATGATGATATGCTTGAATTGGAAGATGTGACTGATAATGAGTAAGTGGATGCTTCAAACTTGTCTTGGTCACTAGATGTACTTTGAGTACATAGTAGGTAGATGAGGATAAACTTGAGCAGTAGAGGGAGAATATTTTCCATACTAGAGTTATAGTAAAAGACAAAGCTTCCAGTTTGATCATTGATGGTGGTAATTGTGCTAATGTGGTGAGTACTAATCTTGTGGAATTACTTAAGCTGTCTACAATCAAACAGCTTAGGCCACATAAGTTATAGTGTATGAATGATTCTGCAGAGGTGAAGGTGAACAATCAGGTAAAATTATTGTTTGCATTATGGAACTACAAAGATGAGGTGTTATGTGATGCAGTAACCCATGAATGCTTGTCATATATTGTTTAGTAGGCTATGGCAGTTTGACAGGAATGCTACATGAAGGATGTGTAAATAGGTTTATTGTGTGAAAGGATGAAAAGACATTTCGTTTGAAGCAATTGACATCATTGCAAGTATAAGAGGATAAAAATAAACTGAAACAAAAAGATGAGGTATTGAGAGCCAGTGAGAAAAAGAGAGAAAACACGAGAGCTAGTGAGGATACTACATGAGTGATAGAGGGGAAAAAAAGTGGCTAGTAAGAAAAGAGGAGAGAATGAGAGAAAAAAAAAAGAAATTAAATTGTTTTACTACTAAAAGTGAGATCAAGAGTGTTGTGAATGATAAAAGGCCTTTGATTGTACTTATTTACAAGGAGGTAATGCTTTCTACTAATGATCTTATCCCATCTCTTCTTAGATCTATTCTTTCTCTTTTTTCAAGAATATGAAGACTTGTTTCCTGAAGAGATTCTTGGAGGGTTGTCATTAATTAGGGGCATAGAGCATCAAATAGATTTTATACCTAGAGCTTCTATTTCTAACCAACCTGCCCATAGGAGTAGTTCTGTAGAGACTAAAGAAATACAAAGGTAAGTGGAGGAATTGTTGGCAAAGGGATTTATTCGTGACAGCATGAGCCTTTATACTGTGCTAATATTACTTATGTCTAAGAAGGACGGAGCCTGGAGAAGATGTGTGAATTGTAGAGTTGTCAATAAAATCACGGTAAAGTATCATCATCCTATTCCTAGGTTAGATGATATGCTTGATGAACTACATTATTTGTGTCTATTTTCAAAAATAGATCTTAAAAGTGGTTATCATCAAATAAAAATGAAAGAAGGGGATGAATGAAAAACTGTTTTTAAAACCTGGGCTTTTATGAGTGGCTAGTTATGCCTTTTGGACAAACTAATATACCAAGTACATTCATGAGATTAATGAAACATGTCATACGTCCTTTCATAGGAAAATTTTTTGTTGTGTAATTTGATGACATCTTGATTTACAAAAAAAAAAAAAAAAAAAAATTAGAAGAGCGAGTGAAGCATCTAAGGAGTGTACTTTCTTTTGAAAAAGGAGCATTTATATGCTAATCTTAAGAAATATTCTTTTTGTGTGGAAAAAGTTGTTTTCTTAGGAAATGTTGTCAATGCTGGAGGTATAAAGGTAGATGAAGAAAAAATTAAGACAATTAAACATTGGCTTATACCTACTAGTATTACTAAAGTGAGGAGTTTTCATGGTTTGGTTAGTTTCTATAGACGATTTATGAAATATTTTAGTACACTAGCAGCACCATTGACTGAAATTGTTAAAAATTCTATTGGATTTAAATGAGGTGAAGCATAGAAGAAAGCTTTTAATTTGCTTAAAGATAAATTGTGTTCTATTCCTTTGTTGTCTTTACCTGACTTTTCCAGGGCTTTTGAGATTGAATGCGATGCATCTAGCATTGGCATTAGTGTTGTGTTAATGTAGGAAGACAAGCCAATAACATATTTTAGTGAAAATTTGAATGGAGCACCATTGAGCTACCCTACCTATGATAAGGAGCTATATGCATTAATGAGAGCTTTAGAGACTTGGCAACACTATTTATTGTCAAAGGAGTTTGTGATCTATACTGATCATGAGTCATTGAAGCATTTGAAAGGGTAAGGAAAGTTAAACAAGAGATATACCCATTGGATGGAATTCATTGAAACTTTTTCCTATGTTATTAGCTATAAGCAAGGTAAAGAAAATATAGTTACTAATGTCTTATCGTGCAGGTATGTCTTTCTCTTAACTCTTAATACAAAATTGTTAGGTTTTGAACATATTAAAGAGTTGTATACTGGTGCCTGATTTTTCTGCCATTTTACACTGCATGTAAGGAAGGATCTTTTTAACAAGTTTTATAGACATGACGATTTCTTATTTAGAGAAAGAAGATTATGTATACCTCAGTGTTCTATAAGGGAATTACTTTTTAGGTAGTCTCATGATGGAGGTTTGATGGGGTATTTTAGTGTAACTAAAACTATAGATATATTAACTAAACACTTTTATTGGCCTCACATGAGAAGAGATGTAGAAAGAATTTGCAATCATTGTGTGACTTGCAAGAAGGCCAAATCTAAGGTGATGCCTCATGGTTTATATACTCTTTTACCTGTTCCTAGTGAAACATGGACTGATATTTCTATGGGCTTTCTTTTGGGTTTACCTAGGTAAAAATGGGGTTGATTCAATTTTTGTAGTTGTGGATGGATTCTCAAAAATGGCATATTTTATTGCTTGTTATAAAATTGACAATGCATCTCATATTTCTTATTTGTTCTTTAAAGAGATTATCAGGTTACATGGCGTTTCTAAAAGTATTGTTAGTGAAAAGGATGTCAAATTTTTTAGCCATTTCTAGAAAGTTTTGTGGAGCAAAGTGGATACCAAGCTATTATTCTCTACTACTTATCATCCACATATGGATGGAAAAACTAAAGTGGTGAACAAGACAATGACAACTCTGTTGAGAGCTATGATCCAAAAGAATTTGAAATCTTAGGAAGAATGTTTACCATTCATCGAATTTGCATATAACTGCATTGTTTATTCTACTATAGATTTTTCTTGATTTGAAGTTGTTTATGGTTTTAATCCACTAATACATTTAGAATTTGTTGCATTTATTAGTTAATGACAAGACTAGTTTGGATGGAAAGAAAAAGGCAAAAATTGTTAAAAAGTTGCATGTACAAGTGCGACAAAGAATTGAAAAGAGAAATGAGCAATATGTTCAACAAGCTAACACAGGCAAAAAGAAAGTCACCTTTGAACTAGGTGATTAAAGTTTGGGTACACTTGAGAAAGGAGAGATTTCCATCTCAAAGGAAGTCAAAGCTGGAGCTTCAAGGAGATAGACCATTTCAAGTAATTGAAAAGATCAATGACAACAATTACAAGTTGGATTTACCAGGTGAGTATAATGTGAGTGCTATCTTTAATGTTTCTAATTTAAGTCTTTTTGATGTGGGTAAAGTTGATTCAAGGATGAATCCTTTCGAAAAGAAAGGACTTGATGAAGATATTTTTTGCACAAAGCTCGCCTCAACAAATTCAATTACCTAAAGGAATTATTACTCCAAATAGAGCCAAGAAATTTCAGGAAAAGTTTCAAGGATATGTGCAAAAGTTTATTGAATATTACTCCAAGTGCACCAACATCGATTTGGAATGGGAGACGAAGACATTTACTATATTTATACAAGCCAAAAGGAGAATGAACAAGACAAGTGGAATCAAACTAAATATGAACCAAAGCTACCAGCTTAGAGAATTCAACACGACCAACCTAGGATCTACAAAGCCAACCTTCAATCAAGCCATGCGAGGACCTATTCATTGCCTTTCAACGCCACTAACTTAAATCAATACACAACTGACCTTTAATTCAACATCAACTAGCCTTCATTCTCGCATTACAAGATATGTGCCTTACCTATGTAAATCGCCAACCTTTCATAGTATGCCATTGGCATTAGACTTTAGGCCACCAGCCTTTAGCTAGCTTATAAGATAATTAGTAGTGAAAATTTAAAGCTGTTTGCAAGGCTCCTAGCATATAATTTAGGCTGTCAGCCTTCCTGTACAACAGACTTGTTTCACATCTAACCTTTGATTCAACATCAACCAGCCTTCATTCTTGTATTATAGGATATGTGTCTTGCTTGTGTACACCGCCAGCCTTTCATAGTATACAGTTGGCATTGGACTTAAGGCCATCGGCCTTCAACTAGCTTACAAGATGAAGTAGTGAATCCTTTAACGATATTCGTAAAGCTACCAGTGTTGTTCAAAAAGGCCGCCAACTTATAATTTAGGCCGCTGACCTTCCTGTGTGATAGACTTGTTTTTAGTTGTGTCTTTTGAGTTTCCTTCTTGTTATTACAAATATTCTTTGATGTTTGTTTTGTTAAAAAAAAAATTACTTTTGATTAGAAATCAATTGAGAGAATTCTTCTCTTTGAGTTCTTTTGGAAACTTGTGATATCTTCAAGAATTTGATATCTTGTTGACTGCTTCGATTATACCAAGGTTCTTGGTCAGTATTTCCTACAGAATTGTAATCTCCATATCAAGGTTGCTAGAATTACTCAATCGACGGGTCAAGGTCATTCCATCTAATTATACCAAGGTTCATAGAATTTCATATCTAATTTTGAATATTTCATTGGGTCAAGGTTCGCTTTGATTCTTAGATTCTAGAAAAATTCAAGATTCGTACCTAGCACGCATCACACCTTATATCGTTCAATCTTATCATTTCTCAATCTCTAAGTGAATTGACAAAACAAATGAAATTGATCATACTATCAATTTATTTGAGCACAACCATGCATTTCTTAATTTCACTTATCGATGGGACTAGAGATATCTCTTCATAGTGAGAGAGACAGATCCCATCTTAATCATTCAACTTCCTCTACATGATTCACATTATGCTCAATCTCAACCTTTATAATTATCCGATTAAAAACAATGTTTGATTGAGTCAAACCATAATATTCCTCATGTTGGAACCTATGGTGATTTTAGGTTTAAGGATATACTGAAATTATTATTATGAGAATCATTTATGACACTAATCTATATATGACCTCATAGCGGGTCAATTTAATACATAGCCTCTAATATGTGCTTATGAGTTTAATTTGTATCTCCATACAAATAAGCATCTCATGACTATCAGATAAAAACTCATACTAGATTTAATTCATTATCATTCCCACAATAATGAGCATCTAGTGACATTTAGAATAATTAAATTATTCATGGATCATATTATAATGTAAACATGCAAATAATATAATAGAAATGCCTTTGTATCAATAACATATACATATATAACAATATCCAGTAATTGGCTTAAGGCACAATCAGTAACAACATAGCTAAATAGTAATGCTAAATTCTCCTAATCCTTAATAACTTACACTTATATAGCCTGAGCCTTTGCATCCTTAATAGCATTGTCCCCCACATTTGTTGTGATATTTTTAGTTGTTTTGCCTCACTCATACATATAGATATGTATGTACCTAAGTCCTAGCGATTTTCATAAAGAGAGACTAAAAACACTTTTAAAAGTCTTTTCTACCAAGAAACACTCAATATTTTGAGAGATTGAGCAATCTTGAATATCTCTTATCTTTGTACACTTTCCTTCTGGTAATCATTCTCTTCACTTGCCCATAAGTTTTTTCTCTCCTATTGGAATTTTTTCCAAGTAAATCTCTAGTGTTGTTTTCTCTTTCCCTATATTTTTTATTTAATTGTTTTATGCTATTGATTATTACCAATCTTTAACCTATTAATCCTAACAAACTGGTATCAGAGCAAAGGTTTTTAAATATTAGGGTTTTCTATTTCAAGATTGGATTTTTATTTAATTTTGAAATCAATGGCATCAACAAAATTTGATACTGAGAAGTTTGATAGAAATTCCAATTTTAATTTGTGGCAAGTGAGAATGTTAGCCATTTTAGTACATGTATTGAAAAAGGCTTTAGCAAAGAAGCCAAATTTGATGGAAGAAGATAAGTGGTCTGAGATTGATGAGAAAGTGTTACATCCTATAGGAAGTGTTGTCTAAGAAGAGTGTCATTAGGCTGTAGTCAAAATTAGAGAATTTGTATTTGACCAAATCTTTGACAAATCAATTAACTTTGAAGCAAAGGCTTTATACCCTTAGAATGCAGGAGGGAGCTTCTCTTAAGGAGCACATCGCTGAGTTCAACACTGTTGGTCCCAGATATGCAAACAAGAGGGGAGGGGTGAATTGTTTGCTTTTAAAAAAATTTTGAAAGCACTTAACAAATTAAAATCTTTGGAAATTCTTTTAACAAATAATTTAGAGAATCAGATTATAACTTAGATAAATATTGTTGCTTTGTAGAACTTAATAAGAAAAAGATATGAACAACATATAAACAATTATAACCAATAAAAATTGTAGAGTAATAAAGTGCAGAAAATTAAATGAGCCCAGAAATTTATAGAGTTCCTCCTTGCGAGTACGTCCTCTCTTCTAACTCCACTGCTGGGGATCGGTTTTCCACGGGGCGATCCACTAATCCAATAATCAATAAGAGATTACAAACACCAATCGAATCTGTTCTGTCTCACAAGCCTATATCTATTGGCTAAACACAGACTACAAGATTATTTGTAATCCTCTCAACAACTCTCAACACACTTAATACAAGATAGAGAATCTTCAGTCAAGAGTTACAATAGACACTCTAATTATTTGAGCACAAGAACACAGAAGAAAGTAAGTTTTGGAGTTTTGCACAAATGTCTGACTAGTATTTGACTAGTGTCTGACGAACGTCTGATGAAGTAGAAGTATAATTTGAAAGTAAAAATTTCAGCTGTGTAATTCTGGGTTTTTTCAATCTCGTATCTTCTATTCTTATTTTTCCTGAAACATTATACATATATATATATATATATATATAATATCCTGGTCTTTTTCCTTCAGTTCCACGGACTTCAACACCTTATCTTTATCCAACAAAACAAATATGCATTGAGCTGATTTAAATTTAAAGAAGAAACTGAGAATATTGATATCCCGTAATATCTTCAAGAACACAGCTTCTGGTTGTTAAAAGAATACGAGGAGAGATATAGATAGAAGAGAATATCTCATATTTTGAAAACCAAATCAAGAGAGAAATTCGCATAATCCGCATAAGGTGTCTTGCTGGGATATTTTCCTGATACTGTGGAATAAAATCGATTTAGAATAGATTTGAAATTTATTCAAATCTTCCCACAAAATTCGAGATTTAGATGTGTATCTTATCCAGAAAAATCCTCAGCTTGATATGATTCACGTGATATGGAAGAAGTGAGAAAAATCACTGCACATCTGAATCAAGCTACTTGAAGAAGATGAACAATAAAAAATAAACATCTTGAAAGTTCAAAATCCTCATAAGATTTAAATCCTCCTTATAGAACATATTAATATACTCTCTAATATCTAATAAAAGTTTGGCCTTCAATCAATTACTTATGTGAAAAAAAATCAATCCAATAAATCCGATTTAGAAAAACCTGATCTGAACGTGACAGCTTCTTTATACTGTCTGATGAAGAACCAGAAAGTCTAACCTTCGTCTGATATATTAATATTTCACCCTTGAATTTTCTTAGTGCCTGATGTTTAAAAGATCAGAACCTTATTGTCTGACTTACTGTCTGATAATCTGCACACTGCACACTTAATGAATCTTATTATATTTTATTCTTCTTTAGTTATCATCAAAATAAAATAAAGAGAACCTAACAAGTACCATTATAAATGATTTGAAAAATATTAGCATTAAAGTAGAGGATGAAGATCAAGGGTTGTCTTTATTGCGTTTACTACCTTAGTCACACAAGATGTTTTGTTAAACCATGATATGTGATCGTGATATCCTTGTGCTTGATGATGTGAAAGCCAACCTATTGAGCAAAGATAAACTTGATAATGAGGTCAGTACAATTAGTGGTTCCTCTGAGAATGGTGCCTTGATGTCTCAAGGTAGGGAGCAAAGGAGGAAAGACTCATGTAATAGAAACAGGTCCCATTCTTTATTGAAGGGTAAAGAAAAATTTTGCAAATATTGCAAGAATCGGGGACATATAATCAAGGATTCTTTCAAGCTGCAGAATAAAGAAATGAAGAAAATTGTTGAGAGTGGGAAATCCAATGAAGAGGCAGATGTCGATTTTGCACAGATGAATATTCATGATGATTAGTTGCTTATATTAGTTGATGATTAAAGACTAGGGTCAAAGTGGATTTCGGATTTTGATTTCTCATACCATATGATGCTAAATAAAGATTGGATCACCAATTTCAAACCTTTTAATCATGGGATGGTCTTTATAAGCAATTCCAACTTTTGCCAAGTGTAATGTATTGGTTTAGTTCATGTGAAGATGCATGATGGTATTGTTAGAATTCTTAGGAATGTCCGCTATGTTCCAAGTTTGTCTAAAGATCTTATCTCTATTAGCAACATTGACAAAGATGGATGTCGGTGTATCATTGAAAATGGTGTGATGAGGATTTCTTATGGTTCTCTCATTTTAATGAAAAGCATGTTGCATGACACTTTATATGATTTTCAAGGTTCTATAGTTGTTGGGTCTATTGAGACTTCTATTTGAGTCTAAAATATAGATTTATGGCATATGAGGTTAGGTCATATGTTAGACAAAGGGATACACCACTTATATAACATAGGTTTAATACTAGATAAGTCGGGTAGTTTGGATTTTTGTGAGCATTGTGTATTTAGCAAGTAAAAGCATGTCAGTTTTAGTACAATAGAGCATAGAACCAAATTAGTTTTGGGTATTTTTACTTCTAACTCTAGTCACTTCTTTGGGTTTTGTTAGGTATTTTCTCACTTCCATTGATGACCTTTCCTTGAAACTCTAGGTCTATTTTCAAGACCAAGAGTATGACTGAGAAGCAAGGTGGGAATGTGTTAAACATCTCCAGACTAATAACGGTCCTTAATTTGTAAATAATGAATTTAATCAATTTTATGCCTCTAATAGGGTTGTGAATCATAGCGTAGTTGTCCACACTCCACAACAAAATGATTTGTAGAGAGGATGAATAGAACCTTGTTGGAAAAGACCAGGTATATGTTATCTCATGTTAGTCTTAGTAAGGAGTTTTGGGTAGAAGCTGTTAATATTACCTATCATTTTGTTAATCACTCTCCTCATTCGGCACTTAATGGAAAGACTCTTAAACAAGTATGGTCTGGTAATGTACTAAAGTATTCACACTTAAAAATATTTGGCTCTCTTGCTTATGCTTATGTGAATAATGGTAAGTTTGATGCCCGTTCAGTCAAATGAATTTTTATTCGATACACTACAAGGGTTAAATGCTACAGATTGTATAATCCAGAGACCAAGAAAAATATTGTTAGCAGAGATGTAATATTTGATGAGTCTACACTTTTACAGTCTGATGTTAAATGGTCTACTATTCAAAGTGAGTCTAATGGTACACATGAAAAGGTAGAGGTTCTTATCCCCATCACTTTAGTTCCTAACAACTCACCTTTGACTTAAAGTCAGACTAGCAGTCATATAGATATTCCTAGTACATCTCAACAACCCTCTATAGCAAGGGATAGACAAAGGCGGTAAATTAAACCACCAGCTAAATTTGATGACTTGGTGAATAATGCACTTAATGTTGCAAATGAGATAGAGTGCGGTGATCCTATTTCCTATTGAGAGGCTATTGAAGCCTCAAACACTAATAAATGGCTCATTGCCATGCAAGAAGAGATGGATTCACTCTATAAGAATGGTACATGGGAACTTGTACCACCTCCATCCAATAAGAAGATTATTGGCTCTAAATGGGTATTTAAGAAGAAGGGAAGAAGGAAGGAGCAAATCTGGATGACACTCATTGTAAAGTGTGCCTTATAGTAAATGGCTATAGTCGAGTAGAAGGTGTAGATTATACTAATATTTTTTACTTGTTGTTAAACAAACTACTATTCATGCTTTATTGTCAATTGTAGCTATGAGGAATTTCGAACTAGATGAGATGGATGTTAAGACTGCTTTTCTTCATGTTGATTTGAAGAAGAGATTGTTATAAGTCAACCTGAAGGTTTTGTTGTTGAAGGAAAGGATGATCACGTTTGTTTGATTAAGAAATCCTTGTATGGGCTTAAGCAACCTCCCAAGCAGTAGTATAGACGATTTGATGGTTTTATTAGGAGTACTAGGTTTATAAAGAGTAGTAATGACATTTTTCTTTATTTTCAAAAGTTCTCTAATGGATCTTACATATATTTGCTTTTATATGTGGATGACATGTTGATTATTGCGTCTGACATGGCCGATGTTTCTAGACATATATCCCAGCTCAAATCTAAATTTGATATGAAAGACATGGGGATAGCTAAGAAGAGTTTGGGTATGTAGACCTTTCAACACAAAGGTTTTGGAAATTTGTGATTGCCACAACAACATGATATTTAGAAAAACATGAGCATGTTAATATGTCTTATTCTAAGTCAGTCTCCACACCTTTAGCTACTCATTTCAAACTTTCTACTACTACATCCCCACAATCTGATAATGAATCTAGGTATATGGCTTGTCACGCCCCGAGGGTATTCTAATAATAACAATCAAGAACCACTCGATTATCATTATTAGGTTACCTTCTAGGAATGACATGATTTCTAAAAACAGGATCTTTGAGTTGCTTGGATGAATAAACAAATATATAAGATTAAACTATAAACTACTTTTACAGCTATAATATTACACATCTATACTTCATAAGTACTTACAACTATAGCTGATGGATCTAATGCACTTTAAATGCATCATAATCTATTACATATATCGATATGCTAACCCTATACTAAACTTTAAACTTCTGTCTTCTAATCTCTTACCGGGACCATGCTCCTGCTAGTAATGAGCCACGGTCGCAGAGTGAACCTGAAAGGACTGTGGGTGTGTGAGCTAAAACACGAGCTCAGTGAATAACCAAAACTTATTACACATAATATACAAGTTATTTAACAATCATATGAAATGCAGCAATCACACAAATGAACATTACAAACTTAGATAACCCGGAATCCAAACAGGATGAAGATTTACACCCAGGAGAGACTTAAGCTTTCAGGAAATAATAATCTCAAATTTAATTATCTCTTTAAACTTATCATGTTTCATTATTTATTTCCTGTTTTAGCTTTAGAAACTCTACTAAGTGTTGGTTATTCCCATGTAATACCATAAGCGGCGTCCTTCATTTACCATGTAGTTCCTATGGTATTAACAGAACAAAAGTAATCTTGCAATCAACTACTAGCTCTCTGGCCTAGATAATTCAAGCATTACCAGAGATCCGAGAATCTAACACGTAGTAGGCTACCACTTACTCAATGCTTTTTATGCATAGTATGTAATGCATGATTATTTTTCATTATGGTACCAGTAGTTATTAGTCAATTTAGGGGTGATCAAACAATACAGACACTTAATTAGATACTACAAACATTATCTAGATACAGGCAATTGTGTTATCACTTATTTTAGAGTGACACGGCAATCAATGGAATACAATACACAACTTTCATATTTCAAACAGATCATCAATTTTCATTATCTTTTTATTTAAGGTTCACTACTAATACAAGCACAACCAATATAATAAGACTGAGTCACTCACCTGCCCATCCTAGTTAATCGTAGTAATCTTCAGGTAGGTCCTCCCCAATACCCGAGTCACCTATTGAGATAGATAATATAAAAAAAAAATTAAAATTCCAGACTATACAATTTAGTTTCTATGAACATTTAAATGTCCTAATGGTTGGTTGGGTATCTGTTTTATTCTTAGCTAATTCTTTTGAAATAGCTCTAAGTTCTAAATCCTTGTACTCACAGTTTTATTGTGTTGTTTCTGGTTGGATATGTGAATCGATCAATTGGGTATTTGAAAAGTTAATAGCTTCGTTAATTCATTTTTATTGTCCAAAAATATCAGTTTTCTTTTAAATTGCTTAATAAATTTTTCTTATAGAATATAGATGTTCCTATACTCACAAATTTGGAGTATTTAAATTTCCATTGTTATCTATTTATATATAGATATTCTAGTATATACTTAGTACTTACTAACTCATAATTTGTACATATATATATCTTTCTAAGAAGACATAATCACTAATAAAAGAATTTATTAACTTAATTATAACTATTTTCGAAATTATCTTTCTCTTTTCGAAAATCGTAAAAACATTAATGATTATCATTAATAATAGCACCAAAATAATTATACTATCAATAATACTAATAATAATGATAATAGCAATAATAATAATAATAACAATAATAATAATAACAATAATAATAATAATAAATATAATAATAATTAAATTTCCGAAAATAGATTGGATTTCATTACATTAAGAATTATACTAATTGTCTTATACTTTAATTAAAGTAATTTTAGTCTTATATTCATATTATTTTAAAAAATAATATTTTCGAAAATTTTAACAAAAATTCTTTTAATAATATTAGGATTATTAATAATTATAATTAAAAACTTATTATGCGGAAATTACTTACTTAGGTTATTTATATTTCAAGAATTTCTTTTTAGATTAATAATAATAGATTAAGTATTAAAACATCCTATATTTAATAAAGTCAGAAAAATAATTTTATTTTTAGATTTAAATAAATAATTAATTAGTTTTGGATTTAATATTATTATAATGTTATTATTACTATTCCAGAAAATAAATAAATGCAGGAAAAATATTAAAAATTCCAAAATTACTTATATTAATATTTATTATATAATTATATTTATTTAGATTCGTTTTTCTTTTCTTTTTTTTTTTTAATTTTGGCCGAGAGGTACACGGGGTGTACACGCCCGTGTACCCAGCCCGTGCTCATCGGGGAGCACTGTTCATCGTCTTCCCCGATGAGCCGCGGCAAAATCCGACGAATCCCGACGTCAAAACGTTGGGATTTTGGATCTAAATCACTCCTAGGAACCTTAGAAGCCTAAATATCCAAGAAAAACTAAATAAAAACAACATGTTAACCAAGAATTTGGATCATCAAGTTCGGCTAGGGTTTGGGAAGATTACCTTCGTTGTGACCCTCCGATGAAATTCGAAGCTCCTAGCGACCTTGGTTAGCTTCCTAAGATGTCTAAGAGTTAGTTTTAATCCTTAAAACTGAAAGAAAATTCGTGGAATAACATCACTTACCTCGAGCTCGTTTTTCATGCGTTTTCCAGGGTTTTTGTTCGAAATTTCGAACTGGGTTGATGCGATGGTCTAAAAATTGTTTTCTGGCTTTGTTCGACTCCTAATAAGCTATGGATGAATTCTGGAAGGTTTGAGGAGGTTTGGAAATCGTTTGCTTGTCCAACCGAGTTCGTTTGCATATATATATATATATTATAACCTATGTAACATTCCAGCCTCGTTCCTTCCTCAATCTGAACGAATTGCTCTTATTTTGTTGTCCATTTGGTCCTTTGTTTGATTGTCATTAAGGCAAGGGTGATCTGTCATGTTTTCATTTGTTTTGGAGAGGATTTGGATTGACTTTTACACAAATTATTGAGGAAATTCGGCTCACCAAATTTAAGGAGATCTTAGCGCTCCAAAACAAATGTAATCCGTCTCCAGCAAGCTAAGATTATGTATATAATTATATAATAGTTAAATATTATTTAGTTAGGTTTTCGGGTAGTTTATTACACTATTATGATATATTTTCGCTTATATATGTAAATGTATATATACAAAGGTCTTAAATGAATCCTACAAGATGTTTAGTTTAACAAAAAGTACAAATTTAAACTTTAATGGTACGTATCTAATTGTTTAAGAAAAATTTATCCTACGCGATTTTTTATAAGCTTTTCGGGTCAATTTTCGTTTTAGGCTTCAAGGGCTTTAGAAAACCCTAATTTGAATATTAGTATGATTCAATTCTATATTTGAGGTCTAGATCTCGAGTTATACATCAGTTTATGTTTTTATTGGGTATTTATAATCCTAATAGTTTATCTTGAGATCACAATTTCCTAGCTAAAACCTTATTGGGTCATTTATGTAATATTACTACTAATATATTGGCTATACTAATTATATATATTAGATTTGGATACTCACTATGAAATCTTATCAAAGTAGTTTATTACTGACTAGAACTCTCACATTCTAGGGTTCTAATCCAAATATAGGTTCATTACTATACCTTGTTTTAATTCCCGGTCTCTATTGAATACTAAGGTAATCACTTAATACCCATATTTAGGTTTTCCTATAGGATCTGTCTGTTTGACAAGGATTCGGGTTTAGGATTTGAAGTTTCTTTTGATCACAACCTGAATTATCAGCTTAGAATATAAAATCTTGCTTTTGGAATCAATTGGGGTCAAAGAAGTCCTTTTATAAAATCCATGAGTCCCAAACTGTTCAAATTGAAAGTATCTATCTAAACTAGAGTTTCTAATTAACTCTTAGAGTTACTAGTCGACTTATAATTTCTAATTTAGGGTCGTATCATATGGTGGAAGTTTTCGGGGTTTACATGGCTAAAGTCCTATACCTTAATGCAGTAGACAATTTAATGCATGCAATGGTTTGTACTCATCCCAATTTGGCATATGCTGTCCGTATCATGAGTCGATATATAGCTAATCTTGGTAAACTTCACTGGCACAATGTGAACTGGATATTGAGATATCTAAAGGGAATGAGTGAGGTATGTTTAGAGTTTAAGCAGAAGACCAACATTTTAGCAGGATATATTGATTCTAATTTTGCCAGTGATTTATATAAAAAGCCATCTCTTACATGTTATGTTTTCTCACTAGGTGGCTATGCTATAAGTTGGAAAGACTCATTGCAACCAATAGTAGCTTTGTCTGCTACTGAAGCTGAATATATATTAGTGATTGAAGCAATTAATGAGGCTTTATGGTTAAATGGTTTATTATTTGAGTTTCAATCCTCAAGTGATAGCACTATTATATATTATGATAATCAAATTACTATTCATCTCACAAAGGATCCCATACATCATGAGCACACTAAACACATAGATTTAAATTACCGTCTTATTTGGGATATCATGAGCCCAGGTGAGATTTAAGTGAAGAAGATTAGCACCTACAACAATCTGGTAGATATGTTGACGAAGATGCTTCCAAGTGACAAGTTTAACTCATGTTTAAACTTAGTTTCTATTATGAAGAGATCGATATAGGCCATATAAGCCTATTTGGCAAGTGAAGACTCATTGTTTCTCTGTTGCTGTGATCACAATTTTTTTATTTTTGTACTTATTTTTTATGTATTTATGAGAGTTTATTGTCCATTAGGTATGTTGCGTTTTAGGTGAAGTTACACCTCAAGGTCATGAAGCAAAAAGGTGAGGATTTATTAGGATATTTTGGGTAGTATTGTCTTACCCATATATATATATATATATATGTATGTATCTAAATGCTAGAGGTTTTCATAAGAGAGAGACTAAAAACACTTTTGAGAGTCTTTTCTACCAACTAAGATTTTGAGAGGTTGGGCAATTTTGAATATTTCTTGTCTTCCTACACTTTTGTTCAATAGTGATCATTCCCTTTCACTTGCCCGTGGGTTTTTTCACTTCTATTAGATTATTCCCAAGTAAATCTCTAGTGACATTTTCTCTTTCCCTATATTTTTTTATTTAATCATTTTATGCTATTGATTATTACTAATCTTCAACCCTGTTGATCTTAACAAACCCACATCATTAGAGGAGTCAAACACACTAGTGCCTATGGCATCGTGACCTTAATGACCTCATTACTACTCTTGGTCTTGGTGTTAATCCATTGATGGGAGGAGACGAAATGTTAATCCATCATTATAGGAAGTTGCTTCTGTCATGTCTTGCTGGCCAAAAGGGATTGGTGAGTGGATGTAGACATGTAGACCATGGTTAAAATGACATGAAAGATCTAAACGTTCTCATAAAACCATCCATTTGCTAATTCAAGGTGTCAATCCACTAGTTGTATTAGTCGTTGCTAATGTTTCTTATCTATATTGCCTTACTTTCATAGTATTCTTACTAATAAGGAGCCCTTCATAACTCAACCAATAAAGTAACCTAACTTATTTCCCCGCTATAGTCTTTCTTTTACTTTGATGGACATGAGTATCCTTTGTGGCTTACTTCTCACTATTTGTCTTATTGTACACAATGCAATTGTTAATTATATCAATAATAAAATTTTTGGAATTTCAAAGGAATTTATAAATCTCATATCCTTACATATGCTTCTTTATCCACCACAGACTCATCAGTGCAATTGTCTCCTTTCTTATAGGTGAAGACTTAAGTGGCAATATCTGTCATTTTCTTTAGGAAAAAAACAAGATACCCAAGAAATGATTATGAAATGTATTTGATTTTGTTTTGAATAAAATTTAATGAGAAGGTAAAACTACCTTTTTGAGCTTTTGATACAAAAAGGAATACATTTTTGTGACAACTATCAACTTGTACTTGTTTATTTTTTCATATTAACAATCGATCATTACCATGCTTAAAATGTGAAGTTTTGTCTAATAGATTTAGAGTAAACTAAATTATACATATAAGATTTACTAAATTTTTTCAATGTATTTACAGAGCAATGCACACACTAAAAGATTTGTTAGAGATAAGATCAAATTAAGCCATCAATTATAATGTTATTTAATCTTCTGTTTCAAACTTCTCCTATGGTAAGGAAATAACAAAAAACGAATTTATAAAAGGCTAATGTTCAAGAAGGGAGGAATTGAGCATTAATGCAATTTTAACAATCTTTACAATTATCGAATTTCATAATACAAGAAAAGACTATATGATCAATTAAATAAAAATGAAGTACTAAAATGAAAGAGAAAGTTCAAGAAGATCAGGCCTAGGTTTCACGTGAAATTTAGATTGTCCTCTACTCTCCACGATGACACAATAATGCATCCGACCGAATACCTCATACACCATTTTATTAGTCACCATAAAGCAAAAAAAAAAAAAGAGTTACACCAAGTATGATACATAAGAAAACATTAATATAGTTCTTTTACAATAATTGAAATTTTAATCTCTACAAGCATACGCTTTAATTCACTAAAAATGTGCAAATTTATGTACAAGAGGATAAAAACAAATGAACACTTAATAACTTTATTATATAGCACATGAAAGTTGAAATTGATGTGTAAAATCTACCTACAAACTTATATTTATAGTTCTTCAACAAATGTGAGCTTAGGCACAAATCTACCTAAAAAGATCTTATATTTAGTGCTCTCCAACGGTTAGAGAAAATATAAGGAGTTCAGACTACTTGCAACTAGTCTGGACTAATGGGCTAGAACACAACAAGTAGTTTAGACACTAAGTAGTTTGGACTCCTTACAAGTGTCCTCACTACTTACAACTAATTTGGAGACATATCAAGTAATCTAGATTACATGCAACTAGTCCGGACTACTAGGCACTTTACTCCAAAGGCATCTTAAAGTAATGATTCAGACTACTTCCAAGTGATTCTGATTCGTTGTGACTTTTTACACAAAAATAATAGGAAAACTTGCACAAGTCGAATCACTTGAACTTGACTCGGACCTCTATACATTTAACCCACAAAATACCATATAACCCAAAATAAGATTAAGTAACCTTTACAGTTTGATTTATTAATTTGCATTTAGCCAACATTTAAATATGTCAATCAATTGTAACTTTTTTCTTTTTGAATTATGTAATGCATTTTCTCCTCAAAATTCAATTTGAACCTTTTGATTCAACATTCTCCCCTATTTGACGAGGACAATCACTGCACAATTAACTTCCCCTCGACTAGGTGCTCCCCATAAGTTAGGCATCCAAGTTTTAAAACAAATTTTGTAATATGAGTTCAAAATTGATTCTTAACAAATGAGGTGACATGTTACACTTTACTTTTTACTCAATAGACACACATGTTAATTATGTAAACTCAACTTTTCTTCCCCTTTGGCCTCATCAAAATCCTAAGATGAGCTTCTAAGAAGGTAAAGAGAGAGGAATTGAGTTAAAAACAAACAAAATATTGGCTTAATCGAACGGTGCCATCGTGCCATGCAAGCACTGTCACGCCCGAGGGGTACTCTAAACGTGGCAGTCCCGTATACAATACTAAAGCCTAGGAATGACTACCTAAGTCATACAAAGGCTTCCATATCATGTACAAGATGTACATCACAACCAAGAGAACGCATCGGAGTAGCACAATTTATTGATAATAATTAAGTAACAAAGCAAGGAGAATATTTATCATAAAACATAAACATGGTAAATTACAATTCTTAAGGGTGTATCCCTCTATTGTCTTCAAATCAAAATAAATAAACTTCTTAGAATTTCTAAAACACTAACATAGCATACATTACATATAAGGAAGCTTACAGAGTAACTTCATCTTATGTTTCCATTTCCTTCATAGAAGTTTAACATCCTTGCATGACTTCCTTAACGTCATGATCCTCAATTTAAACCACAGGTATATCTATTTCAACAAAATTTATAGGGGTATAAGCTACAACTAGCTTAGTGAAGTATTCATTTTCATTCGCACCATGTTTTCAAATAAGTTCATTTAAATTTTCACATATATGCTATGCACACAATGCAATATTCACGTGATTATACAAATATATATAGTTATTCGGAAACCATATATAGAACGGATTTACCCTTCCGTGTCGAAAGTTAGGGAATCGGTGATGAAGATCCTCGATCTTCTACTACTAGTCCCAGGTCCCCACCCAAAGCATTCAGTTGGCTCGGCTCCGAACCTAGAGTTGCATTCCCCTGGCGATTTGGATTCTCTAGAAAGGAACATGGCTCGTGTCACAGCACGATAATAGCTAATCCAACTCTACGCGTAGAAGTAGCAGCCTTTCGAAAGAGATGTGACTCGATGGATGCTATGCGTGAGCGCTTTATTTTTCTTAAGCCAAATCTTATTAAGGTTTGTTAAGGGGCAATCAATCAATTTAGCAAATAATAAGCAGTCATACAAGTAAGTTTACAAAAACACTTAAACAAACAGTCTGAAGTTGTGATATTCTTAATTCTCAATTCACGCATAAACATAAAATCACATATATATACATATCCCCGAATTCCCCATATATATCCATTTTTATTTTTTCTTAGTATACTGATACCACTGCTTTACAAGCACACACAAGGTAACGAAATTAAGAGGAATAACTCATTTGTCCTTTCGCGATCTTCTTAGTCGTAGTAATCTTCAAGAAAGGTAATCTCGTATCCTTCGTCACCTAGACAAAAAAAATACCCGGGATGAGTATTTCATAGAAATTCTATCTTAAACTTTCTAATTCTATTTCACTATGTTCGTCAAAATCATATAGAATGAAATTTCAATTTAAAATTACCATAACTTGCTCATTTTAACTCGAAATTTCGCTTATAATATGCCGTTTTCTACCTATTTGAAAAGATCTAACCATTTCTAAGGTTATGTTTGTTATATAATGACATTTGGGTTTTGAAAATGTAGGGTACAGATTTAAAACGAATATTTCTAAATTTTGCGAAATAATATTTCAACTCAACTTCATTCAAAAATCCTTTGATGAAAAAAAAAAATATATATATATATATATGATTGATAAATCTCTTTAGTATATAGATAAACTCACTTTATATGCAAAATTTCTAATGGTAGTGTCTCAATAATTTATTTCATAAAACAATTCATTTTGAGTTGTTAAAACTTTAACTTTGACAAATTCTTTTCAAGTATTTTGAATAAACTTTATATTTTCATAGGTTATTATAAATGAGTATGTTATTATTTTATTTTCTTCATTCCTTTTTCCAAAACAAGTAAATTTTCCTTTAACCTTAGTCTTTCATAAATTTTACTTCTAGTGATAAAAGATCAAAGTTATCAAAAGTGTATTAAGTTGTTGAAACCTCTTTATAAATTTATATTTAGAGTGGTTTTAGAAAATGAGTCTTGTCTTCTTATATTTATTATTTAAAATATAAGTTTTTGTTTTCTAAAACTTATTCTTTTATTTCCTTTAAAAAGAATACTCTTTATTGATAAAACCCTTTGTTTTTAATCTTATCTTATTTATATTCTTTGAAAATAAGTTTCTTCTTTAGAAACTTGAAAATTATTATTTTCCTAAGTGGGTTTATAACTTTATGGGTTAAATTCATCTTAACTTTAAAAACTAGTTTGTTTCTTAGTTTTGTTATGGAGTGAAAAAGAGTTTAATATTAAGCTTTTTGTGAAAACTTTGAATATCGACAATTATTTTACTAAAACTTAGGTTACCATAATATACAAAGAAAGTATTTATTTCTTATGTTTCCTTGGTAAAGCTATCTTTGTTATTTAAGAAAACTTTGAGAAAAATTGTATTACTCTATTTTATGTTGTTGATAATAACTCCATTATTTTGTGATAAGTCACATAATAGAAAATTTAGTTTTAAGTTCCTTTAATAAAGTAAAATTCTACTTTTAAATTAGTTGAGACAATATCATTATGTCGATGCAAGTATTATGAGCATGTAAATAATAAGAATATGAGAAAACACTAGAAACAAATAGTAATAAGCAAGATAATAAAAATATCAAGTATTGGGAACCTTAGCTTCATCAAGGTATCCCGGTCAAGTATTAGGAGCCTTAGCTTCATCAAGGCATCTTGGGACTAAGAATAGACTAGTCCCAAAAAACATAAAGAAAATAAAGAAAAGATTGTTTTGACTTGATATGAACAAGTCTAAGACTAGAAAGACTAGTCTTAAAGAAATAGCATAAAATAGATAAATTGCAAAGCGTGAAATTAAATAAATAACAAGTGAGCTTATATGCTCTAAAGATTATATATAAATACATAAATATATTTAGTTACATAGGAATAAGAAATTACAACAATGAAATCAACATATCAACATAATTAAATAGAAAGTTCATGTGCAAGAACAAAACATGAATATGTTGTTCCTTTTACTACTCATATGAGTTTCAAAACAACACCATAGTCATATTAAGTTACATGATATGAGTAAATAAATGGTTGGAAGAAGTTTACCTAAAGTGTTTATGTGGTATGAAGATGGTAGATGAATTGAGTATTATGTGAGTAGTGATATATGGTAGATAGTTTGTGTATAAGAATGATTTTTGTGAAGAATTGATTTAAGAGAGTTTTGGTAGAGAGAATTTTGAAGAGAGGATTTGTGGAGAGATTTTGGAGAGTTTTGGTGGTGAAATGAACTGTGTGAAAGAATGAAGGAGGAATGAGGTATTTATAGAATCTTGGAGTGAAAGTTAGATGTAATTAATTAATTGAAAAAGAAAATAATTGAGAGAGAAGAGAGAGAGAAGGTGGAAGGCAAGCATGGGAGGAGAGAGAGAGGAGTGATTAAAAGGTAATTTTAGAAGAAAATTGTAAGAGAAGTTTGATAATATGTGGTATAAAATTTGTATAGGAAAAGAAAATTGTAAGAAATATGTATGTAGATGTAAGAATAGGTAGTAAGAAAAAGTAGAGATAGAAGAATAGTAATGAATAGTAGAAAAGTACTATGAATAGTAAACTAGACAATTAAAATACCGATAGTAATAAAAATACACGTATAAATGCGATATTTGTAATTTTTAACTACGGAAAAATTCTAAAACTGATATTTTTGAAAACCTTATATTTTTACGAGTCTATTGTATTAACGAAATATTTTTTCCATCCGGTGTACCAAGGCACAATTTTTGAAAACTGATAACGTTCGGATCCAAAGGACACTAGAAATTTGCGAATCTGATATTTTTAAGCTTCTCTATATTATTACGAACTATTATCAACAATCATTTTCATTTCGTTGATTAGGGTTTAAGAGAACGGGATTGCTGGATCTTAAATCTTAGGGTTTGTTGTAAGCTTTGTTAACTTTTAGGGTTCCGGTTTGACTTTCGATTTTGTTGAGTTATTCGTAAGATATAATTTTGGAGTTTTGACCGTATTATATTTTTAGTTTGATATCTATGGTTTATATCATTTTATTTGTTATTATTTAATAGTTTTCAGTTCTCGGGATCGTTTCACCGAGTTTAGGGTTATGAGTTGACTTAGTTTGACTTTTGGTGAAAATTGAAATTTTTGATTCTAAAATTCATCGAGGGTTTTAAGATCTTAGCATTTCGTTATCGAGCGTTATTTGGATATATCGTTTTGATTTGCATTTTAGGAATCGGGTAGATGATTTGATTGGCGTACGGATGTTGATTTAACCAATAGTTGGATTTTCTATTTTGTTTTTGAGGATTCTCTTTTTCTTAAGATTAAAAAATCTCGTTTTTGATCTTATTTAGAATTAAGTTTTAACTTGGTTCGATTTTTTGGGTTTCGATTTCGGTGTTTAACTCTTAGGATTATTTTCTAAGAATTATGAAATTTTCAGGGGTTTACAAGCACATACTTGTGCACATATCTCGAAAGATTACAACTAACATATCACTTTAATGGCACATTTCAATCAAAAGGTACTCAATTGCCTAATCAAGATATGAAAACTCTTAAAACGCACATTATGCACCAACTTATGGACAAAAGCACACAATATCTTAAACAAACTCTCAATGCATGTTCATATTGCTATTTCAAACGTATAATACTATGCTAAACTCAAATGACTAAACATGGCTATTATGTGCATGCAATGATAAAGAAGTCATATAATCAAGAATGCATAAATTTGTCCATGACCATTCTCATGCATATTTTATCATCTATATAAGTTTCATATGCAACATTAAACATAAAGAAGCATTATTTAAGCATCAAGCTGAAGAAAATCCAATTTCATGCATTTGATACCTCACTATAGCATACAAGAACTCATTCATGCACAATGATTACTAATGCCCAAAAAGATCACAAAAAAAAGCATACTAACACACACAAGTGCAACATTCAAGAGCATAAAGCACAAAATGCAAGTAAGTTAGGATAATACCACTCCTGATCCCCTTGAAGTTCTTTAATGGTACCTATAAAACCAAGTCTCGTTTCTTTAGTACCCATTTGTACTTGGGTCCATTTTGGTTAGTAGCAACATAAACTTGTCCCTTAGGGACCTAAACATATTTGCTTTTATGATTGAAAGACATATTATTCCTTATTATACATTGGGTTCAATATAACCAATTTTACCAAAATAATTGTAGGTTCCATGATTATCTTTCATATAGTGAGTCTTATGGGATTTGTATTTATTTATTTTTTTCATTATAACTAATTCCATACCTATTTGAATCACCTTTCGTTTTCCAAAATGTACGTTCAAATTCTTTTTACCTTCATTAAATTTGGCTATAATTTCCTTTGAATCATTAAGTTAGTTTTTAGCATTACATTTTCCAATTTAACTTCTTTTAGTTCTTTTGAAACTTCATCACATGTCACAGTATTATTATCTACCTTTAGAGATTTCTTTTCAATTTCAAGCAATTCAAGCCTAATACTCAATTTCTCATTTAATTTGCACAGTCGTCATTATATTCGCATAATCTTTGATTTTTCACTTTTAAATCATCAATTTATTTTTTAATTCATCGAGTTCATCTCCTACTCTTTTCATCGTAGATTTTTAACAAGTTGTTATTCTTTATCATGTTAACCAATGTATTACATAACTTATCATACATTTCACTCAATTCATCATAAGAATATTGGAAAAGAAAGAGCACACCTTGTCATCTTGTTTCCTAAAGCAAATATCATTTTTCAAGTTGATTGAACTTCATCACTCCATATAGCCACCATGGCTTTCCTCTTTGCTCCTTTATCGACCTTCTTGGTGTTAAGGAAATATTGTTAGATATGGCTTAGCTTATTGCATTTCTAGCATGTAATAACCTTCTCCCTCTCTTTCTTTTAATTTAAAGTGTTTTCATCTTTCTTCTTCTTCAACTTCTAGTTAAACGTAAAAAATTCTACAAATTCCTTTGCTATTTTATCTAGCTCTTCATCATCATTTCCTTATTTTCATCTTTGATGGTCTATTTCTCTAATTGAGTGACTGAGTTTTAAATTTATAATCCTATATTTCCTTTTCCTAAACACAGTAAAAGCCAGGCAAGTGCACCTGTCATTATGTAGTCTAGGATTAAGCATAGGGTCATCTCCCAAGGGAATGAAATAAACACTAGTACTAATCTTCTTCTCATTATCTAGTCTAAAATAAATCACATTTTAATAATAGTATTGAATTACTAATTACTATTGATTAACTAAAGATGAAAATATACCTATTAACACATAACAATGTAATGCAAACATAAAACAGGCCTGCAAACCATGACTAACATGTAGTTTCACACCATTAATATATTTTTATTAGTTTTAACTGTGGAATTCAATAGGCTACGTTAAAGTCTTTCCTACGATCAGTAAGGCCTAATCTTGATTTTATCTGCCGGAATCTCTTCCTAGGCTAATAGTAAATTAATGACCGCATTAAGTTTAAGAATTCCAAAGAAAATTGCAGAAGATTTCACCATCTTATCTCTAAGACTATGAATAATCCCTTTCAACAATCTAGATCTATTCACTTGGATGATTTCTCAATCTATCCAAGTGAAATCTGGCAAAAATCCATGTCGTGCATACATAAACTAATGCTTTATTATACTACCATTGAAATTAAGAAGTCCAATAAAAATATTATGAATTTAGCATATTTCTACATAGAGAATCATGAAATTTGCATAATACAATACAACTAACATTAACAAAACATGATAAGATTGAGATGAGATATAGAAAGACAAAACTGTTTCTTCATTTCTGAAATTGTTTGAGAATTGTCTACAACAACACATTGATTGAAGATCCTTCGTTGGTCTCTCTCGAGTTCCATGGATGAATCATCATAAATACAATACTCACACATCACTTACACTTACAATACATACACTCACACACTCCCCTTGCAGGAGGAGAAGATGTCTACATTGTTCCTACACTAATTGATTACAATGAATGAATTGATGGATAAATCTATAGATGATAATTATTATCCTCTTGCAGATGGGTATGTTTCTTTTTATATTTCCTAGACTCTTGGGTGAAACAGTACAACACTTGGAGGAAAATTATGTCTTTTGTTCGATCCGATGCAACACTTAAATGGAAAGATACCAAAAACGTCAGATAGCAGACAATATATCATGGGCGACCAAAGGGGTGTTATTTAAGCTGTGACCGAATTTCTTTGAATAACCAAATCAATCACGGGCTACTAAAGCACTGGGATCCTTGTTGTTCCTTACTTTTCTTCATATCACCAACAACCAAAGCCTCGTGATTTCTTTTGATGTTCGTATTCCTCTTTCACGGGCGACCAAAGCCTCGTGATTGCATCTAATCCTCATTTTTCCTTGTTCATGGGTGACTATAGTCCCATGGTTCTTGTTGTGGCGATTGTTGTGTTTTTATCTCGCCCATGATTTGCATCCATGTTGCTCCAATTTGCTCCAAAATATGTTGTTTTGATTAAAAGTTACCTGAATTGAAAAAATTACTAATTTAAGTATCAATTCTTTAATAAAAACATAGTTAAAGTCCTAAATTATACTTAAATAGCCATTAATAATCATATATAACTCATGTCTATCAATCTTCTTCACTTGATAGAAGCATGATGCTTGAGTGTCATTTCCGTTCATTAAGATTTATCTCTCTGCCTCTTGATCATCTCATGTATTTTGGTTCAAGTTATGAGCTTTTTCTATATTTCTTTTCTTCCCATTCTCTTTGCTTCCAATTTTTTATAGTTTTTACTTCTTAACAAGTGTTTTGAATTGATTTACAATGTTAATGAATCTAACATGCAACTCATCAATTGACTCATTTGATTTTATATAAAGTTTTAAAATTCTCCACATCTTAGTGTCCTTAAATCTAGAAGTTTCTTCACAAATATTTTGCAATTCATCCTTTATTTGCTCAATATTTTCACATGTGCATATTCCACTATAATCATTCTCATTCAAACCATAATATAATGTATTCATAGCAACTTCATTCAATTGAACTCTTTTCCTTTTCTACTTTATTATAATTTCTTTTTTCTTTACCTTTTATAACATTATGTCCTCTTAAATTATATTCCATAATAATCTATCTTGAGCTTTCAAAAAGATTTTTATTCTACATTTCTAATAGTCATAATTTACAGGTAAAGAGAGTTAGCTTATTTACTTATTGTTGTTATAAAAAGCCTAAAGTTTGTGTAGCCATAATCTTACTCCAATATAGTTAAGCACTAAAAACCTAGATAATGTAGCCATAATCTTACTTTAATAAAGTTAAGCACTAAAAACCTAGAGACTAACTCTGATATTAATTGAAAAATGGATAAATTACATCGAAAGGTGTTGGCTTTTAGGGATAAGTTCATTTGAGGCCTTAATGTTTCGCGTAGTTTAAAGGAGGTCTCAATGTTTTGAGAAATAGGTCAATTAAGGTCTCCATTAACACGTGTCAATGAGAGAAATATTTAATTAAAATTCAGGGGGCTCATCATATTGTGACATGTATCAATGAAGACTTTAATCGAATCACTTCTCCAAACATTAAGACCTCAAATAAACTTACTCCTAAATATTAGAACTTTCTAGTGTAATATACCCATTGAAAAATAAATTTACACTAGGACAATACTCAAGAAAGTGTAAGGGTGCATGGGGGAAGGATTAAGTATTTATGCAATTTTATCGATTCTTCATAATGCAAGTAAGGACTATAAGATCAAGTAAGGACTATAAGAACAACAAAATCAAAGTAAAGTTTCCGAAAAATAAAAGAGAAGGGCTAAGAAAGTTAAGCCCAAGTTTAATGTGGAGTTTGAAATGTCCCCTATTTTACACGATCACACAATGCCTCTAATTGAAGACTTCACGTACTACTATTATTGACCATTGCAAATTCAATGCTCAAATGAACTGCGCTAAGTAGCACACACAAGAAAGCACTAGTATATTGATTTTTTATAGTAATTGCAACTATAATCTTTTCAAGTACTACGCTTTCACTCACTTAAAATATGCAAATTTAAGAATAATAGGACAATAACAAATGACCACTTTTATAACTTTGGTGTGTAGCAAATGAAAGCACAAGTTAATGTCTTAAATATGCCCACAAACGTGTATTTATAGGTCCTTAACAAATGTGGATGTTAGCCACAAATTTTCTTAAAAAGATCTTACATTTAATGCTCTTCAACAACCAAAGAAGATATAAGGAGTCTAGACTATTTGGGGTGGAACACATCAAGTAGTTTGGACTTCCTGCAATTGGTCTGGACTATTAGGTTGAAACACATCAAGTAGTCTATACTACCTACAGCTAATATGACTACCAGGCACTTTACTTAAAAGGCATCTTCAAGTAGTGGTCTAAACTACTTCTAAGTGATCCATACCTATTATGACTTCTTAGACAAAAACAAGAGAACAACTTGTACAAGTTCCGAACACTTTAACTTGATCCAAACCTCTATGCATTAAACTCTACAAAATAAGATTTAAATACCTTTATAGTTTGATTATATTGATTTGCAAGTCAAAACTTAAATATGTCAATTAATTGTAACTTTTTTTGTTGAATTGTGATACATTTTCCCATCAAAAATCCAATTTGAACCTTTGGTTCAATAAATCACACTATTTAAGTGTTAACTAAATGCAAATCAATAAAATCAAACTATAAAGGTATTTAATATCGATCATATATCAAATTGTTATCATTTAATTCATAATGGAAAACTGCTTAATAGATTGTCATAACTCTTCTAATGTTCAAAAATAGGTAGTCTCCTTTAAGAGCTTTCTAAGCTTTTCCACCTAATCCTATAACACCTATTGCGGTTTCTATGTGAAGCCTAAGACAATTCTCTATATTTGAAATCTTAAGATAGTGATCCATGATCCTCTTATGATCTCTATGTATCCATAGTTTCAATCTCTAATTGGTCCAATGAAAAATTATTTATCCCCCAATGATTTTCTTGAGACGATGATCACTAGGGTATCAATCTCAAATGGTAGAAACCTCTAAGTAAGAAAACTTAGGTAAAATTGGCTATATCTCACTCAACCATTGTTACAATCTAATTACTAGGGTCATTTACCAAAATTCTGACCATGAATTGATAAAAGTATGAATTTAATGAGTTAAGCTCTCAATGGGTAATATGCCTTATGATATTGTTCATTACCATAGTGAAATATAAAGTAAATCCAAGAGTAGCAATGTTGTAAATGAAAGGAAATGTTAAAACATGATTCGAATTGTAAGCATTTGGGTAACATCTCAAATTATGTTTGAACTTCCAGTTATATCTTCAATTCTTTGGATGAAAAGCTTCTAGTGCTAAGATGGCATCTCAACGTAATGTGTGAACACTATAGTGGGTCCTTGATTCTATAAGTAAAATGCTCATTGGCATGTAGATCTTAGTGCATGGAGTCTGAATGGTCTAAAGCTAATTCTTATTCCTATAATATTTGTACAGTAGGTGTGTGAACAATAGGCTATGGATTCTAGATCTATCTGCTAAATTCTTCCTATTGAGATGCATTACTGCATTGTCTTTATGTGTGGCCCTATTGTATGAAAATTTAACAATACATATACACATGTCTAATTAATAAGGTTTATCAACCATTGGCCTAAGCAAGCACCTAAGGTATGGTTGGCGACCCCCATCTAAATGTTTGTCTATTGGTAGCCTAAGTAACTAAACAATAATTTATCATCAAGTCTTTTCTATAGCGTCCTCCAAAACATTGCTCTTGGTGAGAGAAAAGGAAATTATATTTCTTCACTTAGTAGGTGGCATTGTCCATGCCATCTAGCCCTAATCAGTGAACATAAGGAGTTATTGGCTTCCTAAAGTTGCTTTCTCTATATTCATTTTACATGCCATAAGCATTTTATTCGTCTAGCCTAAGCGACCTTTTCAATATATGGAAAAATAAATGTATGTTCAAAGAGTAATGAAAAAGATTCTAATTCACCAATTTTCTTGGAAACTTTTAAATGAATGAGACTGATCGATTCCTTGAGGGTTAGAAGGATTATTACATTGTCATTATCTTGTATGTTATGGATTTTGGTATTTTTGGCCATCATGAAGCTATTTATGACATTTGTTGGGGGATTTGGTGTGTTGAGGCATTGCAAGTAAGTATTGCTCCATAAATGTCATGTTTGGGACAATGCATGAAGGTGTGGCTGCATGTTTGGTGTGTTTGAGAGGGTTGTATTTGTTTTGAATATGTTTATGCAAGTTTTGTGGCATATATAGGCTCGCTTCTGCCATGTAATGATAGTTTGGGTGGTGTTTGAGTATATTAAGAATAATGGTCACCTATATAGTGGTTATACCATATAGCTCATGAGTAAAAGATTGTCTTGTTTTTATCTAGGTGGTATTAAGAAGTAATGCTAAGATGTTAGCATACCCTTTTGTGATAATGGTAGAAGTGCAATTGATTGTTTATTGCTAGAGACGATGGGTACCAAAATATTAATGTCATTCATCTAAGTAGAGCCTATGGTTATAAGGATTGATGTTATAAATTATAGTATAAAAATGTTGGTATATATTATCTCCTTAAATTTGGCCTAGCTCATGGGCTTTCCTCCTTATGGGTGTTTTAATTAAACTACACGTGAAAAATGTGAATTAAGTGGCAACAATGGTGGCCCCATAGGGTATCTTGGCATAGGTACTCCAATACTAAGTCATTAGAGAAAACAAGACTAATAGGGAATATAACGCCAACCATTTATGAATAAGGGAGAACCTACTCGTCCAAATGGTTAAATGAAAACTGAAGACTTATAAAGTGTGAGAGAGTAAGGCATTTAGAGGAAATCTCTTTAAGACTCTTTTTAGAGTTAAGAGACAGCCCCTTCCCTTGTGCCTCCACACAAGCCCACACCACCACCCTGCCCCCCTAAATTGATCATCAAGGATGAGTTTACTCATCTCATGGATTTGTGCATGGGTTGTCTCCATTCCCATGTCTAGTTTTGCCTGCCACTTATCCAACATGAGCAACAATCCTCATTCTTTGTGTAGGCATATCCATTAGTTTTTTTCCCCCCTATTGTGGGCCATGTTTTAGGTCTAAAGAGAAGCATGACTTAAGCCTTCGGTCTAATCAAAAGCTAACCATCAATAACTACTATTTGTGTCATTTAAGAAATTAGACTAACCATCTTCAAACACTATCGCTAAACATCAAACATAACAACATATGTATCTAGGGATAAATTTAGATTTAAAAAAAATTAAACTTACAAATCTTAACTGTGTTATAATCATATATCACTACAAAAAATTATTGCAAAATAATTTTTGCTAAAATAAAATAAAAATTAACCTTTTCATTTCAGTTATCTTTGTCAAATACACTAGCACACTTATGTATTTTACTGTATAGAAGTAAAACACTAAATTTAGCAAATGTCCTAAGTTAATGAACTAAAATTGAACTCACTAAGAATAATAAAAACATGTGCATACCTATTGTGTAAATTTGATTATATTTAGAGTTGTAGTATATATGCAAAAAATTTATGAGCACTATAGCTTTACTTAACAAAAACAGACATGATAGTTTATGTAGTAGAATAGAAAAAAAACTATACTAAATACTTATACTTGAAATTTCATTAAATGAAAAATTCATAGATTTAAGCTTAACTAGTGAGTTTGTTAATATAGTTATGTTATTAATAGTTATGCTCAATTATTTTGTAGTCATGCTTTAACTCACGTATTAGCCCAGCAAGGAGTTAGTTTGTCAAGTGAAGTAAAAAGAGTTATTGTTTTGAACATGAAGCAATTCGCAGCAAATTCACTCCCATGATTCTAAACCACAATAGATGCTAAGAGTTTATGTTTAAAATCGAGGGGAAGTGTTTTGCCTACAGTTCAACCAAGGCTTAGATTGCACCCATAGTTGACCCTAAGGCTTAAGCTATCATAAATATGGATAAGCGTGATTTTGTGCCATGTCTAACTATGGTCCCAACAATGCCTATTGTTGACCCTGCAATTTAAAACTGTAACTTTTTCTTAAGATTTCTTAGACCTAGTTTTTTAAAATTCATTTTGTTTTATGGGGTGCTGCCTTGAAAGCCCAAAAGGGCATTGTCCCCTTGACTCCTATCCACTAATCGGCTAGCAGATTCGCCATATTCATAATGTCTTATACTTCCTAAAAGCAGAAAAATTGCAACATGAGTCTAGGATGCTTAGTTGCTAATAGGAAATTCTTATTGAGTTATATATTTAGTAATGTATGTTTATTATTTTATAGGAACTATAGATCAAAATCAAGATTTTTCTATAGGCTACTGATAGCTAAGGAAAGAACGCACAAGTGAGTAATTATGATCTTTTCACATTTTTGGGTGTGTAAAATAGTGGCATAAGTAAATTACAATGATAACTAGTTGTATATGGGGATAGAATAATGTATGCGGTATGGTGATTGGATGAATGAAAAACTTCAATATTAGAAGTGATAACCATTTGCTTGGTTGATTATATAATGTGTATTGAAGATTATTTGAAAATTGTATGGTCACTAAGTAATCAGGTATAATCTTAATTAACCATTAAATAAAGCAGACATGTATTGCACAATTGCATAAATTGCATTTAACATGGTTCACGTTACATATTAGCATCTTGATTATATGGTAATTCTGAGTTTTTTTAGTGAATATAATGAAATTCTAGTTCTACAAAAGGTTACCACTTTTTATTGGTTCTATAGGCACAAAGCAGGCACCGAGGATGTTGCCTATGGTATTGACATGAGATGGCTTATACATAGTGGAGTTTCTGAGTTCTAAGGTTAACTTAAGTTATAATACTTACAAATATAAAATAATAAACAAGTTTGAAAACAATTTCTCCTTCCATAGTTCTTAGTCTCTCATAGGTGTAAATTACTATAATTGGCTCCTTCAATCCCTAAGAGAGGGCATAAATCTCCATTGCTTTGGATTTCAGTCATCTAAACTATATTTATCATATATGATTGATTATTGCATTACATATTTTGTTAATTAAACATGCTTGACATCATTTGTATTATGTTGAAATCAGGTTACTCACTGAGCTATGGTTTGCTTACCTACCTATAGATTTGTGTGATTACATGGATCCCTAGATTGACCTATACTCAGAAGTTAGTGCAAATATAAGTTACCAAGGGAGTTAAGACCTAAACTAGAGAACGAGAATAGTGTTTAGTGCAAAGAACAAGCTATGAGTAATATATGTATAGTTTTGATGTAATAGTTAAGAGCTTGATGTAAGTGGTTTGCAATGCTATTCTTGTATGTAATCAATATGTATGCAATGGTTTCTTATTCTAAGCAACCCTTTGATCATGTTATAACTATCTACACCCTAAGGCATTCTAATTATACAAGGTTCATGTGCTTTCTTGGAAGCCTTAGATGGTTAAACACAAATGTCTATGACTCCAGCTTGTTACATGGCGCATTGATACTGTTAAGATACCTTGTGGGGGTATGACAATATATAAATTTTAAGTTTCAAAAAAATATGAAACAACAGTGAAACACATAATGGAGTAATCTAACCACTACTGATTCGAGGCCATCCTAACCTTAAAAGATAAAAATAATATAAAAAACGGATAGAGTATCCGAAAATGATAGAAATTAACTACTTATATGCAAATACTAGAGTTAAAATGACTTAGAGACTATTTTAAGATTTAAACTAGGTAAAGGAAATATAATAGGAATATAAACCTTAGAAGTAGAAACTTAGCTAAAGTTAGTCCAAGACACTCATTCTAAGTCTTTCCTTATTCAGCTAATGAGGATCCCGATGCTACATCCCCAAAGACTAAGTTGATTGAGTATAGCATCATGACCAAGTAAGTTTTTTTTCATGATTTCGTTACCTTGTTTATGCTTATAATTAGATGCACTAGATATTTTAAGAGAGTGATAAAATGAATATATATGGGGTTTATGGGAATTGCTTGTGATTCTATATATGTGATAATAAATGTTAAGCATATCAAAATTATCGTTATTATTGTTTATATGTGTTGTTTAATTTTATTTCAAGTATTGTGTGTATGATAAATTGCTTGATCACCCCATAATAGAATTGTAATTCTATACGGTTTTGGTAAAAATAAATGGCCATCCATTGCATCATCAAGTCTCATTTAGAAGGCCGCTACTCCTATGTGTGACTTTGTAGGCCACAAACCTTACAAATGGTGTGTTCCTGCTCCAAGCATGAGGATCTAAATCATTCAAGGAATATGACCTCATGGAGTAGTTGCATTAGATTAATCACTATGGGCAGGTGCCTGAGGACTAGTAATAGAGGTCGAAGAGACCTTCACAAGCATTTCCTAACCCCTTGTCACAAAAGGCATAAATCCATTTTATATATGGTTTATGGATGACCATATATACTTACTTATATCATATGCTTGTTGCATATACACAGCATATGCTTGACATGATTTACTTTGGTTGTTCTGGTATGTTTGAAGGGAATATATTACTAAGTTTGATGTAGCATAACCCCCCCCCCCCCAATAGATTGCTTTTACAAGAAAATCAAAAGCCGGGGATTGGGATAGTGTTTAAGCACAAAGTGTAAAGATCAAGCAAAGTAATTAGAAGATTTAGAATCTAATAGACTAATCTTAGTTGAGAGAAGGATTTAAATGGGTTTTCTCTTTCATAAATTATCTTTTCCCTTTAGAAATTTTTGTGTAGTTAAAAGATAGACTTAAGTTTACCTGATCTTATATTTTGGTACGGTATCTATTTCTCTACGGTCCTTGTGGTCCATAGAAACATTGGTATCTAAAACTATTTTCTCAATAAATATATATGTATAATACAATGATAGAATAATTAATTAGGGTTTTACAAACTTTGACTTGCAAGACAATTTTATTTGGTGCACACATGATATGACTACTTCAGGCAATCCTACTAGACCCCATATTATAGTTGTTACATAACCTAAACAAGTTCCATGATTGAATCTTAATTGATTCAGATTAAATCAACCATGAAACATGCTTAGTTTGACTACACGAGGTATTCATCAAGATAGTTTTTATTCAATTACCAAAGAAGACAAAGGATGAGATGAAAGATACAATAACTACAAGTTTCATAAAGTAGGATACCTTGACCATATTTAATCCTATCATTAACCAAAGCCAACACTATGGCTTATTATAGTCAACAAGAATATGGTGCAATCTTATATCCACCAATCAATGATTGACGAAAAAAAAAGAACTAACATAATAAAGAGGCAACAAAAATAGAGAATTATATTATTAGTATGTCAAATAGGTTTTACTTTCTAACATTTTCATGTTTAACCATTTGACCTAATACTAATCTAAATATAAAAATTGTGACCTCCAATTTAGCTAGCTACTTAGCTAGCATAGTTGTTAGATAAGAGCATGATTCTTTTTTTTTTGTTGGTTTTTATATATACATAAATATAAATATATTCACCTTATAGATATATTAGCAAGGTCAAATACCAACCTCCCTTGCACCATTATTGTCATCCTTAGATGTGATTTGCAAGAATCGGTCTATTAATATACTCTTTTGGTTTAGAACACTAGTGGTAATATGATCAAAAGGGATGAAATTTTGGTCTACTGAGGCAAAATACTAACCTTACAAAATTTACCTCTTATGTTTTGCCATCTATTGGCAAAATGAGAGGAAACTCACCTCATAAAACTAAAGAGAGGAAAGTTTCGCCTCTTCATTCATCTGACTTAACACGTTAGATTGAAGAGGCAAATTTCACCTCTTTATCCTTATTAAAGGCAAAACTTGCCCCTATGTGTGACATGGCAAGTTAATGCACAAAGAGGCAAGTTTCGCTTTTAATATGGATGATAAGGTAAAACTTGCCTCTTTATGGGCCTTTGTGAGTATGCTAGTTTGATATCATTCTAGCATCATTTTCAAAACGAACCAAAATTAAACCGATACAACATGATACTAATAAAAAACTGAGAGTTTTACTTATAAACTAATCAAACCAAATCGATAGTGATCCGATACTGATAAGTTACTGATACAGATCTAATACGGCTAATAATCCAGAGGCCCTATTATATATATATATATATATATATTATTTGCATTAAAAATTTTAGATTTTTTTTCCTAGAAATAAATATAATTTTCAAATAATTTAACTATTTTATTTTTTTCTTTTAATTATATTAATGAAAATTTGAAGTGATTAAATATTTTATATATATTTCTAATGTTGAAAATTTTAAATTTTTTTCCAAAAAATTTATCTACTTTTCATATAATTTTCATTATGTTATTTTATTTTCTTGGAATTATATTAAATGATAATTTTAAAGGATTAAATCTTTTATATACAAAATATGTAATGAACATGTTTTATAAATCATAAAATTATCACATTATTATAAAATTAATGATATAATTTTTAAAAAATAAAGGGATAATATCGCAAACAATACCTAAACTTTGGAAAAATATGTATTTAGGTACCTGAACTTTGGAATTGATTAATTTATTACCTGAACTTTGAATTTGATCAATTTGCAGTTGAAAAAAATTTGAAATTAATCAATTTTTGGCTTAAAAGAACTTGACTGAGGTATTGTTGGCATGTATGAAAATTTTTTCAAGTACTAAATTGATAAATTTTAAAGTTCAGGTACCTAATTGCGTTTTTCATCAAAGTTGAGGTATCAATTGTGATAGTAATCCAAAAATAAATTGTAAATGTTTAATATATAAATGAAAAAGTTATTTTACCGTTAAGTTAATTTTACATATGGAAATGCCAAAATCACAAATTAATAACTACCAAAAAATGAAAAAAATTATTAATTACCAAATTAGTAAATTAATAAAAAGAAATTAAATAAAAACGGAATGGTGCAAGAAAACTAGTCCTAACCACTAGCTGATCAAAGTGGTGAGGGAAAGAATTGAGAAAAAAGAGTGGGAGAGAAAATTTGAAAGGGGAAGGAGAAATCACGTGAGTGAAATGCGCGAGGAAGCATTATATAGGGATAGGAAGAGGCAAATTTCGCTCTTTTCCAAATAGAGGCAAAATTAGCTACTAATTTGGATAAAGAGGAGGTGAATTTCACCTCTCTATCCTAGTCAAAGCTATAATTTACCTCTTATTCCAAAATTAAATTTTTTTTCTCCTCCAGGCTTGAACAAATTTAGATAATATATGTAAATTATATAATAATATATATAATATTATATATATAATATTATAATACATATAGCATATATATTAATATTGTATAGATTACTATCATATTATATTATAAATATATTTAATATAGATTATATATTTTACTACTTACATAATACTATATTTATTTAATAATATTTTGTGATTGTTATTTGCAAAGAAAAATTAATTGAAATATTAATTTTTAATACATAATATTTTGCATTATGACAAATATTTAATTTATCTTTAAATTTATATATTATGACCAATAGAAATATAGTAATTAATAACATTAAAATGAAAAAAAAAAATGCCATCATAGAGTCAATAACATAAACGAGAGAGTGAAAGTCACTAGAATGGTACCAAACATGAAAGTCCAAAAAAAAATAAAAAGAAAAAATAATAATCCAAACAACAGAAATTAACAAGTCCCACCTGATGTTGTTGGACTTAAGCCGATCTAGTAGTTGAGGCTGTTTAGGATGTTGTGGTAGAAACAATAAAAGGTGGGATTGGATAGTATCCAAAAGCAGAGGGTGTATATTGTTGATGAGACGATAGAGGAGTAAATTTACCTAGCGATAGAGCCACGCTAGGGAATGGGTAGGAGTGATAGAAGGGATAAAAAGAAGAATACAGGACGGCTGATGCCTCTTGTGGCCATGGCATAAAACCTGATGCATGGGGATCACCGTGTTGACCTATGGAGCTGCCTAGGGATCTAGCTATGGGATTAGGTAACATCTGGGCAAAACCAGGTGGCCAGCACGACATCCCATAATATCCATGATGCAACTATGGAGGTGGAGCTACCGATGTAAACGGTGCTGGAGTAAAGCTTAGCTAGTCCGGATTGGAGCTACTAGCAAGGCAACTCATGGATGGTGGAGGTTAAGGGTACAATGGGTACTACCTATAATATTGTCAATTGCCTTAGTATCTTTCATGCATTGTAGCATGAAGAGAATAATAAATTGTCATTTGGTAACAAACTTATTATAAAAGTAAGCCAATTGTTGAAGGATTTAACCAGTTGTTTGCAATCAATTTTTATATTTATCATCTAAAGTACTATAGACAACATTGAAAACTTAGCACAGCTCAAATACACCAGACTCTACATTTTCAAACATTTTTGCTCACCACTTTCCATTAGCTTTACTACTTTCATCCTACCTATTAATGTTGTCCCCTCAAGGTCACTCATATTAGCCGCTAGATCCTCTACCAATCAATGATCAACTAGGTAGGTGGTTATCCAAAATACTCCCTTCATCACCTACTACAATGTTATTGACCTTATCTTTGTCATCGATTCCATTAATGGACTCTTTACCATAGTGAATCTACCTAGTATGTCTAGGTCGTTTCCTTCATCAAGAGGTGATACTCGTTAATATTATTAGACTGTCATGACATGTTGAGCAGCTTTACATGGGTATCATATCAATTTATTTCTACATTGCTCTATTTTTAAATTACATGTCATGTGCCAACTCGTGCCGACATCCTACATTAACATATAGTTGGGGAGCTTCTACGGTTTCATCGAGGGAATTGTGCAACTATTAATCTAACCGTTAAAATAATTATAGTAAATGGAATATTAACTATTTTAGTGATTTAATGACGGTTGGGTATAGTATGAGCTGTGGACATGATGGGATGGGTTCCGTCAAAATTAATGGTGGATCATAAAATTTTCAATTTAGTTAATGACATTTTCCTTTATTTTACAATTTATAATTTTTTTAACTAAAAAATTGTCGTGAGATATAGCCAATATATACATGTAATAAATAAACAATTTAACACATATGAAACCTATACTAAATACTAATATCTAAATAAATGTATTATTAAGCTATTAAAAAACATAGTTATACACATATCACATATTTATTATCTATATATATAGTAATCAACATAGAGTTTATACAAAAATATATATAAATATTTAAATTATTAAAAATACTTCATTGACCTTCAAATGCACAAATAGCTAGAGAAGCCGAAGATGCAAATTTTTTCTAAGATAACTAAGAAAAAAAAGGAACGTAAAAAAATAATTAATTAGTATTATTTAAATAATAAAGACCTTAAAAAAACTGGATCACTTTCGAAGAGAAAGAGGAATGACTTAAGAGAAATGAAAGGTATGAGAACAGGAAGAACTGCATATGTATAAGGAAATATAGAGGTGAATTTTGCCTCTTTTGGAAAAAGAGGCATTATTCTTGAATAAGAGGGCGATTTTTGCCTCTTATTTCGCCACTAATGCTGAATTTTTACTAGTGGAATGCCAATGTGAACACAGATAATTAACAGAAAAATGAGATTCAAGTTTATAGATAATAATGCAAATCTCAAGTGGCTGCAAAGGTGGGATATATGGCGACTGGATTATTAACGTTACAACTTACGATGCATATCTAGGATTCATGTTATTGCAAAATTTATTAGCAGTCTACGTTTCAAAACTGAACTTTCACCCTATAATAAACTTATATATATGTACATTCAACGTCATTGCTAATAGAATTATCCAAAATACTGACGGTCTATATACAGTGATGTGATCAGATGAAGGATTAATGTATATCTTCCAGGCCCCGTCACTAACCTAGAAGACCGGTTCATGGCATTAAATTGAGTTAGAAATCTAATTACCAAAATGACCCTCTACACATCTTAATCTAAGTAATCTTGATAGTGTGTTACTACAATTATTTTAACTGATTTTCAAGAACACAAATTATTCAAATAAAATTAAAAAAATTAACGGTCACTCAATATTCCATAAATGACTTATGAGTCTTCTTGATGGCATTTAAAAAAACAATAAATAAGCTAATGAGAAAATAAGTCCATGGCCCTGTTATATAATATTCCTAGGCATCCCAATGGAAGAACCGCAGCTAAATGAGTATAGAGTTTACATTACTACTACATATATCTCATTAAACAACGATGACATCAGGTGGTGACAATCGCCATTTTAAAAGGTTAAATGGCGACCAACGTGGTGCAGATCGCTGCTGAGCGAAATGATAATATCACCTGCAATTCCATTCCTCTTCTTCTCATGCCATTTGATTTCTCTACTCAGATGTCACCCGCTCTTGATCTCTTCTTCTTAGTGACTTATTTTTCATACTCATTTTATTTTTCTTTTTTCTTTTTTTGACTAAACTATTATATTAATTGGTATATGTGTTGCAAGATTAATTTGAAAGCTTCGAAGCATATTTGGGATATTTTCTATTGCAAAATTTATATGAAATAATGTATGTCTATAATTATGTTGTTATTTTATTTTTACCATAACATACAATGAAAGAGGGGGATTCGAACCTAGTAACACTCAACAAAGAAACTAAGAGATACCACTAGGTTATTTTTTTTCACCAATTACAATGGGTAATTGGGAATTCGAACATGGGATCTATTACATAAAAATCAAGAGAGATACTACTAGGTCATAAGACTATTGACTATAATTATGTTATTGTTCTTGGCTACTTAAGTTTTGCATTTAGTTGTGTTTCATTATTTTTTTTTTTTCCTTTTTTCCCAAGTGAACTTGCAGATGTTGATTTTGGTTGATGGTTTTTTTCCTCCCTCATTTTTTTTTATCTAATTTGTAGATAAATAGTTGTAAATGTAAGGACTTATATTAAATAATAAGAACTAAGTTTGCAATTAAAACAACGATTGACATGACTAATAATTGTCAATTAGTGATAGATTACTAAATGGTGTTTGATATTGCACTTGAATTCTATTAGTTGGTTCACCTTAACCATTGTAAATGATTGATAAAAATACAAAACATTTAACAAAATTAGCAATCACTCAACAATCCATAAAAGACCTAAGAGAGTGGTTCTCTTTTCTTTTCTTTTTTTTTTTTTTTTTTGGCGATAACCTAGGAGAGTGGTGATGTAAATACAAAGACAAAGGATAGGTAATAAGGAAATATGACCAAACCCTATTATAAATCCTAAGGGCATCCAAAATGGCAAAGTTGTAAATGAGGATAAATTTTATAAAGTACAAATACAAACAATCTCGGCCTTGTAGTTGTTGAAATTAAGTATGATATTTAGATGACATGTACCCATCATGTGGGGAAAAAAATTTGTTGTTCCGAACTTATTGTCTTTTATGTCCCCATGAATAAATAGTGACATGTATTATAAGGTGTTTCTTTTATATTATGGATTTTTTACATTTCTTTTATTTATTTGACACATGATAATAGTTTTTCAGTGCAAGTAGGACAATATCATAGAGACAGCAAAGACATCTCCACCCATATGGGATGAGGTTACATTGGCATTCGAGTGGCATACCTTTTCTCCAACCTACTAGCAAATGACAAACTTCCTAAGCATTCAAACAGCACAACTAACTTTAACAGTATGCTTGGATTGAAGGAAGATAAATGGAGAGAAGGAATTGGAGGGAAAACGATGCAACACGGAAGCATTGAATAACAAAACCAATTCGACGATTGATTTCAAAACATAAACTTAATCACACAATTGCTAAGCAATTGCAAATTCAGAGATAATCTTCTCAATTCAATGTCAAAAATGTCAAAATATCAGTTCTGTCTACATAGACAAGCCTAAAGACCTATATATCCTATTACATGAAAATCTTAAAAAAGTAAATAATAAATATAATATTAACTAATAATAAACACGTATAATAAATACAAATCTAAAAAGGAAAATAGTAAATACAATTTAAACCAATAATAAATACAAATAAATTGTGTGACATAACTAACAAAGTAGGCCCACTTAAAGGCTGGTCAAGGCCGACGGTGTAGCTGGTCAAGGACGATGGTGTAGTAGCTTGTTGTCCGCATCATTCTCTCCATCCAGCAAAGAACTCAACCTCTAGCTCTCATTTTTCCACCTTTTCCTCTTATTCTACCTCTCTTTGGATCGTCCTGATTTATCCTATTTATCTCATCATTTGATTGTGATTCGCACCACATCATTCATCCCCCCCGATTAAAACTCATCCTTGAGTTTTCTTTTGAATCTATTTATGTGGAATCTGGATTAGGGCAAAAAAACCCACCGAACCAATCCATAATTGAATTAATCCCAAACAGAAAATATGGTTTTTTTCATGGTTTGGTTTGAAAATTTTCAAATTCGAACCAATCCGTAAATTTATGGTTTGGTTTGGAAGGTAAACTAAACCAAACCAAACCGTTTTAGAAAAATATAATAATATTTTACTATATGTTTATATAATTTCATTTTATATTTATTATTTGGTGAATATTAATTAAAATCAACTTGTTCTTTTTTAAATTTTTTTTAAGCTCATGATATGTAATTTTTTTTATATGAATTATTGTTTTTTTAATAGCTTTTAACTTTATAAAGTATGAAGTTTATTTATTCAGTTATAAACTTTCATTATGTATTAATTGTTTAATATATTTATTAGTTGGTCATTTTATTAATTGATGAATTTTGTGATAGATGATTTTTTATTTTAGCTAAATTATTGGTAGATAATTGACATGATGGTATATTAAAAATCATAAATATGACTTACTATGTATTAGTTAGTGAATGTATTTGTTGTGGATAATTGAATTTTATAGAGAATTATAGATTAAGAAGTATGATAAATTTATAAAGTATTTTGTCGTTTTTATAATCAACTTTATAAAATGATATAAATATTTAAGAATCTACACAAATGTAGAAAAACTAGAACAAGAAAATTTTTAGTTAGAATTTTGATTTAAACTGTAATCCAAACCGAACCAAACCGTTACTTAAGAGTTTGGTTTGGATGGAAAAAAAACCAAACCAAACCAAACCGATCTGTGTCGACCCCTAATCTGGATTGATTGGAGTGATAACTTGACAATCGTTTTTCATGTTGATATGAAGCGACAGGATAGATGCACTCACTAATTCTAGCATTTCCTTTAGGTCATGATGTAAGTTTTTTGACAAATCATCAAGCCCCACTTTTTTAATCTCATTCAATGGTGCACTGAAGCTGTTGGGAGTTTCTTTAGCCTCCATCTCTTCAGTAACTATCAACACTTGTTTGTCAATCCACAGAGGCTTCTCCACAACAACTTCCTCACCAACATAATCTTTGTAAGCATCTGCTTCTTCCCCATTGTCCTCACCATCACTAATTTGAGCACTATGATCTTCAAGAGTTGAGTTATCATCTTGTCCCACCAATTCCTTTTTAGGCACTTCTGGAATTAGGTTCATTGGTTCAGGCATCTTTGAAATTTTCTGAGGAAGGATTTGGTTGTAGTGTAAGGGAAAGAACTCCTGCTCCATCAGGTATTTCATCATAAACTAAGTCCTTATAGGCTCCTTGCCCTCAAGGCTTCTCATTGCCAAAAGTTTTTCCCACCAATACCATGCATCGCCCCGCAAACAACTCTTCGCTAACTTTATCTTCATACCCTCAGGAACTCTCATATGGTCAAAGAAACTCTCAACTTTCTCAACCCCAACTCAAAACTCATCTAGATTTCCAGTACCATCAAACTCAGAAATAATATATTTAAATTAAAAAAAGATTTCATCTTTATACTTGTAATTGCTTCTGTCATATAGTCTTCTACTACCATGACCTCATCTTCAGGCCGGATTTTCAAAAAGCTCATCTTTATCATCAGTATCATAAGTAACAGAACTAATCCTTGGATCGCCTTCTGGTTGTCTCTAATAATCTTTCTTGCTACTGTTGGTATTGGATTGATAGATCAGGTCATCAAAGCATTGTTCCTTTCACCGGATTTTCTAATCTAGGGTCTCCTCTACTGTCCTTCGCACTGGTCGCCCGTAACGTAGGACTTTCGTACCTCGAACACCGTCAGGAATACAATCGCCTTCTATTCTGCAATCTATCGACATCCCTATAGGATTTTACCCGCGCTAATACCAATCTGATGCAACACGGAAGCATTGAATAACATAAACCAATTCGACGATTGATTTCAAAATGTGAACTTAATCACACAATTGCTAAGGAATTGCAAATTCAGAAATAATCTTCTCAATTCAAGATTAAAAATGTCAAAATATCAGTTATGTCTATAAAGACAAGCCTAAAGGCCTATTTATACTATTACATGAAAATCCTAAAAAGGTAAATAATAAATACAATATTGACTAATAATAAAGACAAATAATAAATACAAATGTAAAAAAGAATAGTAAATGCAATTTAAATTAATAATAAATACAAATAAATCATGTGATATAACTGACAAAGTAGACCCGCTTAAAGGATAGTCAAGGCCAGCAATGTAGCTGGTCAACGACGGTGGCATAATAGCTTGTTGTCCGCATCAGAAAATTTTTCTTTTCTTTGTTTGCAAAAGGGAGGAAAGGGGAAAGTAATGGATTTAAGGAAAAATCTTTTCTTTGGGCACACCAAATATTATTACTTTCTCCAATTTTGAAAAAATTCGAAGGGAATATGAGTGAAAAGATAATTACACTCTTAAAAAAATACATAGATTAAATGCCTTTGCAGGATGTTAACAAAATAAAAATTGTTGTAATACTTAGGATGTTAAAAAAATAAAAAATTGATGTAATACTTTTTTTTCCACCTTTCTTTCCCTCCTTATCCAAATAAAAAATAATAATAATAATTATATTTCTTCATATCTTTTCTTTTATTTTGTTGCGCCTTTAATTCTTTCCTTCCACTTTTCTTTCCTTCTAATTCTTTCCCTCTTACCATATAAAGTACAAAAGTACTCAAAGAATGAGCTTGCTAGATCAATGCATATATGCTTATACCATCTAAAGTTTCACCATAAGTCACAAAACAGTCAAGACCTCAGGATCATGCACTACCCAGCAATCAAGATCAAGAAAATTAGGAAAATTCCTTGATTGGTTCGATTTGAAAAAACGTTGAAGAATATTTTCAGTTACGCAAACTAAGAGAAGGAATATTATGATGACCTACTATTTAAAAATTACCGCTGGTCGGCTAATCGTTCCAGGCCAATTTGCATTGATTGATTGGAATAAGTAGGTACACTCAGTTTTTTATCAAATTCTTAGTGAAAACTTTTTGGGTTTTCTGCTTTTTTTTTTTTTTTTCTTCCTTCTATATTTTGCATTATTTATGTCTGATCGGGACATTTTTATCTCATCTAAAGAAGAATAATCGATCAATAAGTATAGAACAGCAAAATTCTATTTACAACGGGCTTAAAATGATGGACCATTTTGTATTGTGAGAGAAACTATCTTATTGCAACCCATTGAAGCCCTACATAAATTATGGGAGAATGTTAATATTAATTTATAGGACCAAGATAAATATATTATATATCAAATCAATGTTAATTAAAATTTATAAGCACTTGTATTAATCAACTATTCATCGGAGTAGGCAATAATCAACTATTCATCGGAGTAGGCAATATATAGCAATAAGAGATACCCATAAGCATTGAAAGACTTTATGTTAGAACTATTTTTCAAGACTTTAATCTGTATTTCTTCTTGTTAAGAGGTGAGAGAGTTTAAATTTCTATTTACTTGTTCTAAATTAACAGAATTCCTTTGAAACACTCCTATGTTCTCTTTGCTATAAGTGGAATGCCACACACCTCCGATCCTTATCTCTTATTCCATTGCATTTTTAGGACTTTAACATGACACCTATATGTCCCATTACCATGCCAACAAGTTCACCACACCACCTATATACATAAATATGACTTCTTTCCGAAAATTTACATATCACATCACCATGTCAACAAGTTTCACATGCGACCGACCTGTAGACAAAAATTTAGCATAGTTTAAACCCTTTGCAAACGACCCAAGCACTCTTCCAATTTCATCCACACCTACACAGTCTTTCTGGATCATTAAAATTCTAAAAATCCCTTACTCGGGGGTTCATGCATCGACACGGATGTCCCGATTAGATCCCAGCCAATCTCACGGTGATGCCGTGGTGAGCCTAGAGAGTAATCACACCTTGGATCATGTCTCATTGGTCTAAATTCCTATCCGGCATTACCATGGCAGGGTTAAAATGATAGGTAAATCAAAACCTACGTATCTTTAACAAAACCATCAATTAAGAATGTAATACATAAGAAAACAGTTTCATATAGACATCGTCACGGTTTAAAACCAGACCTAAATCGAACCCAAACCACCGGTTCTCGATTCTGAAAATGGTGGAATCGAAACCAGGCCTGTGGGGGCTAGTCCAATTTCAGTTCTTAGAAACCGTCGGTTCTCATGGTTCGGTTTTAGTTCCAAAGGAATCAGAAACCATGAAATAAAAAAATCAATTAAATAATTTACTTAATTTAAATAAAAAATAATTGCGAAATAAATTTTTTAACTCAAAATAACATTGAGTCTAACAGTAATTGTTAATAGCCTATTAGTTAAAGAAAGTATTATAATTATGTATTTATTTATATACGATCACTTGTACTTTTTTAGTTATTATGTTTGCAAATGTCACTATAAAATAGATACAAATAAGTCTCTACGATACAAAAATAAGCCACACATAGCTAAGAAAGAAAAGTCCATTTTGGTTAGAAGTCTACATAAACTCAACAACACATGATTTCAAATATATTTATTACTTGTATTGTTAATAACATATCATTAAATTCATGCGAAAATAGTTTTAAATATTTGTTTTTAATTGCAATTTTTTTATAATTTACTTGTCTTTTTCTTTTTTCTTTTTTTTTTTTTTTTTTGTAGCATAGAACTGCTGGAACCACCAGTTCTCTGGCCGATTCTTGAACCAAAGATTCCAAAACTGTCAAATCAAGAGGTTTTAGGAGGTGACTGTAAAGACCCACCAGAACCGGCGGGTAGTTTGCCAATTCGAAGCCACCATCCCTAGACCAATTTTCGGTTCAAAACCTACCCGTGATAATGTATAGTTTCATAGCAATTCTATATGCCATCCATAATACCAAAACAATTTCTTATGTCCTAAGAGTTTGTTTTTTAAAATAAGTAGTCTGATGACCTACGTACCATTTACTTGGATAATAGCATTGACGTGTAAAGTAAAATGCAAGCATCAGATATCATAACTTCCATTGTTGAAATTTGATGCATGTAAATTTTATTCCGTTGGAGTTCTTAATTCTATCGTTTAGAGGGTTATGTATCATTTCTCGCCTATACTATATGCTTAGTAAGATAAAAAAAAAACATTTAATTTTCTATCTCTATATATATCAATGGTGCTAAACATTTTATGCCCATATTCGCTAACTTATCTATACTATTAAAGGGAAGTTACCTCTTTTTTCTGTAGTATCTGGGTTTACTATATTAATATTATATTCTATTTCAACTTCATCTAATCAAATGTCAATTCAATTGTATCATTTTGAAAAATGTCAAATTTGTATAAACTTTAGAGAATACTATAATCACTTATTGTGCATTGTATCATCGGTACAACGTTTGGTAGTACTTAATTACTGTCGATTCCCATCATTAATCCTTCGTTGAGATTTCAAGCGCTTGCTTCGATCCCCCATACAGGATATAAGGAGAAATAAACTGAATATCTATTTTTAGCAACATCATTCGTTATGGGTGTGACCGTATGGAATTTATATATGGTACCACATACAGTCTCACATGTTTATTTAGCTTACTCTTAATAGAGAGTGTTCTCAAAAATAAATGGTTCAAGGACCACTCACTCACTCTCAGTTATAAACTCGTATATACGTACATTAACTTAGGACAAATAAACTTATTTCAAAAAATGTACGTACACTTTCTCTAAAACTTGAATCGCCTTGAGTTTTTCTGTCTGTTGCGTTACATTGACGTGGCATATTGATAAATTTTACCAGTAACAGACAAATGGTTTTTTGAGACCAGAGTTCCATTACTAATTATAGCGCAAATTAGAACAACACAATATTTGTGTGATTTTCTATTTCTATACAATATGAGGATTGAAAACTATGCAGATTGGATTATTTGATTTGTTGATATACGTTAATTTTGATTCTATTTCTAACAGTATTTATTCCTAAGTCAGACAAAAATCGGCTAAAACAAAAAAATTACCAACATATAAATTTGACTATCTATAGAGGGTATATATATATATAGATATGGAAAATTATAAATACATCCTAAATTATTGGTTAAATACCAATAGATCATTAAACCTCCGAAGCATAATTTCATGATGGTGTAATTTATAAATATATACATCATTGAAATCATTGCTAAAGTTTTTAAAAATATATAGTCGTTATCTATGGTCCTTTAAGTATTGTTTTGTTGTTCTAACAACAATTTGGATGTTATTAATAAATTTTAAAAGTTATGCGGAAATGAAATTGAAATATAAGAGCTTAAAAGGTCTGTTAGTGCTCGTCCATTAGCTTATGAAGCCTAATTGCAGATGATCCCAAATGTTTATGTCCAAACCAAATAGTAGGAAATTAACATTCGGTGGTTTTGTAGGAAATCTTCTTATACAATTAGAGGATTCAGCTTGTTGGATTTTGATACCTCTGAATTTCGTCCTTTTTTTCCCCTTCCTTTGCCTCTTCAATAGGGTATGTCAATAAGATACATCATGTAGCCGACCAAACAACCAATTTTTTATATCTCACCTTGGATGTTTGGTTCCTTGTGAATTAAAACCAAAGCAAGATTTGGAATTTTTTTTCCTTGTCACGCCAACTTTATATGGAAAGTCTAGCTCAAAAAGGAAACAAGGGATGTGAGAGTTCAACTTACAACTTTTACATATCTAATCATCTCGTTAGTGTGAAAGTTTTTCAAACTACCTCACTTGTCTTTTCTTCCAAAAAGTCATTCAAACTTCATGACATCCAGCCAGGCTTGGCTTTTGTTGGTCTCACACATTAGTATATCATGGACTTATTGGAGCTATTTTTTTCTGCCTTAGTAGGCCAATAGAGACAAATCCACATGCCTTGTGGAACCGCCTCTTATATTTCAAAAGGTTGAGGCTAAGGCAATATGAGGTGAGACTCAGAGCTAACATGGCAAAAGTCTTGTTGCATTTATCATGTCAACTGTGAGACTTGCGTCATAGGGGCTTTTTATTAAGCTGAAGTTAACATATATAATATATGTACTAATAATGTATTTTATACATATTATTATATTTATATTTGTATATATAGTATTAAATTATGTGTTAATAATTTTTTATTATATATATTATTATAATAATAGATATTTACATATAATAATTTTACTTTAAAATTGAATTAGTAAATTGAAGTTTCAACATAAATAGTAATGTACAACAACAAACATAAGAAGTCTAATGCAAGCAATAAACAATTAGATAACCTAGCGTCTATGAATTTAACTTTGATAAACATTAGTAAATGATGTAGCTAGGCTGTCTGTGATGCAACTGTGGAAGTAGATGGAGCATATGGGTAATAACCATAAGTAGGAAGCGGTACAAGAATGTAATAAGGCTACAATTGCTGCAAAGAGGGTTGTGTCTAAGAAGGGGGATGTTAAGATGATCTAAATGATGTTGCAGTGAAGGGGAATGGATAGGAGCCAGGAGACACTAGTGCTAGGAGGATAGGCCAGCTAGTGGTACACCCCATGGTAGAACAATGAGGTCAAGTACAATTTCAAACAATCAAATTTCTTATTATAGTTTCTGAGCTATATTAATTAAATTTCTAAAAAATCCTATTGACATTTATTAAATCATTTAAACCAAAACTCTTTAAAGTTGTAAAAATAATAACAACACTATTATCTGCTATATATATGTTAAGTCAAATCATAAAAATTATTAATATGTGTCATATTTCTTTATAACATATACAATATTTCATAAGCAACACCAAAATCATATTTAAACGTAAAGCACAAATCATTTCATTTACTATATTATATTTAAAACATGCTAATATATTGTATTAAACTATTTACACACACATACATACCATGCAATTCTTTAAAATTAATCATGACTACAACAACAATAGATACATCATGGATAAATTATACCAGAAGGTTCTAATGTTTGGAGTTAAGTTCATTTGAGGCCAAACATTTTGAGTGGTTCAAAAAAGGCCTTAACATTTGGAGACGTGAGTTAATTGAGATCCTAATTTTTTTTAGTGGTTCAAAAAGAGGTCTTAACATTTTTAGAGAAGTGGGTCGATTGAGGTTTGTGTCAAAGGAGAATTTTTAATTAAACTCAGAAAACTATTATTCTAAGTTCTCCATTGGCATATATCGATAAGAAAAATATTTAATTAAAAGTCAAAAGATATTTTTCCAAAAGTTGGGACCTAAAAAAATTAACTTACCTCTAAATGTTGGGACTTTAAATGAACTTACCCCTAAACATTGAGACTTTCTAGTGTAATTTATCTTATACATCACATATTAACATTTTCAATTGTCGAAAAAATATTTCACAATTTCAACTAATGTCAAAGAGTTTACTAAAGAAAAAATTCTCTCAAAAGTTGCGATAAACTGCAAATTACAAACTTCTCAATACCTATAATAACACACACACATACTCAACTAGGAATAATGGTTAGTGAAATGGAGAATGAATTTAGAGGGGGAAGCCTTGAAGATGAAATGCTACACACGAGGGAATAAAATCGCACGCAACAAATTAATAGGGTTTAGATTAAGGATGCAACTGATGAGGTTGTTGTAAGGTACCCAACACGTTCGATCCACTAAAAACCCTATAAGGTTTGACTCTATAGGGTCGCAAAGCTGATAATATGTTGAATTTATAGGGTTTCAAGTTGATCCATGGGTCATAATAATGATCCGATGGGAAACCAACCCGCCAAAGTAAATATAAATCAAAATAAAATAATAAAATAAGAGTTCAATTTAACATTAAAAAATAAAAAACCTAATGTAGTATAATGTTCAATGTTCATTACATTTCTAACTTCTCTTCTATAACTCAAACACTCATCACTTCCCAACAACCATCGATATCTACTAAGTCAGTCTCCATTAACCAAATTCAAAACGAAATCAAACCTCTCCCATACCAAGATACAAGATACCGAACAACCATCTACCAAATTGAACTCGCTTGCTATCAACTTTAACAAGACTTAGAATAAAAAACTAAGGCACACCAATTGAGTTGACTTACCAACCTTTGCACGTATTATTTGAACGTCTCTTATAGTCCTAATCACCTACCATTATTTGACTGACCCTCCGCACTTCACCTCTAGTGCTCTACCTCCTCCTCCTTCATCTAATGCTTTACCTACGTGCACTCTGTTTTAGGGTTTTGTATACAATGTATGTTTTTTTTCCCTTAAAGAATCATGCAAAATTTAAGGTTTCTTCACTTAGATATTGTATTCCCTTTCTCGACCCAATGTGATTTTTCATCAACATATTGAATTTATGAACTTATAGTAACATTAAGTTAGATTCTTTCATGAAAATTTCATGTTAATACATTTGAACTACAAATTTTGATATTTCCTTTTTAAGGTTTTAAAGCATTTTTTTGCTTTATTTTTAGTTATAAATTGATAAATATTATGCCTTCTTTTCCCTTTTCTATGTACTTTGATTTGGATTTTTGTTGCTACTAATGACAATAATGCATTATTTCCATGGGATATGTGTTATTTTTGTCTAAATCAGTAAAGGTTGGGTCAAGTGTGATTTTTGCATGTAATTGTGATATAGATTATGTTGAGCATGATGATTAGGGTTTTATTTATTTTATAATTTAGTGAAGATTATGTCCTTAGTGATTTACGTAGCTTGATGTTGATTATGTAACATATGGATAATAAAGCTTTGTCATTTATTTTTTATCAACCTTCTCAATTTGGTGAACATTATACATAAAAAATGGAAGAAATGCTCAAAATAGAATTTTAAAAATGTCAATTCAATGATTTCCACTATTAAAGATTTTTTTCATTGATTTTAGTCACCTCATCTTCTCATTACATGCATGACTTTTTTACTCTAGCATTTACGAAAATAGAAGGGTTCAATTTTTTTGGTAGACATTATTCAAAACTTCTTGGTATAGATATAAAGAATTGTGTCTATTTATGAAAATGGATAAGGATATGAGATTTTTATGTCCAATAAGAACATATAGCCAAAGCTTGTGCACTCTTTTCTTGGTTTGTAATTTCCTTAGCAATTGTTAGTATCTATGTTAGATTTAAGATGGTAATGATATTTACTAGTAAAGGCATTAGATGAAGATATCAAAGAATCCTAACCGTTACAACCCTAATGGTAATTGATTTTGTAATATAGAGTTGTAACCATGGAAATTGGCAACTTTAGTTTTTTACTTATTGCTATATATAATAATCTTAATCATTAAGAAAGTGACAATTAACATTGTAAAGTAGGGAGGTGTGTAGGATCACTTGCCCAATTATCATCAACACAGTTGGACAAAATTATAGTCATAATTTGAAGCAGTTGTTGGTATTCATGTAATTGGGTCAATGAAGTAAAGCAGGTCAAGACTAAGAGCATATAGAGGTGAGTTTATGTATTCTTAAAAAAAAAAAAAAAAGCCAGAAAGTCATGGTTCAAGTTTAGGTGACCTATAGGAACTAGGGGTGGGTTCGAATCTTATATGACATTTCCAAACCCGTCTTGGTTGCATCCCTAGTTTGAATAAGGAAAAAAATTTCCTAAAGTAGGGCGTTTCCTACCTTTATGAGAAGTTGCGACATGCCTCATATGCCAAGTCAAGTACAAGTCTCACTTATTTGCCATGTCTACAACTCATGAATATAAAAAGGTGAGACTCACAACTTCCTAATGTACTCTTATTTTTCTTTCTTTCTTTTTTTCTTTTCTATTAGTGACATGAATGTGAAGCATGAACTATTTAAGTTAGAGAATCTGAATGGAGATGCTCTTTATTTGCTTTTTTTAAGTATACATAGTGGATATATAGTGAAATTAAGAACAAATGATAAACCATGGAATGCATATAAGGCATGCATGCTTTCTGCAAGGTTAAATGGAAAATAAATGTTACATTACATGTGTTGCATAAAGAGAATACAAGTTTTCCTAATAATATAAATAGAAAACGTACAATTGTAATAAAAAGTTAATAGCATTCATGTTATATCTAAACTATACTATTCCTTTGCATCACTTATGAAATGCTTTGGAATCATAAAGTATAAATAAAGAAGTAAATGCAGTATGACATATAATAAATGATTACAAAAAGAGTTAACAAATTCCATATATGATAGCTCTCTTAGATGGGGAAAAATTCATATTAGATAATAAAGCTTTAAATATTCTAATAAACCTATTAAGAAAATAATATGAATTATTTAGATAGAGAACTAGATCAAATAACATTAATAGGGAGGTTAATCATTTAATAGGAAACTAAAATTGTTTCAAACAAACGATGTACAAGATAGCCTCAATGGCTTAAGGATTTTGTCCCTAAATAAATAAACCTTGTAATAATCTTAGCTAATTACTCATGTTTAGTTACACAGTTACAACAAATACAGTTACATAAAAAAATACAGTTAGGATAGTTAATTGTATAACAAATTAAATCATTAAATCTATGCTAAGACTGTGATGAATGAAATATAAATGAAAGAAAGCAGAAAATGGTAGATTACCCTTGTTAAGAAAAATTGTAGAATCTTGAAGGTCATACTAGCTCGAATAAGTCCAATTTTACATCTTTGTTCACCTACAAAACAAACATAATAAAGAAGTAGAAATTAGGAATCGTGAGAGGAAGAAGTAATAAACAATTAAGAGAGTAGAGACTTAACTTTGGGGGAAAGTGATAATCAAAGATAGTACCATAAGGTTTCTAAGGTATTGGTGGGTCGGGCTTTATTAAAGGCTAGGCTCGGAAGCAATTTGGTGCTCTCATTAACATCAAGATTCAAGGAACCATGGCAACACATTCACAAGAAGAATTGGCGAAATTGCAACCATTGGTATTTTCCATTTCAAAATTAATGAAGGTAATGCAAGAAAAAATTTAATGAGCAGTGCATTACAAATTCTCAAATTCAAGAAAATATGAAATCGATATCACATTCTTTATAATCTTTACAAAATGAAGTTGATTTAGTTGATAGGAATCAGACTCATGTATCATCTCATAGTTCTCATAATTATCAAAATCATAATTCCAATGGTTAATCATTTTTTAAAAGTAATATTGTTGATAACATGTTAAAAAGATTGAAACTGGAAATTCCAAAATTTGATGGAGAGGACCCGTTGGGGTGGATCTTTAAAGTTAAAAAATTTTTCAATTTCCATCATATTCTTGATGAACAACGTTTAGTCATTACTTCTTTTGCATTAGAAAGAAAAGCCTTGAAATGGTTTCAATGGATGGAACAAAACAAGTAGATTTCGACATGGCCTCAGTTTCTTGTTTCTTTAGAAACAAGGTTTAGACCCTCTAAATTCGATATTGTTCAAGGAACTTTAGCTAAATTGCTATAAAAAGGATCACTGATGAATATTAGTCTTAATTTGAGACTTTATCAACTAAGGTTATGTAAGGACCCGCTATTACCCCTAGTTGAAATAAGCAATAGCAGTTCCCCAACCGCATATAATCTGCAGAATTACATGCAAGGTTGTCTTAAAAGGATTGTTTGATGAATTGTTCACCTCATCTTAAGGAATAAATCATTTTAATTAATAATTACTTAGTAGCTTTTCTAAACATATTAACATATATGTACACAACTTCAAACAAAGGCAGATCAAGCTAGATATATACATACATATATTACATCCACAGGCTTCTTACAAGCCTTAATCAAAATAACAAAATATAAGGCTTAACAAAGCTTTACAAACATCCATTCTAACTAACTATCTAGTCTATTACAAAAAGAATGGTTCCGTCCAGTCCTGGTCAAACTCTAGTCCTCATATTGCTCCAAGAAGTCCTCAAAATCGGAGCCATAACCCATGCTCGCATAGGACTCGTCCAGGTCATCACCTGAAATTGTTAAAAGAATGAGCCAGAGGCCCAGTACACAGCAACGAATACAAAAGCGAGATGAAGCACACAAGCTTAGTCTAAATGCAATATGCAACATCCATTCAATTATTCTTTAATCTTTAATTAATCAATCAACACGGGAGTATTCAAACTCCGGACAACAGGGATCGCGAGGGGACCTGAGTAACACTCGGACGCTCAGGGGGTTGATATAAGTAGTTCGGGTACTCATACCGACCTAGATATCGTTAAGTCAAAGAGAAAAGTAGCTTCCTCCAGGGTTAATAGCCGTTACTTAGCTCTATTTATACTCAGTCCATATCATAAAATATAGTTCACCCGTTCTCATAAACGTTTGAACTAAACTATGGTACTTCCTACCGAGTTCAAATAAATTTTCACCGATCTATACCCCCCGTCGACTACCCGCCGTACCACTTAATGAAAGTCATCTCAATGACAGGAGTGGCCTAAGCGCCTAGATCTACCGTGCTCAAACCGAGCAAGGTGCCGCTCCCCGAACCAGATACCAACTTCCATCCCAAACTCATCAAACTATGAGGGGTCGCCGTTAGGTTCATACATGACCTGGCGTAGGAATTGGATTTTAACGGCATAAAGCACAAGCAACAATCACATTTTAAGTTTTCTTATTATATATTTAAGTTTTATAAATGCCTATCCTAACAGAGACAAGCAGGTTACTGCGTACCTGTATTAGCTCGGGAGTTAGTACGGAAGGCCGAGCGAGAATCAAATACTGTTCAACAGAATTATTACAATTTTACACTTAGTTCAAGCTCAATATCAACCAATCTCATACATTATCATCCAAAGAAATTCAAATAAATCATCACAAGATTTTTAAAATAAGTAAAGGAAATCATATATATAACATAACTAGTTTTAGCTTAACTCTCATGAAAATTCATTAATTTGTTAAATCTATAAATATATTTAAATCATGTTAAATTATATCATTTAATCATCATAGTACATCAATTATCATATATCTATCTCATTTTAGATCAAATATATCCATTTGGTAAAGCAAATACCTATAAATCAATCAAAAACAAGTTTTTAACTTTATTTAGAAAATGTATCAGTTGGAAAGATGTAAAATTTAAGCACTGATACGTTTCGAATTTGTAAAAATTTAAAACATGAAAGTTGTAGATCTCTTTCTTATCTTTCCAACGCAACTTGAATCATCTCAATCGGAGATCGGATGAAAAAGTTACGGCTGATATACGAAAACATGTCAAATCTGAAAATTTAACTTTTCAATTGACACGACCAAAAGACAAGTCGTGTCTCCAAAATGTCGACCTGGCAATTTCACCACAGTCAACGACACGACTTGGGGACAGGCCATGTCTCCAAAATGTCGACCTGGAAATTTCACCACAGTCAACGACACGACTTGGGGACAGGCCATGTCTCCAAAATGTCACTTAAAATTTCAAAGAAAAAGCCTTTGACATGCTTTGTGACATGGCTTGTCACAAAAATGTCTTTTTGACAGCCCATGCTCTTTTGAAAAACGACTTTTGAAAACATTTTTATCAACTTCAAACATCATCTTTAAACACATATACAACTTCAAACATGAATATACTTTACTTTCAACATATCAAACACTTCAAATATCATTTTAAACAACTCAAACACTTCAACACTTCCAATACTTCAAAACTCACTTTCAAACAAGTAAAACTAACCAATCTAGTCCTATTACACTTCATATAATATCCATACAACATGGGTCACGAATTCATAAACAAAATATCATCAAGAACACATACAAGCATAAAAATGAAAAATAGAGAACACACTTACCACTTGGACTTCTATGCTCGATTTAAGGGTTCTAAAGCAACCTTTTGGTGATGGTTGATGTAGAAATTTACTTCTCCAACCTAGGATCACCTTGGGAGGCTTTTTGAGAAGAAGAAGAGGGTGTTAGGGCAAATTTGGGAGTGTTTGTGAATGAGGGCAGATTTTGGACGAATTTTTTTTTTTCTTTTTGATAAGGTAAGGTTATGTTTATCTTTTAGGCTTTAAGGCATAAAGAGAGAGGGCAGGTGGCATTTGGAGATTAAAAGAGCTTTAATGAGACTTTAATGGTTTTGTTTTAAGGTTAATTAATGACTTTGGCTTAAGCTAATCAAGAAGGCTTATTGACTTTGTTTTGTTCTCTATTTTCTGCTACTCTAAACACATTTCAACATGCATTTATTCATTCTAAACATTCAAAACTCATCCTAAGACATATTAATATTTTATAAAATAAACATATAATTAATCTAACATATCTAATTAATCCAACACAATCATATAACATATAATTCATCAAAATTAAATTCACTATCAACATATATATATATACAAAATTTTACTAACTCACTCATAAAATTAAAATTAGGAATTCACGGCTATTTCAGGTTATTAGATTATCAAATGGATTTCCACTTAACTGCTTTATTTCGGGTTTAAAACCACATATACATAGAGAAGTGTAGATTTCAAGGCCTACTTCCATTTCACATGTGCATGAATCTAAGTTTGCTAATAGTAACTCTCATAGAAACTATTCTACGCAAAAATTCAACACTTTTGGAATGAATACATTACAGTTTGCTAAGTTTGTTATTTCAACTTAGATTTCCAACAATACTATATCAATAGCAGGCATTGATTCTTTTAGTTTATTAATTCTTTATTCTTTAATAAGTTGCAACTTGCATTAAAGTCTCGATTCTTTAATTCTTTTGTTCTTTTATTAATAAATAATGCTGCCACCTAAATGTCGAGTCCAAAAATTTGACCCATGATAGGTTTTGTATAAAAGGATAAATACTATTCATTGATCTATTTCATTGTTGCATTCACAAGTCTTTACAAACCCGATAGAGCAAATATCCCCTCGATAAACCTTGCATTCATAAATTCACTAAAAATCTTTCCTTTTCGGTTTTTTGAGCATCAAATTTCAAAATAAGCTCATTTCTTATCTTTTCCTTTATTTTTATTGTTTTATTTAAGCTTAAATGTCAAATTAATCTACGTATTACAGGGTTTCAGTTCATACAGAATTCTTGATATATGTTGTGTTTGATAAAAAGTAATATGATTGATGATAAAAACAACTTAGGATAATTATTTCATATGTTTTAATAAGTTGAAATTTTAGGGTTGTCGAGTAATCTGTCACAAACTTTGTTATGACTAGAGCTTTATTGAAGTTCTATATACGTTTAGTTTGTTTTATATTACTTGAAGAAGATAATTTCAACATTAAAGGTAGTAAAATGAAGTTGGAATAACAATATGGTTGATATTAGGGTGAAAAGCTATTAAAAAAATGCCCTAAGGTTATTCTTCGAAGCAGACATTTTTGTTTTAACCAATAAACTAGGGCAAGATTTTATGTATTTTGAGATTTAAATGCATAAGTACTTACGTTGATTACATTCTTTTTGCATAAATGGCACCTAAAAGATCCTAACCTCAATCACAAAAACAATCCAAAAAGGCTAGACATGAGTCTAGGCGTACCATCCAAGTAAGTACCTAACCATAGACTCCAGTAGGCTTAACTGTAGAGGATAGAGAAAAATATAGGTTATATCTGAGTAGGAAGAAATTGCTTGAAAATGTTGTTTTGAACTAGGATCTGTTGAGAAGTTATGAAATGGAAGAGGATTTTAGGAGGTATTTTGAAGACCCAACATGGCGAAAAGTATTTGAGATCAAAGAGGAAGCCTTTAGAGAAGTAACCATGGCATTCATGGCTACTTTCAGAACAAGATGCCAAGTGTCAAGTGCCAAATTTTGGGGACTCCTTGCATATTTATGCATTTGGGCAAATACAAGACTATTACCATGAGAAGATTTATTGTTGCCATGGAGTTGTATGATAGTGAGGGGATCCTAGATGCTGAAGAGTTTAAGAAATTGACAATTGAAGTATCAGAGGTAGAATGGAGGAAGTTTGCAGCAGAGGAAATATAGGGCATATTCAGACCCTTCAAGACCATTAGACAGAGCTTTAAGAGCTTTAGTGCAAGAATGCTACACTATCTGCTCACTAAGAGCATCTTTCCAAAGCTTGAAGGTGTTGCAACTAGAGCAGAGGCTGAACCCTACCCCTTGATTAGCATGATGAGGCAAAGAAGGTTTAATGCTGGTTTATTGGTGACATGGAGGACTAGAACCTAAGCTCGCCTCCAAGGCAAAAGGATATTCTTGGGTGGACTTATCACTAGGATTTTGAATATTTTGAGGTTATGGCCAAAGCAAGGGCCTAAAGATTTGATATGCAGTTTTAAGGAACTTCAGAAGAGATCCTTTAAGGACTGGAGGTTAAATGAAGTTGAAGCTTCATCTACTGCTGCACTAATAGTAAGAGAAGTAAATACACTTGAACAAGAGCTACCATCAGCACCTACTCTAAAGTAAGAACCAAAGCACTTTGAGGTGCCATTACATCGTGATGCTTCTATACCAGAAGCCACACCTTAACCACTACCAACCAACTTCAATAGGCTAGAAGCTGAAGTGAAGGATGTTAAAGAAAAGCTAACTCTATTTGAGAAGAAATGTGAGGAGGACATGAATGATTTGAAGCAGACAATAAAACAAATCTTGGATCTATTTACCCATGGTCCTCCCGATGTTAGGCCACCATCACTTTTCACATATATCCGATCACCTCCTCATCATATACACATTCCATTCCTAAACACATCACCTGTCCATACACATTCCCCACGTCATATACACTTACCCTCTTCCATACACATTGAACCACAAATACAACCATACATTCCATAACCTATGGTTTAGTCGCCTCCTCATAAAATATGTGAGGACAATGAGGCCATGGCTATAGAACAACCTCCCCCATCAATCCAACCACACATAACCCTAGTTCGCCCTCTTCCCAAAACATTCAAAAAGAAAGAAAAAGGTGCTCTTAAGCCAAAAGGAAGAAGGTTAATCCTACAAGATGAGCCATCTAATGAAGAGTACAACCCAACCCTCCTAAGAAATCTGGTGCAACAAATTGTTAGAGAAGCAGGAGTTGAGGAGGTAGCTAATAAGATTGATGAAAGAGTGGAGCGAGTACATGAAAATGCTCATGTTATACAGGAAGAAGGTAATGCCATAGTTCCTAGTGGTATTGACCTAAATGTGGCACCTAAAGCTAATGAAGAAATGGGTGAACCCAGATATTTAATAAAGGATGATAACTTGTAGCTGAGGAGTCTTCAAGAGCGGATCAACAGAAGAAATCAGGAATAAGATGATGCTCCTCTGGCAAAGACTTTATCAAGGGTATGGGGGGAGGAAGACTCAAAGAGTAAAGCAAAATATCTAATAGAACAAGAGGTTACTTTAGAAGAAGAAGTTGAGCAACAAGATATCCTTTCCCCTCTAAGAGAAGAAGAAGAAGGCAATGCCATAGTTCCTAGTGGCATTGACCTAAACGAGCTCCCTACTGAAAGAGAGCCAATTGCATAAATAGACCAACTACTAGCCAATGAAGATTTCTTTGAGCTGGAAATAGATATAGAATAATTTGAGCTACATGAGCCCACTGTAGTCGATGAACATGTACTAGCAACTAAAGGAGAAGTTAAGTAGCAAGAGGAATTGGTAATGGAGGAAGAAATTCATAAGACTATCTCCAATGATGTTGCTAGATTAGTGTTGGAAACAGAACACTCAATCCCCCTTACCACCTCTCAAGAAGCTTCCAGAGAAGAAGAGGACAAACATGTGTCCCCATCTCTCATTGCTCCTATCAAAAAAGAATGGAGGAGGACTAAAAGATATGCCAAGAAGAAACCCTTTGACAAGAGCAGGCTCAGAGTTCAAGATAAAGAGTATGATTAAGCACCAACTCCAGTGAATCTTGATGTAGTTGTGGTGGATCACGATGAACCTATCCAGGTCATTTTTCTAGAAGCAACAACTGATGCTCCTGATGCTCCTAAGCAACTACATTAGGTTGATGAGGAATACAGAAAAATGAAGGAAAGAACAGCTGCTTACAAGATGATGCTTGATGAAATGATGCGCAAAAAGAAACGAGATGAGTAGCTGCTCAAACAAATGGATGATGAGGTTAAAAGATCAAGGAAGCAAAAGAATAAGAAAGAATATATACTAGCTGATGATGAGTTGGCTCAAAAATTAGTTATTCCCTTCGAGAGAAGGAGAAAGCAAGCAAAAGAGAAGAAGCCCAAGAGGCTAAAGGAAATGAGGAAACTCAATAACGTACATTCGAACAACCAAGGGTGAAGGGCATAGCTATAGATGAGGAGATTTTTTATGATAGCTTCCTTAATAGTGATGATGAAGAAAAGAAGAATAAGGAGGTGGAAAAGGGGCATGATTGAACAAGAGAATAGTGATTCTATTTTTGCCCAAAATGTCCAAAGGCAGCCTGATGTTGAAGTTGAGATGACTGAAAGACAAAAAGGAGCTAGTCTCTCCCAAGCAAATAAGCAGCCAATTATGCCTCACAAAGGCAAACCCCTCTTAGAAGGGATGGAAGAAGACCACCCAGAAATGATGTAACAACAAAAACAATGGTGGTAGAGATGGTCAACATAACAGAGGCAGAGGTGGAGGAAGATTTGAAGCTCCTAAAACTAAAAAGGGAAAGGGGAATGAATTTAGTCGAAGTGGAGATACTGGTTGGGAGAAGAAACATTAAACCCCCTTAAACCCCTTATTCTTTTAAGTTTTTGTATTCTTTATTCTTTGATGACCTTAGTTCTATATTCTTATATTCTTTTATTCTTCGATTCTTTAATATTCTTTTACAATAGATGCTATTCTTTATGGAAAAAATAAAATTGATTTTGTACAGGATCATGTTAATCATAGAAGTTTTTGTCCATGATTTAACTGTGGTTGTGATTGAGCCATGATAGTTACTAATGTGTTACCATATAGAATCAAGAGGAAATTAAGCACATGGCTAAAAACAAACCCTCGAGCTTTAAACAGAGAAGTTTTCTTAAAACTTATCATCTTTAAATCTTGCTCTAAAATTATACTATTGTTTATCCCCTATTTGTTTGTTCATATTTTCAAAACATTACGGATAATGTTTAAATTAAGTGTGGGGGAAGGGGTTTAGCAAGATTAGGGCTACGTATGAAATTAAAGGTCGAATTAAAGAATAGAGTAATTGTGCTTTAATTCATCAATTTCTCCATAAACTACAAAAAATTAACGAAATTGTTAAAATTTGACCAAAATATTTCAAAATTTTGAAATAAAATCACCAAGCAACTCAACAAAGCAATCAATGAAAATCATCATATGATTGAGTTAATTTTACTTTATATAAATTACTTTACAAATATTCATGTGGAGTAGTTTTACTTGTTATTTAATCTAGCAATTTAGAGCTGGAATTAGCTGAAGTTCCCTAGTAAGGCTACTCAATTAATTTGTAAGAGTTTAAATGATCTGTTTGTTTTTCAATTTAGTCATTTTGAAAGCCTTACAATCATTTATGAAGTTCAAATGATGATCATAACTTGATAATTTTTCCTTGTGATCTATTAAGAACAAAACAAAAAATAAAAAATAAAAAGAAAACAACAATGTGCTTAGGATTGAAATACGAAGGGGTTGGTTCCTCGAAAGAGCAATTTCTTGAACCTCTTTCAATTTTAAATAAGCCATGACAAAAAAAAAAAAAAAAAAAGCGAAAAGAAGCAGGCCAAAACCCATCGAAAGGAAAAGTAAAGAAGAAGGCAAAAATCTTCCCCTCTACAACTTTGAAGTACATAAATAAATAATAAAACAAAACCAAAAAGCACAAGTAAGGAAGAAAATTCAAAGGATCAACTGTTGTATATGTCTTCGCCTTTGATTATGACGCTTACAGAGATAATTAAAGAACTATATATCTATATGTATAAGGGGATAAGGTTGATTGAGTTTCTTTTACTTTGTTTGATCTTTTGAATAATTTTTACTTTAGAGTTCTTAATTAAACAATAAGGGTAAAGGTTGATCTACTTGGATAAGTATTGTGAGTTTAGCAGAAGTAAATTTAGCACAGTTAACAAGGATGATTGAACATTTAAAGTGCTAAGGTAATTTAAGCTTAATTGATCTAATCAAATTTCCATTTATGATTTATCTTCCTATTTGAAAAGCCTTGTCTTGTTTTGAAATGATGTTTGCTCAAGGATAAACAAAGGCTTAAATGTGAGGGAATTTGATAAGTCTACTTTGATCTATTCTATTCATAGGAATTTGGGCTTAATCCGATGCATTTTTAGGTAAATTCCTATGATTATGGTTTTTTATCATTTAAATGTTTTTTCAGCTCCTGCAATCTTGAAAGCCAAAACAAAGTGATTTGAACCAGATTGGAGCAAAACAAAAAAAATTGTGCAAAACATAACCGAGTGAGCCCTGCAAAAGTGTTTGTCGAAACCAAAACAGCAAGGCAAAATGGTCCATTGCCTTACATCAAGGCCTTGACATGACCCTTGATGTCTGTTTTGAGGTGATCAAACCCTAAACTTTATGAAAGAGCTTCTATCACGCCACAATGTCAAGCCTTGAATCTACCCTGCGACTGAAGCTAGACAAAAACCACACTTTAAGAGGGAAAGCATAGCTTCAATCAAGTGCTAACTTTGAGCCCTTTATGATGTCAATTTACCCCATGGTTGAATCTAGACAAAGACTCGAGCCCATTTTTACTAATGCTACAGCTTAGGTTAGCCCTGACTTTCAAGCAATATTCAAGTGCTCAACCTTAGCTCATGAAAAGTCATCTCCTAAGCTAGAAATTCAAACGCATACGCATGAAAAAAAGAACAAGTTCTATTATAAAGGATATGCTACGTTAGTAAATAAAATCATCATGATTTATGTGCATTTAACCTATAAATAAATGTTAAAAGGCATGCGATAAAAACATGTAGCATATGTGACAAATTCCTAATGTATTATAAAAAGAGAATTCTTCAGCAAAAGAATATTTTTTTTTCTTGCTGAGAAATCTTAAGTTTTCTAAGTAACCCATTGTTTGTATTTTCATAAGACTCTGAACTTAATTTGTAATATTCTTTATTAATTCCATATTATTTCTTTAGAATTTATGCTTAACGTCTGCATCCATGGAGAAATAATCTCCTACAGCTTAGGGTTTGTGAATCCAAATCCTAATTCTTGTGATTTCAAATGCATTTTCAAGCAAACATTGACTGGGTGTTTATAATTAGTAGTTTAAATTTATTTTTGTTGGTCTAAATGGATGGTACACTTTTAGATTTATACTTGATTTCAATTGAATAGATTAAAATATCATTCTTTTGCATAGATCCGAGCTACTAATGGAGTTGCTCATAATCGCCTTGAAAGAGGGATGTAAAACTTTTGTCACTTGTTTTTGAAATTCATTAGGTTGGTTTTGAAACAAAGGATTCTTAGCATTATGCGGGTGTAATCGCTGATAATTTGTGAAGAGATTCTAGTGTCTGGTCTATATCTAGAATTACTAACCTTGAGAGAGACTTTAACTTACCATGTGAATTCGACAGTGCAAATACACTAGCGAACAACTCCCTCTCAAATCACAAGATAAGGAATTGGAAGTAAATCACTGAGCTCTATCTTGCATTTTTACAAACCTATCTTCAATTTTACCTTAGAACATTTGTCCATTTCATTACTTTAGTATAGCTTATGTTTTCATTATGATCTTTTAAATTTTCTTTGGCTAAAAAAATGAAATGTGAGTAAGTAGATACCAATGATCCCCTAGAATATGACCTAATATTTTCTATGCTATTTTGGTAGTACACTTGCCTAATGTCGTAGTTGCTTCTGAAGTTGAAAAAATCTATTAGTTTTATAAATTTTTCGAAAACTTCAACTTCATGTTCTTTAAAATGGTTTTAGCCTAATGAATCGAACCATTAATGAAATGATGTCTAATTTCGATATGCGTAGTCTTTGAGTGTTGGATCCGATTTTTAGTTAAATTTATGTCATTTGGTTATCATAGCACATTGGAACATTACCATAATTTAAACCATATAAGCAAAGTTTGTTTCATCAATAAAACTTATGCACAACAGCTACTGACAACTATACTTAAGCTTGACAGTTGAAAGTGCAATCGAATTTTGCTTCTTTGAGTGCCAAGATATTAGGGAATTTTCAAAAAAGTGGCATGTGCCGCTTGTGCTTTTCTGATCAACTTTGTACCCAGCCAAGTCAGCATTGGGTATCCAACTAGATCAGAAGAGATAAACTTTATATTAAAAGCTAATTTTAATAGTGACGCAAGATACTTGAATATGCGTATTACTACATTCAAGTATGATTCTTTTGGAAAAAATTCAAATCGTGCACATACACATACGAGAACATAATATTAAGTCTAGGAGTTGTTAAATATAACAAACTACTTATCATGCCTCTATAGAGCTTTTCATACACATTTTTCCCATTTTCCTTATTGTCAAGTTTTACATTTATGCTCATAGGCCTTGTTTTACAATTATCTATTAAATATTTTCAAAAGTTCTTTGGTATATTTAGATTGATTAATCAATGTTCCATTTTTAGATTTTATTTGAAGACCTAGAAAATAACTAAGTTCTCTCATCATGCTCATTTCAAACTTAATTCTCATATTTAATAAATTTATTTATAAGACTCATATTAGTAGCTTTAAACACCATGTCATCCATAAAATTTTACAATATGTATCTGACTTGTGATTTTTGATAAACATAGTTGTATCAATTTTTTCTAAAAAATTCTTTTTTAAAAAGAAACTACTGAGTCTCTCATACCAAGCTCTAGAGACTTACTTTAGATCATAAAGAGCTTTGTTTAATTTGAAGACATGATCGAGGAATTCATTATTCTCAAAACCTGGTGGTTACTCTATATAGACTTTTTCTTTTATAAAACCATTTAAGAATACACTTTTGACATTCATTTGAAAAAGTATGAAAATTTTTAAAGCAGTAAATGCCAAAAGCATTCTAATAGCTTCTAGTCTATCAACCGGGGCAAAGGTCTCATCAAAATCTATGTTTTCTTCTTGATCATATCCTTTAGCAAATGATCTAGCTTTATTTCTTGTTATTAGTCTAGATTCATCAAGCTTATTTCTATAAACCCATTTGGTTGCAATAACTAGTCTATTATTAAGTTTAGGAACTCATTTCCAAACATCATTTTTTATAAACTAGTTTAATTTTTCTTGCATAGCTTGTATTCAAAACTCATCTTTTAAAACTTCTTCAGAATTTTTATGCTCGGTTTGGGATAGATAGACAAGATTACTTATGTTTCTTAAAGATGATCTCATTTACCTAATTAGAAGGTTCACCTATTATTATATCTTTTGGATGTAATTTTGTATATTTCTATGTTTAGGAAGATTATTGTTAATAGATTCATGCACAACATCCTTAATATCTTCATTTTCATCTTTATCTTTATCTTTATTTTCAAGAGAAAATTTGTTCAAATTAGTACAAACATCATCATTTGAATGTAAATAAGGCAAAGAATCATAAAAAACAATATGAATGGATTCTTCTACAACTAAGGTTCTCTTCTTAAATACTCTATATGCTTTACTAGATAAAGAGTAACCTAGAAAAATGTCTTCATCACTCTTAGCATCAAACTTAGCTTTTTTTTTAATTGTTTAAGATGTAACATTTAGTGCCAAATGGATAAATAAGAAATGTAGATCTTTTTCTTTTCTAAAGCTCAGAAAGGGTTCTTGAGAATTGGTCTTATGACAACTCTATTAGATATATAACAATCAATTTACAACATCAGCCTAAAAATATTTTAGTAAATTATTTTCACACAACATGGTTTTAGCATTTGAATTAAGATTCTTCTTTTTTTTTTTTTCACTACACCATTTTATGGTGGAGTTCTAGGTGTTGAAAAAGTTTGTTTTCCATATTTGCTACAAAAATCATCAATATCATAGTTTTCAAGTTCTCCCCCATGATCACTCAAATAGATATAACGTTAAGACCTTTGTCCTTTTGGAATTTCTTATAATATCTAAAAAAGACATTATTTGTTTCGTTTTTAAATGCAGGAAGAAAGTCCATGTATATCTTGTGAAAACATCAATAATTACCAAGGTATATTTTTTGCCTCCCAAATTTAGAGTTTGAGTAGGACCAATAAGTCCATATACAATAGTTCTAATGGCCTAGTGGTGGAAACAGAATCCTTCGACTTTAAAGAAGTCTTAGTTTCCTTTCTTTATTAACATGCTTGGCAAATCTTGTCCTTTTGAAAATTTATTTTTAGTGAACCTTTAACAAGATTCTTTTTAACAAGTTTTGAGATTGCATCCATGCTAATATGTCCAAATTTTCCATGCCATAGCCAACTATTGTCATTTTGAGAGTATAGACAAATTTCATTTGATGATTTGAAATCATCTAAATTAATTTTATAAATATTTCTTTGTCTATACCCTTCAAAATAAGCTTGGTTATTGTCAATCTTTCAATAGAACATTTATTAGCAAGAAATGTTATTTCAAAACCGTTATCAAATAATTGACTTACATTAAGTAGATTATGTTTTAACCCATCAATTAACAACACATTTTTTATAATTAAATCTTTGTTTACAAGAATGTTACCGTTACCAAGAATGGTTGATTTCCGATTGTCTCTAAAGGTAACATTTCATTGATCTTTCAAGTCTAGAGTTGTGAACGATTCATCACTCATGTGTCTAGAGCAGCCACTGTCCAACTACCATTTATTGTTTTCACTTGAAGATCCCTATATAATAGAGTATTATTTTTTTAGTATCCATTTGATTTTGGGTCCTTTTTGGTTAGGTGGAACAAGGATCTCTCTTTTATGAACACAAACTAGCTTGCTTTTATGATTCAAATGCATGGTTTTTCTTATTGCATAATTATGTGCAATATGACCAGATTTTCCACAGTAGTTACACTTCCTATAGGTGGCTTCTATAAAATGAGTTTTGTGGGACTTGCAACCATTTTGTCTACTATAGCCAATTCCATATTTGCTTGAATTGCACTTTTGATTCCTAAGAAGTGTATTCAAATTATTTTTACTGTTTGTGAATTTAGCTATTGTTGCTTTTAAATCATCTGAGCTAGATTTTAGCAAAATGGTTTCATTTTTCAATTCTTCTAGTTCCTTTAAAATTTTATCATTACTACTACTTGCACATACAACATTATTTTTTTTCAATGTTTTAATTTCAATATTAAATCATTTTCAAATGTTAATTTTTTGTTAATTTCCCTCAATTTGTCTTTTTCGCTTTTTTAACTTCTTACACTTATTGTTCATCTTTTCATTTTCTAGTTTCAAAATATTTATTTCATCATGTAGCTTATAATTTTTTTTTTTATCTCTTCATGCTGGATTTAAAATTTATCTAGTTCTTCTCCCACTTTCATCATTAAAATTTTAAGCATGCTATACTTTTTCTCTACTTTTACTAACTTACTGCATACTTTATCATACATAGCATACATTTCATCATAGGAAGAAGAAGATTGAGAGCTTACTCATCATCTAGTGCTATGAAATACATATCTCATCCAATCACTTGAGACGTCATCACTCCAAGTGGCGATGAGAACTTCTTTTCTTGATCCTTTGGAAGCCTTTTTTAGCAATTGTCAGTACTGCTAGATGTATCTAGTTTGTGGCATTTGAAACAAGTTATCACATCCTTCTTTTTGTACCTTGATGAGCTGCTGTCATCATCCATTATCTTTATTTTGTTATTAAACTTCATGAACTTCTTGAATCTTTTGGCCATCAGAACAAATTCCTCATTATTATCATCATCATCTTCCTCTTTACTTGAGTCATGATTAGTGGCCTTCAAAGCAATGGCCTTGATTCTTAATAAGCTCATGCATTTTGAGTGCTCCAATGAATTCTTCTTTGCTCATTGCACTTAAATCTTGCTTTTTCTATGGCAGTTTTTTTTGCTTCCCTATCCTTAGGTGGTAACCTGAGAAGTTTAGAATTAATTTTCAAATTAGTAAAGTTCTTCTCAAGTACAGTTAAGGATTTATGATGTTAATGAATCTTATGCATCTCATCTATAGATTCATTTGGAAACATTTTAAAGTTTTCGAACTATCCACATAAAAGACTTATTTTTGTATCTCTAACACTAGAAGTTCCTTCATAAATTTTTTCTAATTCGTTACATATTTCTTTAGCAAAATTGCATATAAAATCCAATTAAAATCACTTTCATTCAACCTACAATGCAATATGTTATAGCAATTTCATTCAAATCTAATCTTTTCTAATCATCTTTACTATAACCTCTTTCTTCTTTTCCTTCTATAGTTAAAGGTCCATTTTCTATAACATTCCTATTAGTCTATTTTGAGCTTTTAGAAAAAATTTCATTATGCACTTCCAATATGGGTAGTTACCCCCACTTAGAAGCTGTGGTCTATTGATAGCTGCCCCTAAAAACCCTAGTGCATATGATGTTGTGATCTTTACTCTATATGCGATTAAACACAAAAAAAAAAAAAGACTTACATTTGATACCAAATGAAAATACACTATAGAATACTCCAGAGGGGAGGGGGGATGAATTGAGTATTCGACCTAAAATGCAGAAACAATTAATTTTTATGCAATGGAACAGATTAAATGATAATAGCAGCGGATAATATAACATTAAATTATAATGTGAAATATAAAAGAGATAGGGATAGAAAATTTGAGTCTAGATTTAAAGTGGAGTTCACTGACTCCCTACTTTCCACGATCCACCAATGCCTCCAATCGAGGACTTCAAAACCACTTTATAGATCACCAACAAATACACGCTCAAGCTGAGCAATACATAAGTCACAACACTTTAGGAAATAAAATATTTCCTACACTCTCTAGATATTCTTTTATATATTATAAGAATAAGAATAGGGTACTATAATGATATTCTCTCTTTTACCTAGAAATTTACAAATAATGAACAAAAGAACATAATTTAAGAGAAAAAACTTGATTTATTTGTTTGCAAATGAAAACTCTCAAAAGTTCTCAAAAAGCTTTTTGAACCTCCATGGCAAAGAGTATTTATAGTCTTCAAAATCTTAAATATCCGTTGGAGATAATGTTTGATAGACAACGATAATAAATATGTGCAACTTTCAAATTAATTGGCCACTGGCTCACCAATCCATGCTTCCATCCGCTTGCTAGTCCAAGGATCTCATACGTCGCGTCTTAAATTTTCTTTCCCATTCCTTTATGTGACTTGGTTTTAGGCCTCAACTACCTTCGTGCTTTTATTCACTAGATCGGTTCACCAATGCTATGGCTGCAAGCATAAAAACATAGTATACACACACAACACATATTTCTCTCTCTCTCTCTCTATATATATATATATATTCTCATAACAATTCTTTAATCTTATTAAGGTGAAGTGTGTCTGTAAAACCTTTTCATAACTTCTGCTCTCATTAAAATCATATATAAAATAATTTATTTTAACATATAGTTTAATTGATCCAAATGTAAGCACAACACATAAGAATTCCAAAATATAATTATGATCAAAATTAAAGGAAAGGTAGTCACTTGATGGGCTTCTCAACATGATCTATCTTTTAATTCGACTTTCTCAAACAATCTTACCATACTGTCATGTCTGCTATCTGAATTTTACATGTATAAATGAACTAAAAAGTTTGTAAGTAATAAATTGACATTTTGAATTTTAGATGGTTATTGCACAAAATAGTAAAGTTTATGTAGCAAATGCGACATTTACCCTTTTTCTAGACGTTGTACATTTAAAGTTGAAATGTGACTTAGACCCTATTTTTTAAGGAAAAACATGTTCCAGAAAATATTTTCATTTGCTTGTTTAGCTGAAAATATCCATTGAAGTCGAGAATATTTTCTTTTGTAAAGAAAAACCTTAACATTTTTTAGGAAGACAACTTATAATTTTTATGAAAAGGAAGCCATTTTTCGAACTACTATCTATAATGAATAACTATTTATTTACACATTGCTATATATATTAATAAATAAAACTAATATCAAACACCACAAGTAAATTTTGATGAAAAAATATTTTGAACGAAAAACATTTTACTTTGATAAGGATATTCTTTGGGCATAGATTCTTCTCCCGAATTGGTATAACTGCTGAGCAGTCGAGAATGAACAAGATGTTGGGGGCCGAAATCTTCATGGTTGAACATTGAATTAATTACATTTGACATGGACGCAAATGGACACTTCATGGCTCTCCCCTTTGACTGGATTTATTTTGAGAACTTTTGGGCTTCATTCCCTTCCTGGACACATACATGTGGGCTTCAATTAAATAGGATTAGACGGGTGCGTTTTGCATTTCTCTTGGACTGAAGAAGTCGATTTGCAGCTTTTTTTTTTTTCCCAAGGACTTTGATGGTAGCTTTAACACCTGAATAGTAAGATTATATCTTGCACTTATAAATAAATTTTGTGTTTTTTAGGCTTCGAGCATTTTCCCTTTCAAAGTAAAAAAAATAGATATAGAATGGTGTGAAGTCAGAATAGAAACATGCAGTTTTATATACTTATTGAGGAGCAGAATTTTAATTAAGCTAAATAATTTTTTTTCTTTAATTTGATGCCTTCTCTGTAATATTATAACATAAAATGCCTTTTCTATCAAACTATACGATTTATTATTTTATCCCTTTATTCGTTTATGTCCTCACATAACTTGAAACATGTTAAATGCCTTCTTTTTTTTTTTTTATATCAGCATCGGATTTTAACAAAGGTCCAATTTCATAACGAAAATGAATAATAAAACTGAAAATAAAGATGATGGGTTGATTTAAACACACTCTCCTCAACCCTTTTGGAAATGAGAAAGGCTTAAATGGGTAAGACATGTCACGTATAATATACATATGATAGGTAATACTAATTACTGTTTGACAAGTATCCATCTTCCTAAATCACGGATGTTAGTTATTTTGGATATTCCCTACAATCTCTTGCACGTGTTGAAGTATAATGGATAATTATTTATTACGTATATATACACATAATGTGTTTACTTATTGAATATTTTTCCCTAAAGAATTCCAATGATAACAAAGAGTCATATTTGAGTTATCCAATGTGCAAATTAAACCAATTGCTTTACATATATGTATCTAGATATTCCATCGTAGCAATGTATGCTCATATAATTTTAATATATGCTACGTTCAATTTTTATTATAATCACTTTTCATTACAAAAAAGAGATATAGTTCATTTATTTCAGTATATTCTGACCATTTGATATCATCTTTTTATCGATTTCAAATAGATATTTGTCAAAAAACATATATCAATAAAAACATAACAGTTTATTCATAAACAATACAATACATATATATAGATAAAATATAAATATAAATTTAATAAAAAAAAATCCACATTTTAATAATCCACATCAATACTTCAGTTTTAGCATGCCCTAATAAATGAGAAATTTATAAAAAGAGTAGCGTCTAGTTCATGGTTTTTTTTAGCTCGATGTGCCGTAGCCTTGGAAACTCCTAATGGAGCCAGGCTCTGTAGCATTCTGCATAGACATCTCTGCAAGAGAGCATAGGCCAAGAAGAAAAGGTGTGGTAAAATGATTGTCGGGAGTTGTGGGACTATAGCATTGTGTATTCCCAATGTGGACCCACTAATTCTGGACCTGTGGTTTCTTGGTTGGACCAATTTCTGCAGGGGTGACCACCTTGATCACCTCAATGTCATGATTGGATCATTAGTGTGGTTGATGCCTTCTTTAATGGCCTTTCACCTTTTCTTAATAAATGCTTCACAGGTCATACCTCCAGCTCTTGTTTATTTATTTTTTTTATATCTAATTGTTCATCAACGTTTTCAGCCTATTAGGTCATTCTTCTATTGTTTTTTCTTCACGTTTTCTCGGAGCATGCAATATGAAAATCCAAACAACGTAACTAAAGTGCTTTCTAACCGGGTAACATGATACATGAAAGGGGAAAAAAAAAAAAAAAAACAAGCAAACAAACCAACCAACCCTGATGACCAATGTTATATGTCTAAGTAGAATAATAAAAATGCAATGATAATTTTGGAATATTTAACACTACTAGGCAGCTTGTCATCCAAAGGTCATATCGTTTAATTTGTGCAAACTAATATGAATATATACTTTTCTTTAAAATTTAATAACGTAACCTAAGATTTTAAAGTATAATCACTTGTTCATTGAAGATTAAATCACCTTTTTTGTCAAACAGTACACTGTAGGCTTCTTTTAGCATTATTTATTTGCTATTCGATGATCTAGGGAACTGTCCCCTTGTTGACATGGGCAAGTGGTCACTGAGATAAACTTATTTGCAAGCTCTAAAGCTGCACTGTCTTCTTACTCCAAAACAATTTAAGGTTAAGATTGAACTATCTACTAATTAGGTCAAGTAGCTCTTAAATCTAAACGAGTTCAACTCTGTCTTAAAAATTTGTCATGCTCAAATTAAGTGGAGATATTAAAATTATTTCAGTTGGAATAATCAAATTTTTTTGAAGAAAATCAAGCTAAAATAAATTTGGCTTATTCAAAGTCATCTCAAATCAAGCTCAATAATATGTTGTATCGACTCAACTTATTTGTAACATTAGTTGCCAAACCCATCATTCTACTAAGAGTGGAGACATATAAATTTGATAATATAATGGTAAACTTACAGAATCATATATCTAAATTTACATTTTATTAAGAAATTATATCTAATGATAATGCATCCATATTAATTTGAAATATCATATTGAATTATAAACTTGTCTATTCATGATTTTGGGCCTATTTGGATAGTCTGTTTGGTTTCGTTTTGATTTTTATTTTCAAATTGAACCGATACTAAACTGATATTGAACTGGTACAGATATGATACTAATGAAAAACCGAAATTTTTACTTATAAACTGACCAAACTGAACCGACACCAATCCAATACTAACAAGTTACCGATACAGATGAAAATCCTACAATCTAAACAGGTTAATGATTATATTTAAGTATGAAATCTTCATATGAAAAAATAAACTATTAGAGGAATGAATCTAGGTACCCATCCCACATGTTCATTCAAAGAGGAGAACTCAACTACTAGTCACGTATATAACAAAAAGGTGGTCACATTACAACACAATCATCAATTTTCGATGAAATAGCATCACAATCATCCACTCTTATTAATAAGTCCTACTAAACTATTCACTTTCTAATATCATATCTCTTAAAACTAAGCATCATGTGATGTCCATTTATTGCAAATTATAAATTTCGTACAAATTTTCAATGCAACTGACATCATGAAACGTGGTACTCGATGTAACTCCATTGATTCTGTTTGCCTATACAGAAAGCCAATGAGCTTCTAACACATGTACAAGAACTATAAAAGAAATTGATGGAGGGGAAGAGAGAGAGATCCCAAAAATCTAGAGAAGAAGATTTAAAGGAAAGAAAAAGAAAAAGGAGAAGAATGCAAGTACAAAAAAGAAGGTGCAAGTATCATTTTTAGATTCCAATGCATTGTCATGATGTGGTTTGGCATGAAGGTAACTAGAGAGAGAGGAAAATTTTTTGCAAAGATAAAGTAGGTATATCTAGTAAGGGAGATGAACAAAGTTAACTCAATGAGTTAAGGTGTAGAAATACTAATAAATGGATCTAGTGCACTATGGTAGGTTCGATTTTTTTTTATTTAGCTTCTAGATTGTGGTTCTTGCCTAAGCATAGGTTTGCTTTTAAAGGTAGAGAGGTTGAGTTAGAGAGAGAGAAAGAGAGAGAGAGAGAGAGCAACGGGTTTTTCGTAGAGAGAGAAATTTTGTTGAGACATTTCATGGTGATTAGAGAGAGAAGATGAAGCCATGAATTTCTTCTTTCTCTTCTTAATTGTTAGGAAAAATTAATGTCCCATAATGACAAGATAATTTTTCCTCTTGCTTATTAGCTATCACCAATGTAATAAATGAAATATAAAATAACAACAAACACCAAGAGTTAACATAGAAAACCCTATTTGAGGGAAAACCATAGGACCACAACACCAAAAACTTCCACTATCAATTAGGAGTGGGCACGGATCGTTTGGTTCGGTTTTTCCTAAAACAAAACCAAACCATAATTTATGGTTTGGTTTTTTTTTCCATTATGAACCAAACCATTAAGTAACAGTTTGATTCCGATTATAAATTTTTTAAACCATTAAATAACGGATTGGTTTTGGTTCGATTTGGATTACAAAATTAAATAAAAAATCTAACTAAAAATTTTTTTTTTCTATTTTTTTTTTTACATTTATGTAAATACTAAAACATTTATATCATTTTACAAAGTTTATATCATAAACCACGATAAAATGCTTTATGAATTCATCATACTTTTAATTTATAGTTCTTTATAAAATCAGTTATCCATCAATAAAATACATTCACTAACCAATACATAGTAAGTCATAATTTATAATTTTTAATAGAATCATCAAGTCAATTATCTACCAATAAATTTAGCTAATATAAAAAATTATCTATCGACAAAATTCATCGACGAATAAAATGACCTACTAACAAAATATATTAAACAATTAATACATAATAAGAGTTTATAACTAAATAAATAAACTTATATTTTATAAAGTTTAAAGTTATTAAAAAAATAGTTCATCATTAACAAAAAAATAAATATCATGAGCTTAAAAAAAATTTAAAAATGAACAAGTTGATTTTAATCAATATTCACCAAATAATAAATATCAAATGAAATCATATGAATATATAGTAAAATATTATTATATTTTTCTAAAACGGTTTGGTTCAGTTTTATAGATTGGTTTTGTTTACCTTCCAAACCAAACCAACCATAAATTTACAGATTTGTTTGAATTGAAAATTTTTTAAACTAAACCATTAAAAAAAAACCATATTTTTTGTTTGGATTGGTTCGATTACGAATTAGTTCGATTCAGTTGCTTTTTTGTTCACCCTACTATCAACAAATAATGGGTTTACAATGTTTTTTATTTCATCAATTATACTAGCAGATAACTAATTCTTCACTAAAACGGTGGATATCAATAAAATCTCAAAACTATTTAATTTACGAAAATGATAAAATGCTTATTCAATCCAAAAAACTGAGATGCATTAAGAAGATACAGAAATAACCACCTTACAACATTCTATGCCATGAATTCAATAAAAAAAGTTTCGCCACAATCGGGATTTAACAAGCCTTTCGATTATAGATCCAAAGTCATTGTAATGAATTAGTTTAATATTGCAAGATCAGAAATAGAGTACGACAAATCCAATGCAAAATTCTCTAAAAAAAAATGCATTGACAAATTCTGAGATTTATATAGTGAGTTTTTTATCCTTTCTACTTTTGAATGCCCCACTTCTTGGATTTCTAATCACTAGCCTATGCAATGCCTCGCTATAGGTATTTAGTTGCATTTCATCCACTTCTATTACCATCCAATTTTGTGGCTAGGGATCTCTACCTCAAATGTGGTTGTAAACCTTTTATTCACCAACTATAGACATGACTTATCGTTCATCCATATATATACATATATATCTATATAAGATATCATATATCTTTATAAATATATTATATATATTTACTAAATATATAATAGGATTTTATTATTATATGACATGGACCCATATAGGTTAGACCTAAAAACCCAGCAAACTCCCCGTCCAACTCATGTGGGAGGTATCGTCACACTAGTTATCTATCTGCAACAATTAAGCTTGTCCCTTAGCAATTTCACTAAATCATATATATTATTCTCATGTAAGGATTTCATCTCATCTTGCATAGCTTTTATCCATTCCTTTTTCTGCTCATATAACATAGCCTCTTGATAACATTCTGACTCTCCCTCATTTGTCAGCATCACATCCTCATCTATATTATATTTGGTAGATGGTCTTCTTTCTCTTATAGACCTTCTCAACTCAATCTGCTGATCAGGCTCTTGAGATGTCTTATCATCTTCAACTAAGTCTTGTACATCTCCCCCATCATTACTAAAATCTTTAGGTAAGGTCACTGGATCTACATAGATTGGGATCTCGCCTAAAGATTTGGTCTTCTCTAGCTTCTCTATGTTTTCAATTGTCTAGTCTTCAAGGAAGACCACATCCCTGCTTCTTATAACTTTCTTCTCTACTGAATCCTACAACTTATACCCATACTCATCATGTGCACAACCTAGAAAATACACTGCTTGGAATTTGCGTTAAGTTTTGTCTCTTTCATCTTTTGGAATATGCACAAATGCTCTGCAGCTAAAAAACTCGTAAGTGATCAGATATCACCATCCAAGCATAAGAGGGAGATTAATTAATCAAATCAATCGTTGTCCTCATTGCTACCCTTAAAATGATTTAAGTAGCTTGGCATGAGATAACATGCACTTTACTCTCTCTGTAATTGTGTAATTCATCCTTTCTAAAATGTTGTTTTACTATGGGTCTTTGGAACTATCTTCCTAAGTTTAATTCCATGGGCTTTACAATATTCTTCAAAAGAACCTCTATATTCACCACCATTATCTACTTGGACAGATTTCAACTGTCTTCTTATTTCTTTCTCAACTCTAGAATGAAATTGCTTAAACACATCTAGAACTTGATCTTTGAATTCTCATGTAAAGGTCAACACCTTTCTAGAGTGATCATCAATAAATATCTCAAAATAAAAGGCATTACTTAATGTTCTATCTTGCATGTAACATATATCTGTATGGACTAGATCAACTACATAAGATCTCCTAGCAAGTGGATTTCTATGAAACGCAACTCCATGTAGTTTTCCAACAAGACAATCAATGAAGGTTTTTAGAGGCATACCTTTCACATCAAATAGAAGTTGCTTCTTAGTAAGTATTGGTAGTCCCTTTTCACTCATGTAACCAAGTTGTTTGTACCGAAGTTCTATTGATGACTCATAAATCATGTTCACCTCTTCTTTATTTAGTTTTACAAACATTAAGTAAATAATACTATTTTTCTTCTCTTTAGCCACTATAGAGAGTTATTAGTGAGCTTCCATTGACCTTCACCAAAATAGCTACTGTATGCCTCATCATCTAATTTTCCTATAGATATTAAGTTTAAGCGAATATCTGGAACATATCTAATATCTTTGAGAATGAACCTGCAACAATATTAGTTTCAAAATAATATTTCCAATGTTAACAAGCTTGGATGTACTATAATTTCTTATCCTAACAATGTCATAATCACCAGCACTATAGGTTGAGAAGAATTCACCATATAATGTAACCTAAAAGGAGGTACCAAAATCAATAACCTAGTCACTATCATGACATGTGAAATTAACATAGTTATCATCCCAAGCAACAAAAATCTAAAACGAATTGGAGAATCCAAGTGATTTACGGTATAGTGCTTTCAATTGCGATTTAGGGTTTATAGAATATTTTTGGGTTTTACAAATGGTGAAACAAAAAATAAAAGATATGAACGATTAATACTTGAATATGATGCACCAAAGATAAAATCAAACTAGTTGTTCTAATCAATCGATATTACGTACGATGACAAGAAACAACAAGAGACAATCTTGGACGAAACAGTCAATCTTCTTAAAGAAAGCAAATTTGTCTTAAAAGAAATTTAAAGTTACCAAAGGTAAGTAAGCAACAAAACCTACTAAACCTGTTACTAAACTACACTAATAACCCTTACAGACTCACAAGTCAGGCAAAAGTAAATATGTAGGAATAAAAGGCAAAATAATAAAATAGGAAAGTAGCGTTTCAAAAACACCAAAATAGGGTCTGAGATCCCCTTGTTGATCACAGCCGTGACTCGAGTCGTGATCTCCTCGGATCACAATTCTTCTTCCATATTCAAGCAATAACAGGCATTATTTAGGTCATCATGGACAACATCATAGCTGTAATGAGGACGGTGATCTCCGTTTGTACCCATATTCATATGTAGACATCGTGATCACCATCTGAATAATGGAGTGACAGAGGGGGTGATTGCTATCTCCATCGTCATAACCGCATGATGACTGTGGGGATCTCCATCACCACTTGGATCACAGCACGATGGGGATGGGGATCTCCACTATAACTTGGTTTTCATGACTTTGCTTCAATTACTGGCTTCATCACAAGTGTGATATGCAACTTTGATGATTTTCCATTAAAATTGAGTACTTTCTCCACACTTAACACACCATATCATGCCCATCACTAATGTGCATCATATATCAACTGAAATATTCCAACTAATCCTCCTTCAGCTCATTAAGAGCGATCCATGGAACTAAGTTCTTCAACCTTCTTGCTTTAGATCGAGTCATCGGTCTAAGTGAACTATGATTCCTATCAAAATCTAATCATCTGCTACTGCAGCAATATGTCATCACTTTACTTTTCTTTTGCCTGCTCTTTCTTCTATATCCTACATTCTCGTTTCAAATGTCTCAGCTTATCACGATGATAGCACTTAATATTTCTTCTTATTGATTTTGATCTTCCCTTGGATTTGTCAAGTATATCAGAATTATTAAATGAGTCTCTAATCCAGCTTCTACCATGTCTTTCCTATTTATCAGTAACTAGTGCCTTAGTGTCAAAACTTGCACCGAGTTCTTTTCTTTAGGCTTCTTCATTCATCAAATTATCTTTCACAATTGTAGTAGTGAGCTTTCCTTCTGGAGCAGAAGTACTAACTGACACTACAAGTATCTCCCGACTATCAGGCATCATCAAGCACAAGTTTCATAGCAGATAGCTTATTCACAAGAACTTGAAAATTATTCAAGTGCTTTGTCATATTGGAACTATCCTTATACTTCATATTCATTACTCTCCTAATCAATGAGGTTCTATTCAAGGAAGTTTCTCTCTCATACATGGACTCCAATTTCTTCCAAAGAGCATCAGCACTGATTTCTTGAGCAATATATTGATACACACTATGATCAACCCATTGTTAGATATATCCAACAGTTTTTCTATGCATAACCCCCCAATCTTCATCGGACTTATCTTTTGGTTTCTCATTATCACTTCCTAAAGGCACAAACAAATCTTTACAACATAAAAGATCCTCCATCATCGATTTCCAAGTTGAATAATTTGAAGAATATAATTTTATCATGGTACCCATAATTCCGCTATACTTCAAATGTAAGAAATATTTTTTTCTTTTTAAATGCCGCTCTTATACCACTTGTTAGGAAAAATTAATATCCTATAATAACAAGATAAGTCTTTTTCTTGCCTATAGCGATCACCAATATAATAAACTAAATTTAAAATAATAATAATAATAAACGCCAAGATTTAACGTGAAAAACCTCAACTAGGGAAAAACCATGGGACTACACTGTAAAAACTTCAAGTATCAACAAATAATAGGTTTATAATGTTTCTTCTTCACTAATTATATTATTGGATAACTAATCCTTCACCAAACCAGAATATATCAATAAAATCTCAAAGCTACTTAATTTGCGTAGACACTTATTCAATCTAGACAACTAAAAGGCATTAAGAAGAAGTAGAAATAACCACCTTGCAATACTTCATGCCACAAATTCAATGGAAGAAATTTTGTTACAATCGAGATTTGATAAGCCTTCTAATTATAGACCTAAAGACGCTATGATGGATTGGTTTAATATTGCAAAATTGGAAATAGAGTACCACAAATCCAATGCGAAATGCTCTAAAAAAATACATGCACTGACAGATGCCAAGACTTGTACTCGTGTTTTTGATCCCTACTACTTTTCGAATGCCCTCACTTCTTGGTTTCTAATCACCAGCCTATGCAATGCGTCGCGCAAGTATTTAATTGCATTTCATCCGCGACTGGCACCATCCAATTCCGTAGCCGTGGGATCCCTCCTCCGTAGCCGTAAACCTTTTATTTACCGACTCTGCACACGACTTATCATTCCTCCTTTTATTTGTGTATACATATATATATAAATGTATATGTATAAAATATCATATACCTTTATAAAGATATCATATATCATTACTAAAGATATATTAGGATTTTATTATTATATGACATGTGCCCATATGGGTTAGACCCAAAAACCCAACATTAATAAAAAGATTCATATATATTTCCTAAGAAATCGCCTTGAGCATTATATTAGATTCGGATTTTTTTCCTTTACCTAATTTTGAGCATCAAATCACTTTAAAATAGAATACTCACTTTTCATGAATAGTTTATCTTTTTGTTTCTCAATTTTTTTGAAAATCTTATATATATATATATATATATATTTTCATTGTTTTATTAATTCTTTTATAAGACCCATTAAGTTTCCAATAAGAAAAAAAGGAGAAAATGACTTAGATTGGAGATTGTTGAGTGAGTTTACTATTTATCTTCTTCTTCATTCAATATTTTTCTCTAGATTTCTAGGTTCTCTCTCTCTCCCTCTCTCCCTGCTAACCAATCTTTCAAGATCCATGTAACAAACCAAATAAAAGAGTTACTTCAGCAGCAATAGTGGCCTTGAAAAGTTCAATTAAGCATTAAGCTGAACTTTCTAAAATTCATGTACCTTATTGTTGTTGTTGTCGTAAATATATATTGTTTATATATTTATTGCAATAATTGACTAAGATTTTTTTCCTCAATAAGTATACTTTAAAATCAATAATTGTGTATTATGTGGGATTTTAGTTAGTATATATTCAATTTAGATTTTGTTAATAAGCTTTTCAATCACTTATTAAGACCTAGATAAAATCTTTTTGGCTTTCCAATATTAATTATACAATTTGCACAAGGTTAAATGCATGGAAGTTAAAATTTTATTTTCATTTTTTCAATTTTGATTTTTTATTTTTTGTAAACAAGTACTTGATTTTGCATATTAATCTTTACTTAATTGCCACACTTTTATGCATTTTGTTATGCTTGTTATCGCAACATCTACATAAAAAGGGTAAACAAGCAATTCTAGAGAAAATTGCATATAAAGCTGGAAGGAGACCAAAATAACACTTAAATGACTTCTTTTTAATAGATGTGAAAACTTCGCACTCTTAACAAGAGAATTATGTGTTCACAACTCGTTTATTTTAAGTTGAAGACTCTTAATTAGCGGGTACTTAGCCTTATGTTCATTTAATCACACTTGATTCAACATGTGATTATTGATTGGAATTTTGAATTTAAAAGAGCAACTCAATTTTTTTTTTTTTTTTGAAACAAATGTCATTGGTATAAAGGAGCCATACTATTTTTTCATCTGAAAAATGCTAAAAATTGTGTAGGCTAGAGAGCAAGTCCAATCGCTTCTCATCTTTCTCTTACATGTGGGTATACTTGAGGTGAGACTTGCCTCGGACTACCACATAAATTACAAACCTTACCATATAAACTTTGTGGCACATAAGTTATACGATGAGATTTACCTCTTTATCTTAGTGAGAAACTAGCCTTATCTCTTATTGAGGTTTTTTATTTTTATTTTTTTTTTGGAACTTGTTAATATTAAATATGTAATAAAATAATTATAATAATGTGTAGATTTAATATGTTATGTTAATATCTCCATATTATTATTATTATTAATATCTCATGTATATCATAATTTCATATGTATCTATTATTAATGAAATATAATTACATATAATAATATTATTTTTACATTGAAACTTGAAATTCGATTATTTTAACAAATATAAATTAAAATATATTACAAAACCAATAGCTATGTAAATTATTTTGCTAACCTTAAGTCAATAAAAATGCTCTAAGAATTTGCACTAAAATGTCAAATAAAAGCTTTTCAACACCTATAATATCACATTAACAAAAAAAAAATATTAATTATTTAAAAGATAGCAAATACAAACCAAGCCATTGTAAAAATGAGAAAGACTTCAAAAGAGAATAGAGGGAGAACTAATAAAGAAATGATCCACGCACAAAAAGAAGGCACAAGGTATATGTAAGTTTAGTTGAGTTGAGTTTCAGCTCAAATTTTTTTATTAAAGATTCATCTCAATTAAATTTCAAAAAGGTGGGAAATTTCTTAGCTTTTTGGGGATGTAATAAATCTTGTCAGTAACTAGGATCACAAGGCAAGTCTCACCTCACCATCTTAGTTACTAATGAGAGCACGAGACTTACCTTTCCATGCAAAAAGAGCTAAAAGGCGAGTTTATTGACTAGGATAAAGATCAAGTGTCGTAGACAAAAAAAGCGAGTCTCACCTCATAGTTATTTTAAATATATATGCATGCATGCCAACTTTTTTTTTAAAACTACTTGTGCAGAGATTTTCTTTTTATATATTAAATATGCAAAAGTCATTTGGTGATTTTTTGGCTTGTATGAAGTATTTTATAATATTGCTTACCTCCCTTTTATATATCCCATAAAAGAAATGTCCTAAAAATATAGATAATCTTCATTAAATATAACAAGAGTTTCTTATAACAATTTCTAAATTGCTTTTTTATATAGGTAGTATTTTATTGAGCATCAAGCACCCACCAAAAAAATCATATTTTATATCATCAAGAATTTAGTAAATATTACTCATAGTGTTATATGTTTTTCTTTGCTAAATTTATAATAAGTAAATATCTTACAACATGTACTATATTTAAAAAAAATAAAATAACAACAAAACTATTGGCAAATAAATCCAACATAAACTTAAGCAGGGGATGGATCGGCCCCCAAAGCAAGAGTCTAGGTCCGTCCCTGTAGCTTGAGCACTAGTAGCGTTTTCCATTGTTAAATGCTCAAATCCTCAAAATGAAAAGAGATTTGTACCCAAAAGAAGTTAAACGTCTATCTTCCCTGACAACATGAGTAAAGCAACACCAGTAGCTTATAATTTCTCTTCCTATTTATTGGACAGTCGAAAGATTATGTGGCATTTGAATTACCTTGTCATCCTACCACTGAAAAGGATGGTGAGATTCCATGGCGGAAACTTTTCCGTTGAATAAAACCAATGGATGAGTCTTTAAAGATATGGTCCTTTCACTTTCACTTTCTGGCTTGCCCAAAAAAAAAAAAAGAGACATTCTCTTCGTTTTCCCTTCGTGGGGAAGTTGAAAGGAAAAACAGTGCCGAAACGTAAAAACTTGACATTCGTTTTAAGTGGTTATGAACTATGGCATGGTTATTCATATTATTAAAAAAAATACTGGGATTTTGTTAACTCAAATATTACATAGTACAATTGCTTGATAAAGGAGAATCCAATCTAATTATTTTTTGCCTTTTCAAAATTATTATTATTATTATCTTTTTCTTTTTTCAAAACACCTCTTAAACATTGAGCTATACAAGCAGGTCATGGCCATAAGCTGACCCATTTACCCATTAAAAAATGGTTATGACTAGCTTTATTTAGTCTACTTAAAAACAGCAAAAAAAGCTCGGCCCATTTAACCAGAAGGCTAAAGAGGGATAGCCTGCTGACTAAATAAAAATAATAATAAAAGTTAAAACTTAAAAATTACTAAAAAAATTCAAAAGAAAAATAAAATGACAAATTAACTCCAAAAAATAGAAAAAAATATGGCATCGTGCAATAGAAATTAAAATTATTTCCTATAGTGAAAAACAAACAGAACAAAATTAGTAACACTACGCTACTAACATAAAACAATAGAGAGACATGGATAGACACACCTTTGCCAAAACCAAGGTTAAAACGTCAACTAGAAATTAAAAAAAAATGAAAATCATAAAAGGAATGGACTAAATTTTAAATGATGATTTATTGCACACTTTGAAATTAAGAAAATAAGTGTATATTTTAACTCTAAATCCACATACTTTTGATAAGTTTTTCATCTCTAGAGGGCTAGAGAATGTTAGGCTAGAGCCAAGAAATTTTGGCCTGTTTATTAAATGGCTAAAATTTCTTGACTCATTTAGTCGCAAGCCGACCAATTTGGCTTGACCTATTTCCTCAGCTCTTAAACCTATATGGAAGCATCTCGAAAGTCATCCTACCTAGTGTTGTTCTACACCAATATAATTAAACTGAGAAGGACATTAGTTTTGTATGTAGAAGATGTTGTGAAGTTCCTTATATATAAGGTGTTGAAAATTTTAATGATTGGAGAGTCTTTTAGTGTATGACTTAAAGTTCAAGAACTCTAATTAATCATGATTAGTGAGGAGAGGTTGGATGGGAATTTGTCCTAAGGCCTCGTTTGTTTTAATAAAAATATTTTTTCGGAAAATACCTTTTCATTTTGTAGTGTTTGTTTATGGAAAAAAAAAGGATAATTAATGAAAAGCATTTTCCCTTGTTTTGGAATATAGATACTTTTCAAAACTTATTTTTTGAAAAATGACTTCCAAAATATAAATGTCTAAGTCATTTTTCCATCGATTTACAAGTCCATCTACCAATCATTACTATCTAAAAACATTTATTATTAATTTCAATATTTTTTTTAAGTAGATTTATTCCTCAATTTTAATATATTTAATTTTTTTCGTTTTTATACTTAAAATATATGAGTTATCTCGCAACTATAAATAAAGAAAAAGTGTTTTCATAAAATTAGCCAAATATTTAAAAATATGTTATTTTTTCGAAAAACATTTTAAGAAAAAATTATTGTTATTAACAAATACTTTTTCTTGAAACAAATGAGCTTGTGTTAATTGCTATTCAGAAGGTGACAAATCCTCACTCATGCTAAGTCTTTATGAGATGCATCATGAGAGTTGCAATTTCTGTTATAGAAAATAATTGTATAAAACATTGTAAGATATGAAATATAAAGGGTGATATCATGGTCATTTTCAAAATGATGTTATAACATTAAACACTATATCAAAATATGATAGATTACAAATTATCCAAACAAGTTTATAACTTGGAATATTACTTATACTTATGGGTCGCATAAAGATATAAAAAAAGTATTTTTATACATAAATAGATACTAGATATATAGATAATATGTAATTCTTTGAAAACATAGATAATAATTATCTACGACGTATTCATGTTATAAAATATTCATTTCAAAATACTATACAAGTATAATTGTATACAAAAAAATAACAAGACACCATAATTGTTTACACATATATCTAAGGTCTTTTAAAGACATCTTTGGTATACTTTTCGTAAGGTCATCGTTTTAGAATTTTCTATGTATATTTTTACCATCACCTCTTTGTGGTCCTCTAAAATGAAGTTCTTAAAAAATGTTTCTCAAAACCCTAGCTTAGAAACACTTATAGTTTGGTCACTTTTAGTTCTTTTTGTAGTCTTTTAGAGTTTTAAAGATGTTATAGCACGTATAAATTATTAAACTTATTTAATTCTTATAGTTTTAAATTATTAAACTTGTTTTAATTAAATTAAAGTATAACTAAAAAGTAAAATATCGAAAAAAGTCACCCACTAGAGGTCGGCACGGTTCGGACCTGAACCGGAACCGGAACCGCGAGAGCCGGGGCGGTTCACGGTTCCAAGGAACCGCCGGTTCTGGCGGTTCCGGTTCCGATTCCACGTGAACCTTTTTTTTTTTTAATTTTTGGAAAAAATAAAGAAAACAAAAATCATAAAATCAACAAAAACAATTATAACTTATTTATACCCAAAGTAAACATTTAAAATTTTTTAAATAAAATATAATGGTTAGCAAATAATAAACATAATTACGGAACACATAGAAGTCGATTAACATATAGGCAAACGATGACGAATAAATTTTATTGCGCCAAACATTACATATTACCTCTACTACAACATGAACACACTAACTATTACAACCACAAATAACTAACTAAAATCACACAGTTCATTCATCTTGACTACAATACCAACACTCATAGTAGAATAATATCATCGAGTAAATGTAAAGTTAATGCTCATTGGCCTGGACTAGTTCCCGGAGAGGTCGCAGCTGTGCTTCCCGCAGATGAGTTGAAGTCACTGAAATACTCGTCTTCCTCACTTGAGTAGTCTTTTAAGTCTTGTTGCCGTCGTTCTGCACGAGTCCAATCATGGTTGCAAGCTAGTGCCTCAACCGTCGCGGGACCATACCGGGACCTATGCTCATCCAACTGCTGCCCAGCAATGCTGAATGCTTGCTCAACTGCCACAGTTGAAGCAGGTGCAAGCCAATACTTGTCTAGCGATTCGAGATAGTATTGGAAACGTCTCCTGGTGACGTTTCCACCAGTCTAAGATGTCAAAGTTGTATGCATCCACCATGTCACCAAACTCGAATGCCGTGTTCAAGTACTTGTCAATCTCAGAGTCTGATCCACTACCGCCTATGCCACGTGCTTTTTGAACCGCCGATGCTGGAGCACCACTCCGGGCTTCTCCACGGTGGTTGATATGGGGCATTACTTGAGGTTGCTGGACTGGTGGGTATTTGTCCACCATATGTGCTACTAAATTGAGAATATAAGTTCAACAGCACATTACTTGTCTCTTTCACGACATTATGAGCAGAAATTGCATAAATGTCTTGAGTGTCTGACAACTTGTTCACATGATCGTAATAGTAATCCAGGACTTCGCGAAGTCCCTCAACTTTGTTGCGTGGGTCCAACAACCATGCCACATTGTATATCATAGGAATTTCCCTATAATACTTCAATCACTTGCGAGTCATATCGTTAACACACATTTGCAAAATTGGATCAAATCTTACCTGTTGGAGTGTCCCGATGATGTTACAGGCCTCCAGTAAAAAGAGATGGACACTGGGATTGTACACACGGAGAAAACATTTGTGCAGTCATAGAAGACCTTCAACAGCTGCAACAAGTTGCTACAGAAGTTCCATTCATTAGGATGCAATGGTATGTTTGGTACATGTGCAATGGCGAAACTACATAGCAATTCCTTATAGGTACCGAGCTAGCTAGAAGCTCGTACGTCGAATTCCATCGGTGTTGCACATCCTTTTTGAATTTTCTCGGTTTTTTGCCATGCACACCACACCATTTTCGCCATTCTCTGTTAATAGATGGATGGTCGGTAATGAAGTCAACCACAGCTTTTATCGGAGATGTACGGATTTTTAAAGAATCCATTCCATCTTTCACACATAAATTTAAGATGTGACATGCACATCTTATGTGGAAAAAGGTACCCCCAAGCGTTGGTTGGCATAACGATTGAAGATCAGAAATACTTGCTGTATTTGCTGCAGCATTATCGAATCCAATTGAAAAAATTTTTTGTGTCAACCCGTACTCATCAAGAATTATCCGTATTGTGGCATATATGTTTTGAGCTGTATGGGATCCATCCATTTTTCTTAATGCAATTAATCTCTTTTGCATTACCCAATGTCTATCAATCCAATGAGATGTAATCCCCATATACGAACTTTCACCCCATCTATCAGTCCAAATGTCAGAACAGATGGACACACATGTATCGAGATCAGAAAAAGTTGCTTGGAGCTGTCCCTTACCCTTGCGGTACATTTTTAGACAATGTCGTTTCATTGTCGTAGCACTCCATTTAGGTGCTTGTGGCTGCAATGTTTCTTGGTGGCAATAGACAAGATCTGCATTTTCGCTTGCATTAAAACCCAAATGCAACCCGCTTATCATTTGCACCATGGCATCACGATATTGTTCTTCATTAAAATGCCACAGCCTTGCTTCTTTCTTGGAACTCGATCGTGATATTTGTTGTTGTGATGGATCCAAACCATACTCACTAGGATGCTTTGACTTTAGATGTTTGGAAAGACTACCATATCCATCTCCCTTGGAAAAGGCATAGTTTGCATTGCAATAATTGCAATGCGCCCTAGTCTTCCCATCTGGCCCTTCGACCTTCCTAAAATGTTTGGTGAACATATTAGACTTATATGGTCGAGGTGGCTTTGTGGATGGATTTGTCTCAATGGAGGGGTGTATTTCTTCACCCAAACCGCCATAATCATCGGCTTCATGTTGTGGTAGTTGTTCCATTTCCGGATCTTGGGAGTCATTATCATCATTTCCTTGTTGATGGTAAACTGGATTGACTGTCTCGAAACCTGGTGGAATCGGAGGGAATTGTTCAGGTGTGAAATCAAAGTCGGATACCCGAGGCTCATTAAAGTCATAGCAGTCAGCATCCTCATCTACATTGATAGTAGGCTCTTGCTGGCACTCTGGTATCTTCGCCTTTAATTTGTCTTTCTTTGCAGATTTTTTTGATGAACCACCAAAGAAAAAGGAAGCCATCTAGCCTTTTTATAAACAACGAGTACGTACTAATGTGAGTGGTAGTATTAGAAGAATTGAAAATTTAAGAGCAAACACGATAAATAAGTGTTGTTGGATAACTCCTTTGTGCGAGATAGTCTACAAAATAACAAGCAATATCAAACACATGAATGTCTGATATTTTTAAAACACGGGAATGGTTGATAATTTAAGAAAACTCAATCTGTGAAGGTTGTAATGAGCTTTTGAATGTTTCGTTGTTTTTTGAATGAAACTCTTATATTTATAGAGCTCCTTACGTGCGTAAAATATCAAAACATAAGTTGCCTGATTCAACTCTCCAACTTTCCCCAGCCGTTGATAATTTTTCAACTCTTCAACTTTCGGTGATTTTGTTGTTTTGCTTTTTTTTTTTGGACATACTACTGCACGGTGCAAGGCCCCCCTCCTCATTTCTTCATTTGCGTTGCCGACAATATTGACTTATTCTGTTTTGTTTGGTTTTATCTTTTTTTTTTTTTTTTTTCTCCCCCAAATGCTGCCCCTGCCCCCCCCCCCCCTACACCCCCCCCCCCCCCCCCCCCCCCCCCACTTTGCCCCCCTGCCCCCCCCCACGCCCCCCCCCTTAATCCCTTAGTCCTGCAAGGCCCCCCCCCCCCCCCCCCCCCCCCCCCCCCCCCCCCCCCCCCCCCCCACCCCCCCCCCCAAATTCAGATGCGCCGCATGCTCCCATTTTTCCTATTTCGTTTTATGTTTTTTTTTTTTCTCCTTCTGGCGGGTTGGAACCGCCGGTTCCGGTTCCGGACCCGGTTGAACCGCCGGTTCCACCACGCCGAACCGTTTGGACCCGCCGGTTCCGGCGGGTCCTCCAACAGTTCGAACCGTCACCCACGGGGCGGTTCCCGGGTCCAAAACCTGCCGGTGACGGTTCGGGCGGTTCCCGGTTCGGAACCGCCCCGTGCTGATGTCTATCACCCACCATGGGCGGCCAGCATGCCACCTATGATAACGACAACTCCATTCTTTGTGATTTTACCATTGAGAGCCAAGAGCATTGCTAAATGACAAAACTGAACAGGAAGAATAAGTTAAATATCTTTAAGGCGGTGGAATATTTGTTAATAAAAAAAATTAGTCCAGAAAAGGTGATCATTAAGAATGCAACCAGAGCGTATTTGAAATCGTCATATAAGACTCGGACTCGCCTTGCTTTTCAATAAGATTTTTCAAACCCGCCCCGTACCCTAGAGGTATCTATTTAATACCCAAACCCGCCTCTATAGGGTTTGACCCTGACCCGTCCCGTCCCGCGACCTGCTTAATTTTTTTTCCTCTTCTCAATGCTTAGTTAAATTACATTTTTAACAATAATTTTATCTTACATGAGCACAATAATTAATTACAACTATGCTTGAATGAATTTTACAAGATACGATACAACTTTATTAAGAAATATAAAGGTTTAAAACTATTATAAGAAGATTTTCAAATGTAGATGAAAAGACATTACTTCACTTACATAAATATACATGATACATATGTAAGAATCGTGCCTTGTGAAGACTCAAGATAGAAAAGCATGTTTTTAAATTTATTATCTACTTTATATCTTAAATAATGGAGGTGGAGATCAAGATGTTAAAATTCAAGAAATAATAAAAATATATTACATAATTGTGATTTTAAAATTTCAGATAATATTTTTTAATTATTCATATTATGATGGGTTCGGGTTACCCATCGGGTTTTTTTTAATGACCAAACCCCCCCGAAACCCTATAGGTCAGCAAGTAATTTTCCAACCCGTCCTGCGACCCTTAGGATCAGACCCTATACGGTTTTTTAACGTTCGAACGGGACGGATACCCTATAATGACCCACCCCGTTGCATCCCTAGTGACCATTAATATGAAATGAATTGCTTAAGAGCATCGTAGAACACATTGCTTTAGAGAAATACCCATGAAATTCTTTTATGTACAACCTGCCTAAGAAGTCATTTATTTATTTTCTAATTTCCAAAACACATTGAGGATATATAGCGACACGGTATTCTCTTTTGTGGTTTTAAGAAGTTCAGAAAGATCAAGATTAAATTCATACAAAAATCCGCATTAAAATAAGAATTAGACTAATGTGTACTCCAACATATAAATCATCAGGATTTCCTGAGAGTCATGATTCTTTGATTTTAAAATTTAATCATCAAAATATATACAATTAGATTTATCCATTAAGTTGCTTTAATATATAATACATGTTAGCAATCATACACCTGCATTGTATATGTGAAAATTAAATAAAGAAGTATTTAGAGTTGGCTTATTCTTTCTTCTCCAACCTAAACCACTAAGGTATTTCCCAATTACCCTAATCCCCATGATCACTCACTCTCAGTTTGCCCTTTTTTTCTCAGATACGATTCTCTATCCTAACTTTTTCTTCTTCACTATCTTTGTATCTTCTTCCCTATCAACTATTGACTACAGTGTTTGTATATTTGTTAGGTGCAAGTGTAAGAATCCCACATGGAAATATGAAACTTGTGTGAAGAGTTTATAAGAGGGAAGACCCATTAACCTATTGCCTTAAGGCTTTGAGTTATAGATGGTATCTAAAGCCCATTTGTGCAATCTTTCACAAAGCTCATTGGATTTCTCCCCATTGAAGGTATACTCTAGACCCTAACAATTGATATCAGAGCCGATGGTTCGGCTAGAAATCTCCCATGGTTAGCCTACCATGTGGAAAGAAGAGCTTTGTGGTATGACTCGTCTATGAAACCATGGTGAGTAGGTGAGACCACTTACAAAGCGGGTTTAGTGGAGTCAGTTTGATAAGCTTTTGAGGGGGAGTATAGCCTACCCCATCGTGAGACTCACACTTGAGGGGGAGATTGTTAGGTGCAAGTGTGAGAATCCCACATGGGAAATATGGGACTTGTGTGAAAAATTTATAAGAGGAAAGACCCATTAACCCATTGCCTTAAGGTTTTGGGCTAGATGGTGTCTAAAGTTCATTTGTGTAATCTTTCACAAAGCTCATTGGATTTCTCCCTATTGAAGGCATATTATAAATCCTAACAATATTTCAAATGTATAAAGGACACTTAGTGATTACTAATGGTTGGATTCGAGCTAGCTAAGCTCTTAATATGTGCCAGACACAACTAATATTCCAAAGGGTTCTTCGTTCATTTCCCCTTCTCTGTTCTGGTATTTATAATACTTGTTTACAATCATTGTAAATCTAGTTAGATTTGTTTTTTTTTTTTTTATGATCTAGTTACAAAACTTGTTATTTCAACTATCACATAACTAGCTTTAGTTACAATATGTTATTATTATATTTCTAAGAAATGTCTTAGGCTCTCCTTCTTCTAGGTTGTAACTTTGTATATAAACAAATTTTATCATAAGGGACATTTATACCAAAGTATATCAAAAATTGAAAATAAGGTTAAAAAAGGAATCAAGGTTTTAAGTAATTAAAAAATGAGATCAATATTTCACAAGATGAATTAGACAAAGAATTAATATTTTAAATGATTAAAAAATGGATCAAAGTTCTAAGTCGGTGCAAATGAACATAAAGAAGGAACCTCTTTTTTACACTACTTCATATAATGTTAATTTTTTTAATCATTTAAAATATTGATTCCTTATTCATGATCCATTTGGATTGTGTGTTTTTCATCAGTATCAGCATATGTATCTGTATCTATAGATGTATCTAAACTTTATATGTAAATATGTCTGATTTACAATTATATTTTATCTATATTTAGTCTATTTGATATTTTTATAAATACTGTCATATGTTTTTCATTGATATATATTTCTTAACAAACAATTTGCTAAAAAAATTGAAAAAAGTATCTGTCACCTGCCATATACCAAACGGGCCCCTAATCTTTTTTGTGAATATTGATTTTTCTTTTTATGCTTGAAATGTTGATACTTTATTTGAACTTATTCCTAATCATTGGTGCCTTCCAACATAATATACTCTTTATCGTAAATGAATCAAGTTAACTATATGAATGAAAGCTCCTTTTTGGCTGATCAATTGTAGAAATTAGAACCTTCATATGAGAAAATTAGAAAAAGGAAAACCATTGATTCTCTGGAAGGTAGATTGGGGGAATAAGAGGAAACCGGGGAAAAAAAATACACCATCGAGACAGAGAAAACTGAAAATATATAAAATGTTCATTCAGTTGATGAATAAGTTATTTTATTGTAGAGGATGATTGATGATTTGTTTGTAAAAAAATGCAAAGTTAGTGCTTAATTATATAATAATAGAATAGTTATTTTTAAGAGTTGATAACTCAATTATTAGCAAGTTATTTTACGCAACTAATAGGGAGTGCCGCATCATAAATTCTTGAAATAACACACTTGTTTGCATCCGCATTGCAATATTTTGTAAGTGTATCATTTGAATGCTCTAATAAAAAACTAAATACCCTTAAATATCAAGAGATCCAAAGCTAATTACATGCTTTTTTCAATTTCTTATTTCTTAATTCTCAAAAAATACACAAGATATATGGTGATTTAATTCTTTCAAATAGATAAAATTGCTTCCCAAAATTGATATTTAATTGTTTGAATTGAAAAGAAAAAAAAATATTGCTCTCCTTTGAAAGAATCAGCTCGTATATATGCATATATGACCTTCCATTTTGAGAATAAATGCACACCATTTCTCGGGAAAAAAATGATGGGATCTTACTTGCTACGAGTTTGTATAAATAATGAATAAATACCACTAAATTTTAATATATGATAATATTTTTGAAATATTATACTTAAAGAATCTTTTCTCCATAGTTTAACATTCAAAATAATTACCATACTATATAGTAGTCATCTCTCTGCTGTTATTCTTTATAATTTCAAATCCTTTTTATTTAGTGAATAAATATTTTAAAAATTCCATGCATCATGGCATACCATGTTTCAAAATTCAAATAGATAAATAAGACCCAAAATATATATAAAATAAATATATACACAAACTTATATTTAAAAAAAAAAGGAAACAAAAACATTGGTGCAAACCAGCCTACGAAAGGAAAACAAAACAAAATTAATGGTGTCTATTTCATCAAGTTGACCAGGTTGTCTAATTATTGCAGAAACGAAAGTCGCATAGCAGCAATGATAAATCTCAGAGATCAAATTCAGAAATTTTGCTTATCAATTCAAGTCAAACATAAAAGACTAGGGCAGGTGTAATCATATTTTCCACCGTAGGTGTTTACATAATAACTTTTAATAATTATTTCTGTCTCGTTTCAATTAATTGCCTCCCTTACCCAAATTCAAATTGACCAAGCATGTTTCAACAGGTAGAATAATAAGGTTAAAGATTGTATTCAATTACATTATCATTATATATTTAAAGCAAATCCTTTATTGTTAATTTATTGTGTCTTCACATCATATATGTAGGACCTCTTTACTTGATTTATATTGTCTTTGCTTCATGTATTTATCTTTCTAGCTATTCAAGCTGGCAAAAGTATTTGCATTCTTTGATAACATTTTTTTTTTTATTTTATAAACTAATAGTATTGTGACTATTCAATCTCCGGCTCTCTTTTGAATGTGCCCCGTCTCTTCTCAGAAAGACAAGCCAAACTATGAACAGTAAAGTTTACGTAAGTATATACAATTCATCAATTTATAAAATAATATATAAATACATCGAAAGTGTTAGACCACTCAGCTAAATCATTAACCCTTTTGAAAAGACACCAATTCTAAGCAATTTTTAAAATGTATTGTTCGTGAAAGTCCTTTTCACCCATATGGCATACTATGTTCATGTTCATCAAACGTCACGTTAACCAAAGGTTTAGTACTTGTCATCTTTAAAAAGTCGGGGCAACATCTATATAATAAAAAATAAAAAATAAAAATAAAAACCTGAAATTTTAGAGCTTCGAATCCCAAAAATAAGGATTAGTGGGCAGATTTTCAAAATTATTAATCCATGAAAATAATAGATAATATACTTTTCTTAAGACAATTTTGAGATTAATCTTCTTCAATAGTCTATATTAACTTATTTTCATATTGATTTAATTCAACCTTCTGATTTCTAATTCCTTTTGTTCAACAAACCTGGAAAGTGATATTGCTAGAGTTGATATGGATTGCTTGACGTCCTCTATATGCCTTTGGACTATGGCTATCCTTCCAGATGATTCATTCACTCTCTTTTCTACTTAGGAAAGTCTTGAATTAATGTTTTCAATAAACCCAATCTTTCATGCATCATATTTTATTCCAGAGCATCATCAATCTACCAATTAAGAACATCTTCTACTACATTGCTCTTTCTTCTATTCCCCTTGGGATTCCTAATTTTGGGAGCATGCCTTTATAGTACTCATCAAGCTCATATTTATCAAGAGGAGGAAACTCCTCTTTTTCTTCATGACCTCCCTGAATCATATAGAGTTTCCTAAGTTTGTTTTCCTTCCTGCTTGAAAGGGATTAATGAAGATGGTTCTAGATGAGAAATTTATTTATGAGTGGCCTCAAGAACACTTGTAAAAATTCTTCAACACTTCCTTCACTCATTGACTCTTTGCCCGAAATTGTACTAGTTATTGAGATACTGTTGAAGGGCAACAAGATGTGGAAGCTTGAAATCCTCTTTTTTGGTACGTAAATTCTCTTTGGGCCCTTGGACATTGAGTCCTTTTCCTCATCATGTTTTTCTTAAAAGGTCAAGAGTTGGTAGCATTCAACTTGTTTTATCATGCACTCCTCTACCCTTATATGAATCGTCTAGAGATCCATTTAGAAGTCAAATATGGATCTTTGAAGAGAATGTAATGATCAATACCTTGGTGGCTAAGGTATCACCTTATTATCATCTTTAAAGGACTCTATAGATGAATTCTCTTTAGGTTCCTTTGGTGGTTCATAAGAAAACATATATTACCACTTGTCATAATCTTTACCAAGAGGTCCCATAATAGGATCTCCTTGTTGGTCCCTTCTCTAAAAGGTAGAATTAGAGCCCTTTTTTTTTTTTTTTTTACTTTCTTCTTTTCCCTATTTTGTCCTCATCTTCATCAAGGAAATTCCTCTCAACATAAAAGTCATCATAGAAGCATTCAAAGTTGAAATATTGATTGTCCACTATATGAGTTTGCTCCAAACTAGACTAGCATTCTTCATGATGAAGGATAGGATGATCCATTGGAGTGTCTAATTAGGCTTAGGATTAGCCAAATAATCTTTGCTTGTCAGAACACTACTTTAATAGATTGGATCATGAATAAAGTGGCAAAAATAAATGGTGTCATTTTCCTATCTTCTTTCCTTTTGAAATTGATGGTATTGGTATCATCACCTTCCAAAAAAATGTAAGGTCTATAGATTACGTTGGTATAGTACTCTGCTCATGTTTTGCATAGCTCATTAACCATTGCTTAAGTAAAAGCTTTATGAGTTCTAATCTCTAGAGTTGCCTTAGTGCATGTATACATTTATGGGTATGCTTGGTATCCATTGAGATGATCAGAGCCTCATCTCTAGTTTCATTATCATGAAGGTTTAGATTAAAAGCTTGATTCTAAACTTTGTACGTCATTTGGTAATGGAGTATGAATGATCTTTTATTCATTACTCCCCTAAGTATTTGAACTTGAACTTTCAAGGAATTAGGGAATACGATCATATAGAGGAATAGTGTAGTTTGTGAACAACATTACACACACCGTTCTAGCATTCAAAGGGGTTTCAATAGTACCAATGCATGATTTTGGGTACTTTAGGTACCTTAAGTCAAGTAGGGCAATTATGGTGACTACCATCATACTTTTATGGTCATGTAAGGTTAGGGCTAACCTTACTACTCCAAGATGCAAATGAATGAATTTTTAGGCGAGCAACTTTCTAGGTAGCTTTGGAGGAATTTGGAGGATCATAAATTGTTTTTCTTCCATGGCTTTTAAGATAAATTGATCAAATATGGTGGATTGAACATACTATTTGCCTTGTGAGGGCAGAGGTTTGATTAGAGATTTAGTGGATGAGATGGTAGATTGAGGTCGAGTAAAATTTGAGTTTAGATTTACAAGTGGAAGAGGGGTATTATCTATTTTCTTATCTTTAAGGTAAGAAACATCATATAGGTAGTCTATTTTACTTTCATGGGATGTTTTAACAACATTAAAGTTAGCTATTTGGCTGTTCTACTGGTGTAGTGTTTAAGATACTTTTAGTAGATGAACAAAAGTCACGGTTTAGTGAAATAAGAGTGCAATTTCCTTATTATTTATCAACAACTAAATACAAACAAATTATCAAACATATGCAATGCAATCATCACATGCAACCATCTTGTAACATGCATAAAGTCTAAGTTTGACACCTCCCCCCCTTTAACCTTAGGTTAGGGAATATACAATTTTGTCGGCAGTCAGGCTGCCCAATATTAATGCACTTATATTGTAACCCTTAGGATTCCTTAAATGTACCCCCTACCTAAGATATTGTAAAATTTGTCGTAGGTTCAATCGTCCAAATGATTCCTTTACCCCACGAACACCTTAATTGTGGTTTGGAGGTAGCATAGAATACCTCAAATGCATTATTGGGGCAAGATCTTTAAAAACTTACAATAAGACTTAAAGCAATAGTCCAAACGTGGCTTCGCAGTTCATGACTTCCTTTGATTTTTTCAGTTCATTCCACAAAGCTAGAAACTAGAATATGGATTATAAATTCAAATAGAGATCATTTATAATCATTTACTTTATATCTATTTCCTATTGTTCCATCATCGGGTGGTGACAGTAATAATTGATGCAATTTCTACGCAAAGTGTGTTTAGTTTTATTTATGATCTAATAGACATTATTAGATTCAGGGGTGATCAATCAATATATAATTCAATTTTGGTAAGGTCATGCGGAGAAACATACTTCACACACAAGCAGGCAATCAAGTGAGTCAAACACAAACATCAAACACAACATTGGTTATTACTTCTTTGAATTAGTAGTGATTTTGGCAAATACAAAAATAGCATTATCAATAGTTTTCAAAATGACAACCTTGATTGGCAAGGTGACTATTGTGTAATCCATAAGATCATTATTTATGGCTTCTCATCACTATCATTTTCCACTAAACAATATGTAAGTTAAGGAATATTTTTTTTAATATTATAATCTTATCTTTTTCAGTAACAATTATTATTATTCAAAGTTTGACTTTCGACTATATCCCATCACTCATTCGGGTGGTAATTATTATTTGTTTAAGCTAACTAAAACAAATGTATTTTATTTTATTTTTATTTAAAACTAAACAAAGGTAGAATAGGTTTAGCACTTGACGTCGGTCAAATCTGTTCATCGATCTAAAGTGGATTGATTGGGTGTCGATCGGACCACAATACTAGCCAAATGGTTGAAGGGAGGCATTGATCAAACAGTGTCATAACAATGACTGGACAATGGTGATGTGAATCATTTAGTTGATAAAGGAAAGACAATTAGACATGATGTATAGACACTGACTGGATGCTAATATTCTTCTTCTTTGCAAAAATTTTTCTGAAATTTTCAATATTTGAAGTCAATTTTGATAGGTTCAATCCATTAGCCACCAATAACTTGAAAAAGCATAAATCATGCTATAATAGGTAAATAAACAACATTATAGCACGTCAAACATAGAGAAAAAGTAGTGAATCATTGAAATTCACACTTATTGTGGCCTCATATCATCTTATCAAAGTAATATGATAATTGACTTGAGAAATCGAAGCTTTCGCTTAAATTACATGAAAAACATTTCTATGCTTAAGGAATACAACTATATAAGTTTAAACTAGAAGTTCACATAAAAATTTGATAATGAATTAATTTTGCGCTCTCGTTGAGTTATTGAACATCTATGTTTGTATGAAACTAGAATTTGGCGGAACATTGTCAAACTTACTCTTATTTTGTAAGATATAAGGCCACAATCCCAATGGAGCTTAACATTTTGAGAATCACTAAAATTGTGAGAGATATTGATTTGAATATCAAAGGTTTACAATGCTCATCGAAAAGCATTTTCTCCAAATGAAGGGTTTTTTATGATTGGAAAAAGCAAGTGAAATGGTGAACGGCATTGAAAAATGAAATTTAATGATTTTTATGGTTGATTTTATTTCTTTGAGTAATGAAGGTAGTAGATAATTTCCATTGCTCGAGTCCATTTGGTATAGGAGTGATGACCTATTATAATGACCAACCTCTAATACTTTTACATGAAAATCTATGTGCTTACTAAATTAAATGTCCAAAACACTATCGCATACTTAGAATTTCTAATTAAAGGTTTCTAGTTTTTAATTTTATTATACGTTATAGTTTATTAAATTTTTAGGTTTAAAGGTTAAATAATTAGGGTTTCTAATATTTTAAGGCCTAATTGCATACTAAGCTACATTTTAATTACATAATCTTATATTCAGGTTGTTCTAAAATTACAAATTTCATAATAGCCCATTTTATTAAAATTATTTACGGTGAAATATAGTCAATTTTAAGTTAATTGGGGTTTCAAAGAGTACTTTGTTAAAATTTAAACTAACTATTTAAGTTGTAGTTTAGTCATTTAAAAAAAAAAAACTTTTGAAATATTTTTAACATATGTGTATAAGATTATTATTAGCAACAAGACTTACTAAGTGAGTTAGAGAGAAAAAGAGAGAGAGAGAGAGAGAGAAAAGTGATAGGATAAGACAGAGATAGAATTATGAAGAAAATTTAGGGAAAAAAAGAAAAGAAGAAGAAAAAGAGAAGTCAATCTTGGCTAAATCTTTGTTATTTTTTTGTTGGAAATTTAAAAAATCTTATAAAAAAATTAACAAATCTCACAAATGCATATAAGATTCATTTAAAAAAGAAAACAAAGACGATTCAAAAGTTAAATTAAAATGGGTTTCCTTTTTATTACGATTCATGTACAAAAATTGAAAAAGAGAGGAAAAAAAACTTGTGTATTACTCTTCAAAAAACAAGATTATATACAACTTTTTGGGAAGAAAATCATAAAATAACAAGGACAAATATCCTTCTCTCTCTAAGAGTTCACTTTGAAACTTCATGAAGTCACTAGGATAGAAGCTTGAAGCTTCAAATCGCCAACAACAACTCCATGATCACTAGTTCATGTTTGTTTTTCTAGGTTATTGGTAATTTGGTCAAAGTTTTGTATCATAATATCCTTATTATGTCAAATTTGTGTTTTATTACTAATTTAATGTGTTTGACATGTTTTGGTGATAACTTTTATTACTAACAGGTTTTGCATTGCAAATTTATACACTTTATGTTAGTAATTATTTTTAGGGTAAATGTTATGAATGGTACTTAAATTTTGGCAAAATATACAATTAATTACCTGAACTTTAAAATTGATCGATTTAGTACCTAAATTTTAAAATTGATGAATTTAGTATCTAAAAATGCTAACCAATATCACGGATGTATTATTGGCATGCATAAAAAGTTTTTTTAGGTACTAAATTGATCAATTCCAAAGTTCAAATACTATATTGATCAATTTCAAATTCCAAATACCTAATTTCATATTTTGTCAAAGTTTAGGTACCATTCACAACATTAACCCTCAAATTTATATAGTTACATGTGTTGATTTCTCAATTCTCATTAAATAATCACAAATTCACATACTTTTTCACATTATTTTACAATAGTAGCATTCACATGGTTTTCAAAAACTACCTATTTTTTTTTCATAAAAATCACATATTTACAAAGATTGTATTTACAAAGATTGCATATTTTGTTCACACAATAGTTATGGGATAAATGTCACATTTGGTATCCTCATTTTACCAATTTACTATCTACGAACTTTTTAAATTCATTTATCGTATATTGAAAAGATAATTCATTGCAAAATTAAGTGAAGTTCAAGTAACTAATTACAAATTTTGACAAAGTTCAGGTAGTTAATTATAAAAACAAACAAGTTTTAGGCAATTTATCTATGCTGTTAAATTTTAGATAGTTGATTATATAAATTGACATAATTTAGGTACCAAATATGACATTCACCCTTAATTATATTTATGGCATTTTTGCATGAAAAATCAATTTTGTCACTTAGATGCGTTTTTCACAAATAAAAGGAAAATTTTCAAATTTGGTACCAAACTTTTTACAAAAATTTATTTATGTACCTAAACTTTGAAGTAATCAATTAAATACCTAATCAAACTTTTCATAACTATTTTTGCTATCTTACTAACAATGTTTTCGCTCTTTCTTGACGTTAAAGACAAACCTATCAGTGTTAAAAAGTCTTTGAATACTAGTAAAAGTTCAATAATATATTGTTTCTTTCACGTCAACAAATAGACCAAACAGTGTTAAAAAATAGTGAAAATGATTTTAAAAGTTTGATTAAGTATTAAATTCACTATTTTTTTACCATGATGCATACATTGCTTTTTTTAAGAAAACACCATTTTTTATAATCCAGTTAGCATTAAATCAACCAAACTTTATTTTGTAGAAAAATATTTAGTTTCTATCTGAATTCATCATGTTTACTCCAATCCAAAGTATAAATTATAACCACCACGATTTCATCATTTCTATGTTTCATTTATTCGCAAGTCAAAATACCTTTTAAACTCCAATGTCACTCTTTTCTACTTCGTACTTATCAAATTTTCTACATCCAAGAATAGAACAGTATAAGAAACTTACGTGGTTTTCTTGTAACAAACACTTTGTATTCTTCTCTACTATTTTCTTAAGGAATAATGCTCAATTTGGTACCTAAAGTTTGACAAAAAACCAATAAGGTATTTAAACTTTAAAAAATTTAATTTAATAGCCATTTGAATTTTTCATGCTCCTAAATATTACCTCACTTAATATTAAATCATTGTCTAACACATCTTCATCATTTTAATAGACAATAAAAAAGTGGGATAGTGTATCATGTAGATTCTAAAGTCTCTTGTTACTACCAATGTTAAATATACACCATATCACGGCATTATATATATAAGCATCTAGAAGAGTTATTAGATCAAAACTTACTTTGAGTCTATACCATTACATATGTTGAACACATATGCACTAACTGATGAAGAAAATGTCATCTTGTCTTAGTGACCATTAAAATACCTAAAATACAAATTTCAATAAAAATAGCTTATATAAAAAGGCATAAGCATATATGTAAATGGCATTATATAACTAATATAAACATTCCTAAAGGACTCAGTTATAGAATGGTGTTCCAAGTGGTTTTTGAGGATCACTCTTATAAACCACATTAATTGATTTGTTTGAAGCCTTGCTTGTGATTTTCACCCTTGAATATTTTGAAATTCTGCATCTTAAATTGACTTATCAAATTCAATCCATACTTATTTGTACACCATTCCTACTAATTTATTATTTGATGAATTGCACCTTCGATGGACCAAACATTGACATTGCCTATCGAAATAGAGACAATTGGATCATAAAGAAGCTTGCCATTAGACATATTAGGTCCATCAATAAAGCTATAAATGTGATTTTTAAGATGAGTATAATGTATCTCTATCTAATAAATGTGTAGATATCTATAGGAGATTATAAAAGGGGGATTCAATTATTTTGATCTAACCAATTAGATGAATTACTTCTAAAGTAATGAGTTACATAAGAACAGAATGCTGCTAACTGATGAGAGTTACTTTAGAAATAAAATAAAAAAAAAAATCAAATCAAATCAAATTCATTTGGATTTTTTTCTCAATTTCAATAAAATGGAACCGGATTGTATTACAAGAAGAACAATTTAATGATAAATGGATAGATCAATTTATAATCAATCGTATTTGGCATAGGTATCATTATTTACCTCAACAAATGGAGGAGGACTTCCAAACCTTTTTTTTTTTTAAAAGCAATTAGAGAGCACGCCAAAACTCTCCTAACTTTAGTGGGCCACTATTGTAAACAAAATATGAGGAAACAAAAAGCAAAAGACAAGGACAAAAAAAAAAAAAAAAGGCAAAATCTTATGCTTAGATTTAATTTCCATCTTTTGGGAGGAAAAAAAAGTAAAAGAGAAAATAAAGTGAAAGGATGAAGACTTTTTAGATGCCGTTGACTTCATTCTCAACGGCCATGATGAAGCGTGTGTCGTCTGTAAGAGACAATATGATAATCTTTTTGTAACAAAATATGAAGTTAACTTTGTCTCTCACACACTTCGCTTTCCCTGACATATCACAAATGATGTTCCAAATCAGACACTATCAAACATGTTAGCGAACAATTAACAAAGAGATCAGTAAATTTTGTTCTTACAGTCGAGTTATTATCAATCATTTTTTACTCAATAAAATTGCTTTGCTTGAGCAAAAGATCAATCATGATAAAGAAATAGCCAAAATTAGTGGTCCTTTAGCTAGGTGATCTTATTTTGGAATAGTGTTGCCATCTGTGGATTGGAGATTGGCTGGGCTACTTCGGGAAATGGTGGATGTTAGTTGGAATCATTGTACTAGATAATTTTGGGCTTATATTGAATACTCAGATAGATAATAAGTTTAAAGATTGTGAAAATGGGGATAAGGGAAAAAATAATAAATTGTAACTTAAGAAAAAAAACCACAAATTCATACTATATAAAAAACAATAATAATGCCATAAGTACTATATTTAAAATCATTTCTTATAATATGATTTCATTTTACTAAAGAATCATATTTCCAAGACACGATTTGATACAGATTGGAAATTGAAATCCTATCTTGAAAACATAATTTTTTTAGTAAGTTGAAATCATGTTTTCAAGATTATATTTTAAGTACCAAATTTAAGTTATTATTTTAAAATGTTTGAATTTCCAAAATTATTTTAGAAAACGTTTTTTCCCCTCTTTTCCAAGTGAAATGTGAGTATATGTGTGTGAAATTGAATTTTTGAATATATGAGATATATATACAATAAGAAAAAGTACCATACATTGAAATGATAGTTTGATGCCATATGTTATTCTACATACATTATAATTATTCGTCCTAAAGTGCCTTTCTCTGCGTTTTTTGGATGGGTTTTTTCCCAGCATCTCCTCATCACCCATTATTGCATATGTTGACAAATACGCTGAAAGAAGTAGCAACTGTGAAAAACCATCTCCTTTTGCATTAATTAGCAAAAAATTAAAAAAAATGCTTTATATGTTGACTTATATTTTTAGATAAAGCATCACGCTTCATTATATTCTATATTAAAATATATACAAACATATTTACATATGCGTACTTATATACATGTACGTGTACATGTGAGTGATTTATAATCCTAATTCATAGTGCTTATCAATAATGTTTAAAATGGGACAAACAATTTGAGACATATCTGTGATGATTTACAAAGGTGGTAGGGTTTTAAGGGGGTGGATTTTGGTTAGAGGATATCTAGTCAAGATTCTCATACTAGAAGGTGATTTTAGCATGGGGACCCATCCTTGCCCTCTTACCACAACATTCCTTTTCATCCTATTATGGAGAATATAATGGATGTCCCCCTAGACCTTTTAGGTTGGGACCTTGGATGCCCTACAACACCATACCAAAGACAGAGAAGAGAAAGAGAAAGAGAAAGAGAGGACCCAAGGAATGATGTTTCATCCTATATAGGCTTGTAATGGAGAGACCCTAGATCCAAGTCGTCTGGATTCTACGAAAGAAGGAATACGCATTAGATTTAGTACGACTTGTTTGTTGGTATGTACAAGTAAATGACTTACACTTGTTGAGAAATGACCAAAGGACGATGGTGACTGTTCATTGAGCTTGCTCTTTGACCTAAAGGCGTGTGATGAATATTATAAGTTTATTTTTTGTCGGTGAAAATCGGAATTCTGTGCCTAGATAGTTCCTTAAATTTTATAGCTTTATGATCGAATTATTGCATAGGTAAATAACACTGGGGAAATAATATTCATAAATTGATTAAAAAAAAAGAAAAATGGTGCTAAAACTATGCTATAAATTTTCTGTGTTTCCACAGAAGTCGTTCAAAATTTTTTTATTTTAACTGAGTTGTTTGAATTATTCTTATTTATATAAAAACATAATCAAATATTTTATTTTTTAAGTGAGTCCATTGAGTCAGTTGTCTTCCTATGGTTGTACTATGTAATTTTAGTTCATAAATTTAATATATTTAAATCATTCCTTAAAAATATACAGACTTGATTAAATTTTGGTATAAATTTGAAGACTTGCTCGATTAAAATTTGAAGTACTTTTATGTAAATTTCTTCATAAAAAATTGCCATTTTTTGTGAACCAAAAACAGCCAATAATTTTTTCCCTTGTTTTATATTTTCCTTATAAGTTATATACCTTCTTGTACTCCTAAAATTGTGGTTTACTCATATACCTGCATTTTTTTTAAGTAAATTTTAGAAAATTTTATAGTTTTATAATATTTTTTTTGTAACCAGTCCTATCGATTATTTATTGAATTGGATTCATATATAACCGAGATTCTACCACTATTATACTTAATATATGGCTTACTATATTTATTTCAATAATCAGATAAGTTTATCAAATTTTAAAAGCAAATTTCATATGACTATTTTGGTAAATCAAGGGATTTTTTTTCAAATTCTAGAAATTGCATGTACCCCTAATTTTATTTTAAAAAAAGTTTATATTTACACCCCTTAAAAAGCTAAGATAATAAATGGCATGTAATTTAGTTAATATGGCACTAATGAGTTAGTATAATAATATATATATATATATAATTAGAGCATGTTTAAAAATTTTGGAATTTTAAGAAATTAAGAAAAAAATAAAAAATCTATTGGAGACTAAAGAATAAAAAATTGCACAAATTTTCAGATAGAATTTGTAGGTTTCAAGTCCAAGGAAAAATTGACACCAAAGATATAGTTGGGAAACTTGCAATTATTGTAAAGTGTAAAAAACTTTCGGAATTAACCATTAGTTTATCTTGATGTATTGAATAAGAGGAATTGAATTCCAATTCAATAAGAATGTAATAAGGTTGTAACAACTATTATGATATTCACTTAATATAAAAAATAAGATAAAAAATTATTTGAGTTGAATGTAACATATCTATAATGCTCATTAGCATTATCATAGAGAAAAAAAAATAATTATGTATATGATATTTTCAAAATAAGAGTATTTATAATAAAGTTGGAAAATAAACCAATGAATGATAATTCATAGATATGAGGACATAAATTGCTATTCATTATATAATAACAATTCATTATCAATTATCATTCATCTCAAGTGAACAATATAAGAGCACATTTATCCCTAAACTCCTTATAGTTAGAGGTAAAGCTGATATTATAGTGTTTACTTGAAACGAATGATAATTCATATCTCTACCCTATGAATTAATGCTCTATTTTTTAACATTGTCATTAATATTTCTGTCTTGAAAATAACACATATACAATTATCCTCTCTATAATAAATACATAAGCATTATAGATATTTTATAATTTACTCTAATAATTACTTGTTTTAGTTTTTACACTAAGTGACTATTGTAATAGCCATTACAACCCTATTGCACTCTATCTATTAAGCAACTCTTTACTTTATCCTAATTACTTCAATAGAGTTACTTATCTACATTTTTTTTAAGTTTTTGTAGGTCCCCTTTAATTTTATTACCTTCATATTTTTTCATAAAATTTAAATAAGTGTAAAAGACCAATGCAAGGACGAGCGAAAGAGTTGCTTTTTGTAAAAATTAAATAAGTGTAAAATAACTAAAAGGAGGAAGAGTGAGAGGATTGCTTACTCATGCAACTTTGGTTACTAGGTATCCCCTTTATTGCCCAAGCAACTACTACATCATCCATATCCCTTGAATTTTACAGCAAGTGCTCAGAGATAAAGATTCTCTAATAATAACTTTACAGAAAATGATAAGAAAATTAATAGTTATTCATATCAAGTAAATGAGCTGTAAATAATTTGGCTAAACTTTTACTATTTATTCAACAGTTTACTTGACCTACCTACTATATAAGCTTTACAAGTCTTTTCCCTTTGTTTTTTTACCCTTTGCAAAGATCCTAGAGAGTTCGGATATGTTCTCTGAAATCTAAGGAAAGCCAGAATCAGTTAATGTGATAAGAATTAAGGAAACTTTTACTCTTTGAATTTCCTAAATTATGATGAGTAAACAGGTGATAGTGAAACATGCTTTCCGATAGAAAATTATGAAGATGGAATGAGGTCATAAGATCGTTGAATGGAAGGGTTTGCTATAATGGATTGACTATGACTACACTATGATGGATTGCTCACAAACAGGCGTTATCTTTGGTGAATTATGAAATTGTTGGTGGTGGAATATCACGATATTATTTCGAGCTAAGAATTAAGGTTGGAATCTTCACTCACTTTATTATGAATTGTTAGTTGTTATTGAGTGAAGATACAAACCGATAGCAGAGATTACAACATTCGATTTGAGAATTATGAAATTAAAGTGAAATTAAGGCTCCGTTTATTTTAATGAAATGTTTTTCAGGTTTTTATTTTACTATGTTGTTTAAGGAAAAATAGTACAATTAATGAAAAATATTTTTCATTGTTTTGGAAAACATAAACTTATTCATAACTTATTTTTGGAAAAAACAACTTATGGGATATAAAAGCATAAGCCATTTTTCCATCGATTTATGAATTCATTTAGCAATCATTTTTTTATCCAAACGTATTTATTATTAATTTTTAAATATTGTTTCTTTAGATAGATTTATTTCTTATTATAATATATGTATTTTTTTAATTTTTTATTCTTAAAATATATAAGTTACCTTTGAAGTTATACAAACGAAAAAAAAACTATTTTTGTAAAATTAGCCAAACATATTACAATATGTTACTTCTCAAGAAAATTTTTTCAAAAAAAGACGATTTCATTAACATTTTTTTTTCCTCAAAACAAATGGAACCAAGAAGAATACTTGGATTCAATTAGGATTTGATTTCAACACCAAAAATTGATTATGGATTGGAGAAAATAAGTGATCATTAATTGTGAAATTGACAAAAATTTGATTATTGATTGGAGAAAATAGATGATCATTAATGGTGAAATTGACGAAAATTGAGCCAACATATATAAAGACTGGATTTCTATAAGAACACCCAGAAAAGAAAAAAAGAAAAAAGCAAACAAACAAACTAACCAAACAAAACAAAACAAAAAACTTAGGTGGATAGATATCAAAAAGGGCGTGCATTGATCGTCCCAACAAAGCGAGTTATTAATATAATAAAATAGCCATGCATTGGTGAGCTACTTCAGCAACAATCCTCCGATGGAGCATACATACCACTTTGTAATGATTAATTAAATCGAGATATGGATTAATAATACTGCTTTAAAGCCTTAGCAATGGAAAGATACAAATTTCTGAAGAGAGGTACAAAAAAAGGAAGTACATGCTTATTACAAATCACAACTCGTGCATTGCAGCTACTAGTTAACCGCAAGTCTAACACAAAGTAGCAAATTTAGGGGATGTCAGTCCCAAAAATAATCGAAAGTTCACAAAAATTACTTTAGCTTTCAGAAAAATGTCATGGAAGGGAAATGCAGTCTTCCGCTACATTTACTTTAGCTTTCAGAAAAATGTTCTACTGTATTGCTGTTCTCCTCCCAAAAATTAAGTTTGCTTTACATCCACTACATCAAACCTTTTCCTTTTCCCTATTATCGTCAAAAAGGTAAATATACATCGACCTTTGTCCACTACAATAGTATCACACTATCACTTAGCAGTCTAAGGTGATCTCCCAACAGTGAATAGATAAAGGAATTTAAAATAAAAAAAAAAAAACCTGTCAGTGTGTCTCCGTTCAACCAACCAATCTCACTCCTAGCAATAATCCCTAGGTTTAGCTGTAAGTGTATACAAAGACGACGTATGCTGTCGGGCAGCCGGTAATCCATATAACTTTTTTTCTTTTTATCTTTTCTTTTGTTTTTATTTGTTTTATTTCAAAGGTTATCTATGTTTTTCCTTTCTTTTTTCTTTAATATATTACAACCACTAGGAAAAAAAGATTTTTTTTTCTTTTTGTTGTCATAAAAGAAAAGAGCTAAACCTGATTCTTTTTGGTTAAAAAGTCAATGTTCCCACCACTCAACAATGCCCTAAAACTTAAAATTATACACGGATTCTAACACTTTATTTGGGAGGTTAAAATGAATTAAGAAAAAAAATTATGAAAGGAAAGAAAATGAATGAAATGAATCATTAGAAAATTTAAAACCTTTCACGTGTCTGGATTAGGAGTGCAAATAAACCAATCCAATTTATAAACTACTTGAGTTTTGTTCGATATTTATTCGAGTTTGATTTGAAAATAGTCTAATCAAACTTAAACTCGAACTCGAGCTATTCAAATAGTTTATCGAGCTGAACTTGTACTTTATATGTTTATCTCGATTAGTTCGAGCGCCTAATCAACTTTTATTGAGCTTGAGTTAAACATAAATGTTAATCCAATTCAAATTGAGTTTTTTTTTTTTTTTCCATCACAATTGAGGGGGGTGGGGAGATGATTTGAATCTACTCCCATTTGAGAAACCAATAGAGATGCCACTAAGCTAAAGGACTATTGGTTAATTTGAATCGAGTTTAGTTATTAATATTATTTTAATTAAAATTTAAAATATTTTTTTGATAAATTGAGTCTAAACGAGCTTAATAGAATCAAACTCGAAATTATATAGTTTTATTTTGAGTCAAACTTGAGCTTGAGCTAAAATATTAAGCTCAGTTAAACTAGAGCCAAATTCAAACTTTGAAATTTTAAATCAAACTCATATTCAAGTTCAACATTGTACCATCTTGATTCGACTCATTTGTAGCCTTAGTTTGGATAATGAATGTAAGGAAAATGGATGAAATTTTAATTAATATTAAAGATAAAATAATATATAATGGTAAGTTATTTATATGTCTTGATAATAAGTAATTTAAAAATAATGGGGTGAACATAATTTAAAAAAAAAAAAAAAAGTTCCCTTTCCCTTCTTATTCACTCTATTTTAGAAGGAAAAATAAAATTGCGTGACCTACGTAAAATATTACATTCATTTCCCTTCTTCTTGTCTTTCCCTCCATTTCCTTGCCCAGCTTATTCATTCATTCCTAAACCCTTTGTGTAAAACTTAAGGTAATATAAGTATATGTCAAAGAAAATAATAAATACTGCATCCCTCACTTTTTTTTTTTTTTTTTTACTGTTTGGCCGTGGTCACTACTTGCCAAAGTTAGTGGCATCACTGTGAAACACAAACATGTATCTTATCCTAATTAACTCCAAAAGACAATTTACAATCTTTAGCATGGCTTGATGTCATGACTCAGTCATTTTTTTTAAATTGTTCCGCTGATTTTACTAATTCCTGTTCTCTAGCGCTTTAATTAATAATATTTCTAGATAGTTGATTATGAGATTCTCACAGCTATGACTAGATAGGATTAATGACTGATTCTCATTATATATATCACCTACTTATAGAAATCTTTTCTCCACCGGCCACCATAATTACAATTATTAATGAAGATAGTCACCTATGATAAATTATAGTACAAGATAACAGCACCGAAAAGAAAAAAACAAAAATAGGAGCTCCAATATACAAAAAGGATGATAAGATAGGTGAAAAACCAGTATAATGAATGCACGAGATGCCTGATTTCATTTCACACATACCCAAGTGAAAAATTATAGGATTAAGAATATTTTTGAACCGAATCATGAACCGGAGGGAACAAAAAAGCACCATTTTGTGATTTGGTTAGTTTAACACAATAAACCCACTACGCTTTAAACGAAATCAATCTACCTAGTTGAAAGAACTAATAAAAAAGAATCACTTGTACAAGAAGTCTTTATTTTACTTTTTATACGTACGATTGATTTTCCTGAAACCCTTTCTTCATGACTTTTAATAACCCTTGAAACTTTTAAATCAATACCTCTAGGTATAAAGATTTCTTCCTAAGTGGAAAAGTAAATATATTTATTCATTATAGGGGAAAAAGACAAAATAAATAAATAAGTTTAACTTTGATGTAACTAATAAATTAAATACATCAAGAGACAATAACAGAGACCATAGAAAACAAATGCAATCTGAACCATAAATCTAACCACATAGAACTATTTAAAAGTAATTTTAGGTTCAACCCCATACTAAAAAATAAACCATTAATAGGTTTTTTTATTTTCAAAGAAAATTGTAAACTGCACTCTGATTTCAATTCAACTATGATTTATCCACTGCTTACGGCATGATAAATATAAGATATATCAAAATTTTAAAAAAATAGAAAAGAAAAAAAAATGCAAAGGAAAGTGTCAAAAAATATTTACAATTAGACATGTCCAAAGTCTAATATTCAAAACATGTTTTATCATGTTGATTAGCCAATATTTTTTCGTTTCATCTTAACTATATTGTCATTAGAGTTAAGTGGACAACCCTGTTGTATGAGATACCCACTCGTACCTGCTCAACCAGGTATAATATAAATAGGTATTAAGAGTCATAAGGTAGGGTATAAATACATATTTTTCATAATGTACTTTAATATGGTATGATACAGATAAGGTCTTCATACCCTATATGACCTTGGCACTTGTACTCTATTTAGAGGGTATGGGTTCTAGGGTATCATATATCTATCTTATTAAATATATATAATAAAGTTAATTAGAAATAAATAATCATATTCCATTTTTTTTATTTTGCAACCATTTATGCTCAAGATTATTATTTATATACTATCTTCAGAAGTTTTTATAATAGAACAATTTATACTATTTTGTTTTGAAATGATTTTTTTATTTTTATATTAGAAGAACTACGAATATATATATATATATATATACTTGAACTCCTAAATTATATGTAGATATTTTTTATCTTCTAAAACCAAATAATATATTAAAAGTTTTTAATTTTAAAATGTGTTGCAAGTTTTATAATTTTGTTTGATACCATATAAATAGGTACTACAAATATTTATTTAAGTTTCAATTTTCACGCATAAACATATTCTATATATTACGGAATTTATGATATTAACAAATTACTTTTTAAATTTCTTTCCACATATTGCTTATATTGAACATATGAAAATATGATAGCGTTACATATTTAATATCTTATAGATTTCAATTAAAAAAAAAACTATAGGTTTCATAGGATACCATACCCTATAAGTTTTACAATATATAAGATACAAGGTGGATACAAAGCACTATGAGATAAGTTCTATGTATGAAATTTAATACCCTATACCTAATAGGATAGGATACAGTATTACTTTGTGTCCTACCCACCTTTAATTATCATCCTAAAGTCTCATTAATAGATCAAAATTAAAAACCAGAAAGCATACTATCAATCTATTATACACCTCAGAGACCGATTCTGACCCGAAAGCAATCGGTGAGCTAATTCGATTTTCCGGACTTTTTTTTAGTACAAAGAACAGCTAATTATGATATACTTAGGGGTATCAAGCCTACAAATTCCAACGATAAAAGAATTCGGTTGGCATATGATGGAACACAAGAGAGCAGCACCTTCTGTCCTGAGATGAGAAATGATCTCATATGCTGGTTTCAATATGAAACTTCTTTTATAAGTGTTACTCTTTTAATGGAGGACATTATTAAAGGTGCGTGAATCTATGACCCATAGGAAGAGCATTGTCCACCTAATTTTAGCTATAGGAAAGGTGACAACCTTGTTTCAGACTTGGTCGTTCCCATGTAAAACTAGCGAGTCGACCAACTAATAGGCTTCCTTGTCCAATTCAGAGCGACAGTGGAGATGCACTAGTAAACACTTGACTTCCAATGAGTGGGTCTAGTAGGAAGTCGTTGTCTAAGCTATATAATGATGAGCCCCATAACTAGTAATGGCAAGAAGGGAAATAAGGATGACACTATTACATTTGGTATATGAATTTTAACCAATAATTTAATTAATTTTTTTTTTATATTTTGAAATTGTTAATTTTAGTATTCGTTTAAACTATTCACAATCAAATAATACTACCCGTGTTAGCCTCATCTCAAAAATCTATCTAGTTTTTTTTTTTCTTTAAACAATTATAGACTACCTTGTGTCTTAAATGACTCTTTCAATAATAATAATATTTTACTTAAGATATTTAAATAGTGGAAGTGGCATATGGCAAGATGAGTTAATACAAATAGTGGTCCATAATTATAAATAATCATAAATTTTAAGCGAAATAAATTTATTAAAATAATTGTTATAAGAATATGTGACTGCTCATGATTGTAAGGAAAACTAATGACACAAAGAACTCAACATAGACTTAACATAGATATATAAATAACTTCCAAAAAATTAATTAGGGGTTAAAATTGACAATACTTATATTTAATTAAACAATCTATTAAAATTTAGATATCAAATCCAACATTTTCCATATATTATTCTCTAAGTTTTCTGAGTGCTTCCTTGTGAGGTAATACTTAATTAAAGAGGCAGGCAATTGCAGAAGAAGGTGTCAAAATTTGATCCCAATTAACCCCACACCACTACATATGAGGACTCCTTCTTTACCACCCACCCTTCACTTTTCCAATTTCTATTTCCAAGGATACATCCTTATAGTCCGTTCACTTGAGATAAATAACTATTCATTCCTCCTTGTTCGATGTAAAATTATTATTACAGTGTTTAGGTCAGGGGAACATCAATTTATAATGAATTACTATTACATAAAATGATGAATATCAATTTATGTACTCAACCTCATAAATTGCCATTCAATATTATATTTTTCAACTTTGTCATAATATCTCTGTCTTGAAAATATTACATATACAATTATCATCTTTCTATAATAAATATAAGGGGTATTATAGATATTTTACTTTTTACTTCAATAATTACTTGTTTTACTTTTTATACCAAGTCAACATAGTAATAGCCATTACAACCCTATTGCATTCCCTTTGAATTGGAATTTCTTCACCCCTTATTCTATACAGCGAAGTGAATGAGCCTTTAATTTCCTTTCATATATTTTAAAGCATAAATGACTTTAGTTTATACTCTATATCGTTGTTTCCAAAAATTTAGGGGGAAAAGTCCATTTTTTTTCATCATTTCTAGTTATTTTGCAATCTTATTTCTATTATTTTCAAACAAATATTTGTAAAGAAGCAAGTCCAAATGAAAAACAGCTATTTTGACTCATAAAAAGATAATAGATCTAACATACAAATGACAAACAAATACATATAAAATATAAATAAGATATAGATAAAAATCAAATAATCTTAACAAACTCTAAAAAAAAAACCTCAAGTTTATTCAACTTCAAATCTTGAAATGGCAAAAATAAATAGTACATAAAATCAAAATAATTGATTTTATTACGTTGCTTTTTGCGACTTGCTTGCATCAGTGAGATCAGCTATTGATTTTTTTCCCCCCAAATATTGAATAATTGTTGTAATGCTTTTCCACTAGCAATTGACCAAAGAAAATGAGTGGTTGTGGGGGCGAATATCTAGGCGGCCTAATAGAGAAAAATAGTTTTAAATTGAGTATATAAACAGCAGAATTGTTAAAACAGCAGTTAACAGCTTTTTAACCTTGCCCCTTGGTATCTAAACGATAAGATAGAAATTAAAATTAACGAATAGGCTCCGGCTGGGTAATGAGTAATAAATTTGGTGATCAATAAAGTATAACGAAGCTTCTAGAAGTATTGTGGCATGCTTCTTCACCACCGTTTTATGGTTGATCTCGATTACATATGATGGAGACTTGTCTTTGCTCTGATACTAATTGATACAAATCCCTTCTTATATTAATATTAAACAAATATAAAACCCGATCGAGTTATTAACTCAATATAGAAATTAATATCTTTAGGTTTTAGATTTATAGAGAGAAATATAAAAATTAGAATATGAATGTAATTAAAATTTAATAGACACAAAATATATAAAAACAAACTAGGTGGTGATTTAAATTATAATTTGATAGATGTCACAAATTATGAAACTACCACAAGTATTAAATAATATCTAATTAATGTGTTCGCCATAATCTACAATATAAATTGATACATAACAAATAAATAAAGTAATATAAATTCACTTAATACTTCGACAAAATGTCAATACTAAAGCAGTAAAACAACTTAACTTACTTCACTAAACTTCATTAGCAACATGACTCTAACTATTTATAGGCACGTATAAGTACTTAGTATAACCTAATAAAATTGGTAACTAACTAAATAATAATAAATTTAAATAAAATGATACTTATAATAGAGTCAAGTCCTAAAATAACCAGAAAAAACATAAAAAAAATGACTTTCAACAAAATATAAAATCAGTTTAGTAGCTCAGACCTCAAATATCTTCACGAACAAACAAAATCATGCCCCTTACAACATAGGCCAGTTGACCTAGGACAATCAACCACCAACCTTTTAGTCGATTTGCTCTAGCCAACCTTTTTAGTTGGCCCCATGTGCTTTTCTTAGACCTGTTTCACTCTCCTAGGTCTCTTATACGCAATAACATTTTCCTTTGCTCTTCATTAGATTTAAATTGATTCCTATCATTGTCGTGGGGCTAAAAAAAGTTCACCTTTGAAGTTGGCTTTTCTTCATTTGAAATTTCTTCGGTAGATTCCTTAGATCATATGTTTGGCAATAGGAATAAGTTTATCTTACATTTAACTCTTCTAACATGCTCGAGCTTTTCTTGTTAAACTTCAACTAAAGTTATTAAAAGCAACATAAAATCTTGTCCACCTGTCTTGATTTCATAGATGTTTCTATACCCATCATAGATAGCTCACTGATCACAATACTAAAACCTCACTAGGATCACATGAGTGGTATCCATGAGAATTATATCTTAAATCATCATGCCATTGTAGTTACCCATGGATATTGGAACCCATGCCCTTTTATGCACATGCAAGATGTTTTGAGAATTCAATCAGCATAGGTGGATAGCTTTAGATATGGAATCACTTGCAAATTCATTATCTAAACAAAATCATATGACACTACATTGGTATAGTTGCCTCCATCAATAGCCAATTTCAAGATTTCTCTAAATAAAACAATGAACTTGAAATTAATTCTCTCTAGCTTAAATCTTCCTTTACCTGCAATAAGAATTTTCAATGTAACCAATATAGGCTTATCAATAGCTAAGGCACCACTTTTTCTTCTATGATTTTCACAAAGTAGGACTTCACATTGTTGGATTTTGCAATTGTACCCCCTTCAACTGCCTACTCATCTATCTTCTAAGAGATTTCAATCTTTATCTTCTTTTCAACTTTAACAGCTTTTTTCACAACTATTTTTCCTTCAACCTCTTATCACCGCAAACAATATTCTCAAGTTCTATGCTTACCTCCTTCACCTCCTTTACCTAATAAAGATTTTTAAACAACTTTTTAGATTCATTTAATTTTGTATCAAAAGGTTTGAATTTGTGATAGATTTTAAACTAATTCTTATGCAAGCTCTAAAGGTATCATTTACCTCTTACCTATTTTCCTACAAATTATCAAGCCAGCTCTTATGGTTGTTCTTCCATTCTATAAACTCCTACCAATATTCATATTATTTTTAAATTAATAAATTCAATACAAAACTCAACCCACTCACAGTACCCATCAACTACACAACACCACCCATAAACCTCCACAAACAATACCCTAAATTTTAGAAATAAAAAATAAGATGGAATTCACAAAACTTACCATGAAACATAGATCAAATACCAATTGATAAAGACTTGTATTGTTTTAATAATAGCCAATATAAATCTCTCATTGTTATGATACCAAACTAATATGAAATTTGGCAAGGTTTGCAATTTAATGTAAAACTAATATTTTTTGAGCTTTAGATTTAAAAGATAAATATGAAATTAGGAATGAATGTAATTAATATTCAACAATTACCACAAATCACTATGTTGTAATTTGAATTATAATTTAATAGAAGCCACAAATCATAAAACTACTATTGGTGTTAAAAGCATTAAGGATATAATTAACGTATTTACCACAATGCATGTTATAGATTGATAAGAACACAAACTGAATAACATATTCACTTATCACTCAAATAGGAAACAATACAATATAATAAAAAATATGGGAACAATTTAACTTACTTTATGGAACCCCATTAGTGACATGAGTTAGCCTATTTATGGGTGCATATACTAACCGCACTGGTAACCTAATAAAAATTATTATCTAGTTAAATAATAAAATACTAAATAAAATAGGACACTTAAAACATATGTCTTGAGTTTTAAAATAACCAAAACAAAATAGAAAATAGCTTTTTAATAAATTAATCTAGCCACTTAAACTCCAAATATCTTTATGAATGAATACACACACTCCCTGTAATCTAAGCCAATTGACCTAGGCAATCAACTGTTAGCGCTTCATGATAGGGTCAGCCCCATGCATTTTCACTAGATCCATTAGCTTTCCCAGATCTCTCGATGCTGATAACACCTTTGTTTTGGCCTATTTTATGATTTGCTCCTTTTTCATTGGATCTAACTTGATTCCTATTAGTTAATGTCCTCAAATTTTATTCCTCTTATTACGTGTGATGGCACTATATAATTCCTATCTATGAGAGGGTTAAAGACTAGTGAGTAAAGAGTTAGTGGACAATGGCCAATGCAAAATCTATTTTCACTAGAAATTTTTTTGTTTAGATTCATAGGTACTCATATTGTTTACAATTTTAAAAATTTTATGGCATTGACAAAGTAATACCTCCATAAACACATTCCTAGACTTATAAAGAGATTGCCGGTGGCGTAAGTCTAATATGTCATACTGATTTACCAAATGAGATGATCATGTTTTAAATACTCTTTCCTATGTAATAAAGAAAAAAAATATTAGAGAAATTGCTATTGATTAAGATAACTTTCAACTGTCACTTAGGACTTGGTATGTATTCTAATGTGATGAATGTCTCCCTGTTTTAATTAAAACTCATAGCTATGACAATGAGTCAGTGACTATACAGTGACATTTTAAATATAAAATTTATTAATTAACAAGCATACAATTGCATCATAAAACAAAGAAAGTATATAACAAATAGAAGGATGTAAATTCACCGAACAAAAGAACATATGAATGGAAAGTGAAAAAAAATAACCCAGCAATCCTATACTTTTTTAAACTTAATATAACCAGGATAATTCATGTCTATCATTATTTAAAGAAAAACTACCATGATACAAACTATAAAAAAAAAAAAAAAACCAAAATACTAATATTATATTATATCTTGAAAATGAGATATCCTATTTTACAAGCGTATTGCATGTTGTAAGTGCATTATAGCAATGGTATCAGACGTATTATAAATGCAATATACATACTATAATTTTACACTATTTCCCATTACAATGCAACACTCTTATATTTTAAATAGTACATTGTCAAGATGTCATACTGTAATGGCATTTATATAATTAATTAATATTTGTATAATTTTTTTTTCACGTGGATGAGTAAACAAAAAATAATTATCTCTATAATATACAATATTTTTTTCATTATCAATATGTAATCCATCAGTTGTACGAAAGTCTCCACCTCTTTGCTTTTAGACCATCTTTCAGTAAGTTGCTTAAAGGAGTTTTTAACATGCCATGCCAAGTAACTTTCACTTTATTCATGATTACTCAGCAAAGTTTCTTCATAATTTTTGAAATAGCCATGAATTTCCTAATTTACATTTTATAAATGTGTTAATATACACATGATTTGAAATTTAATATATGTGAATTTTGTTGATGCATGAACAATATAATTAGTGCATGTGTTGAATATGTATCATTTTGTATGTGTATAGTACAATGAAATTAATATTATTGTATTATGTATATCAATGTGTGCATAGTGAATTGAATGTGTGTCTTTTCAATAAATTGTGCGTGTTATGCTTAGAATTTGTCAAAACAACTTTTGAATTATCTAAGAAAATTATTGAAGAATTTTACAAAGTTTAAGCCTATTTTTAAGCCCAAATTAAACTCAAATGCATTCCAAATTAACCCTAAGTCAAACATATCCCTAAAGTCAAACTTTGGATTAGTATTGACCTCAAATTTGATTAATTAGGACTCTTTTGACAGCCCAATTTTTCATACGAATTTTCTTTTTTTTTTTCTTTCTCTCTTCTTTTATCTCAAAACCATAAGTCCTAAACCACAATCAACAACAAGCCTTTGGATTCAAAAATCACTCAAGCCAAAGCCTATTCATGTAAGTTAATGCAAGCCTAATCTCTTTGTTTATTTTCTTTCTTGTATTTGGATGTAAAACTTATGGTAGGATGAGTAAATGCAATTAGTTGATTGATTTATGCATTGATATATGTTAGATTGTGATTTTTGTGTGTGAGCTTAGTTAAGTGTTAGGGAAGTTGTAAGGAGTGTTGATGAGTAGTGGAACTAAATTGAGTAGTTGAAGTGTGAATTGAAGTGTAATTGGTATTTGAATTTGTAGTTGGGTGTTTGATGATTAAAGTAGACTTTATGTTGTTTGGATGGTTTAGAACAATAACAAGTTTAGAAGCTTAGAATAGTTTGAAGAATTTTTAAAAAGTTGAAGTTGTAAAGATAACAAGGGAAGCAAAACATTTTCGAATAGGCCTGTTTTTTGAGCGTACACGGCATCTGGTACTTCAACACACCGGTGTAGAGGCGGTGTTGAAGGTGATCAGAACCTATTTTCTTAAAGCCGCTTGAAACGCTGCCATCTTTCGTAAGGATAGTTTGCTAATGTTTATTTTTCAAAACATTCGCCGGCTATTATGGTTCCAATACCGCCGGCTTAGAGGCGGTGTGGAATGAGAACAGAATCATAATTTTTTACGCCGGGCTTAAGGCCACCAGCATAGGATCCAAAGCTGTTGGCGTACATGGATAAGCTGCCGGTGTTGGGGGTATCCACGGGGTGGAACCAACCCCGTGGAACTCTCGGAAAATTTTTGGAAATTGCAGTTGTAGTCTACACTGGCTCAAGGCCGCCGGAGTAGAATGAAGGCTGCTAGCATATCCTTGAACGTTGCCAGTGTTAGCAAGTGTTGAGTTTTAGTGCATTGTGCACCGGTTCAACGCCGCCGACGTTGAAGACCGGCGTGTCTCCTGCAGTTTTTACTTTCAAAAATTTCTTCAAAATTTCCCAAAGCTTGATATATGATCAATTAAATAATTGTTAAGTATTGTATGATATAATATGATATTTAAATGCTCTGTTATGACTTTATAATAATTTGGAACTAGTTAATTAGTGCTTAAACTAAGTGGGAAATTCAATATTGTCTTGAGCAGTAATAGATTCTCGCTCGGCTAACCCCATTAGTTCCTGAGCTATCTCAGGTACACAATAACTTGCTTGTTTTGTTGCTAGGATAAGCATTGCTTCAAGTTACTCTAAATTAAGAAAATTTTAATAATTGATAAGTGTTGATTGTCTTTTACACTATTGAACATTCGGAGAGCAGCACCTTGCTCAAATTGGGGGTATGGTACTTTTTCGTTATTAGATAGATTTATCTATGAGATATAAGTATTCGAGCTACTTATAACAACCCCTTGAGTATCGTGATGCGTTACTTAGGATCCCCTAATATTACGAGCTATGCCGGAAGATGGGGTTGCCTAATCTGTATGAACAGTAGGGACCACTCGGGGGGGCAGACGTGATACTAGATCCTTGATGTCCGGAGTTTGAATAGTCCCATGAAGTATGACTAACTAAAGATTGAACAATAAATTATTGGTTGTTGCATTTTGCATTTAACTTAAGCATGTGTAAATCACTTTGCATCTGTATTCGTTACTTGCGCACTGAGCCTTTGGCTCATATTTTAACCATTTCAGGTGATGAATTCGACGAGTTTTACACAAGTATGGGGTATGGAACCGATTTCGAGGATTTTCTTGATGATTTGGAGGACTAGAGATGACCTTAGACTTGATAGAATCCAAATTTTGTAATAGACTAGTTGTGTTAGTCTTGTGATAGTATTTAAAGTTTTAGTTGGATTTTATATGTAATTTTGTTAAGGCTTGTAAGAAGCCTTTTAATGTAATATATGTATATATAATATATATATATGTACTTAGCTATGTATGACTTAAGTTTATTTCTTTTATGAAATATGATAATGATGTAGTGTGTTTTGTTAAAAGTTTTGAAAAACTATGGTTTCTATTATATTAACTATGTAGAATTAGACAAACAATTCCTCAAACACTTCTTTTAGACAACCTTACTATAATCTTACAGGTTATATGTGGTTGGGGAATTGTTATCGCCTAATTTAATTATAAGGGTGATAGCGGGTCCTTACATTTTTAATACTTTTTGTGGGTCCCATATTATATTGTCATTTTTAGATTAAAAAAATATTTCCCTGACTGTGTTAAATAAATATGTAAATAAATTTAAAATATATTAAAATTACAATTACTTTAATTTATTTATTAAAAAATAAAAGTATCAAAATATTAATTATTTTAAGATAAATTAGAAAGACAATAATTTCATTTAAAATCAATATAAGCAATATACAATTTTAAATAGTATAAAACCAACATTCGAGGGAGGAAATAAAAATGAAAAACCAACATATAATTTAAAATAGTTAACTGTAACAATAAAATGTTAACTAGTGGGTCCAAATCATTCCCACAAAGGTTCAATCAAGTCAGTTTGCAACTGATGATGTTTAATCCTATCACAGAGTCAAATATTGTTTTCTATATACATTGCATATTTCGTAATATGACTATGAGAAATATGAGATGCTAGTTCACTATTGTCTCCCAATTCATAATCTGGTACTTAAAAGTTTAAATTGTAGCCGTCTCATTCATCTTCAATAATCATATTATGTAAAATTATGCATTCTCCATAATTTGCCCTAAAAGCTCTTGATTCCAAAAACGTGAAGTCCATGAACTATAGCAAAGTGAGATTGTAGCGCTCCAAATACTCGTTCAGTATCTTTCCTATATCCTTCTTGGTGCTTAGCAAATAACTGTTCATTTAGACCACATGGATATGAAATAGATCTAACAAATGTTGACCACTCTAGATATATGTCATCGGTGAGATAATATCTTGTGTCATAGTTCTTACCATTCACGGTGTAGTATGTCATTGGTGCGTGTCTTTCTAAGACATCATCAAATAGGGGTGACCGCTCCAGTACATTAATATCATTATTTGAACTTGAGATGCTAAAAAAAATGCATGCCATATCCAAGTATCATATGAAGTGATAGCTTTAAGCATGATTGTTGGAGACTCATGATCTCCTATAATATACATGCCTTACCATGCAACCGTACAATTTTTCCACTCCTAGTACATACAATCAATGCTTCCTAACATATCAAGAAATCTACGTTGCTCATGGCCTGTGTAAATACTCATCACCAAAACAAGCGACGACTCCTTGGATGAATTTTTTGACACATTGTATGATTGTGCCTTCAATCATTCACAAGTAATCGTCTAAAGTATCACCTGCTACTCCATATGATAAAATTCGAATAGCTGCAGTACACTTCTGTTATGTGAAGCACTAGGTTTGCCAACAATATCCTTCCTTTGTGTAAAATAGGATGAGTAATCCTGTAATGCTTGTACAATGTGGAGAAACAAACTTTTTCTCATTCGGAATCTACTTTGGAAATGCTCATCAGTGTATATTGGGTTATCCGAGAAGTAGTCATTATAAAGACAATTGTGGCCTTTTAGATGACCTCTATTTATATACTTTAGCTTATGTCTTCTAATAGAGTTGGAATTATCGCATATCTCTGAGATCACTTGATAGAAATGAGCAATTAGCTCAAATCGCGAATTGCTCATCTCTGATAGAATAAATTCATCAATTACTTTGTTATAATAATTGTTTTGCTTAGAATCAGAGCTGCTTGAGCAACTTGAGCTATTAGTAGATATTATGTTTTGATAAGATAAAAAATAGAATAGTACACACTTGGAAATAAGAAAATTGAAGAGTGCATTTTATGAAGACATACTTGTTTGCTGTTTATAGAACTTCAACTTCAATAGCTAGTTTTACAAATTACAATAGCTGGTTTACCATGAAATAATAATAATAAAAAATCAAATACAAAAAAATAATTAAAATGCCAGTTTAAGACCTTAAACGATGCTTTTTTTTTCTTCAAATTCGCAATTGTGGGGTAAATAGCATATCTTATATAGATCTCTGAACGAGCTTCATCTGGACATATTATAATAAGGATTCTAAGTTATATATCAAAAGTTATGACTAATCAAAATTTCGACAAATGCAACCCAAAATTATGATTATGGCCTAGGTCAAGCCTTAGGTCGAGGCATCGATTGTGGCCTCAACACAAGCCGCGACCCAATATCGCAGCTATAAAGTTAGAATTTTGGCTGCGATTTTAGGTCGCGGCCTACATCGAGGCCTTGACCCTACCTCGACCCAGGCCTCGATCGAGTCTGTAGGCTAATTTTGGGTCTCGTTTTTCATAACTAACGATTCCTTCTTGTTTTAATGATCTCTCTACACATCTATTATATCCATTGCTTCTGTACATTGTCCATTGTCGATGTATCAACCATCATTATTGATTTCTCCAATTCGATTTGTTTTCGACGTTCTTTTTCTTGTTTGTGATGTTACCTCTCCTTTGTCATTTCAATCTCTTTATCTTTCAATTGATTGATTTTACGTAGCAACTCCACTTTATCATGATCTACCATGCTTAAGTTTTGTATCTCATGAATGAATTCATCCACTTTCTCATTACCTTAAGTCTTTTCTTTGCTACTGCTCTACTAGGTGGACGAATGCCTACCTCACTTGTCTCATTATTTGTTGATATATCATTGTTTGATGATGAGATGATATATGCTTTGGAGCTATTGACCTTAGAGCGTTTACTTTTATTGTTTTTGGCATTTTCGAATTCAAACCTCCATTTGGGTTCATTACGCAATATGACACAACAATACTCGATGAAACATAATTTATTCTCATTTTGTCTAAATAGATCATGAGCACCTTTTATATAATCATGCTCACTTTTTCCACTTTGTCCACGTCGTTTTATTTTATCATAGTAAGCCTCAAATTTCATGACATCTTTTGAGATTTTTTACCACCGAGCTTTACATTGTTGCCATGTTCGTCTTAATAGATTTTTCTCCTTCTCATACAATTGTCCATTCTCAAATTCTTCATGGACTCGTTGCCAAAATACCTGTAATAGTTGATTATTCCCAACGAGTGGATCTTTACTAAACTTAAACCATGCGTAAAGTAAAAAGCTTATCATTATTTTACTCTCATTTTTTCCTACGAGCTTGATCACCGCCATTTTTATTATCACCCTCATCTTCTAAGTTTTTTTTAGTAGAATATTATGGCTATTGTGAGCTTATACTAATTGGTGTTTGTGGTGATTGATCTAAATTCGGCTGGGGTAGAGAATTTTCCCATCGCATTGAATAGTTGAAAGTTTTCAAGTGAAGACTGAGAAATATATGGAGAATATGTCGTCGTCATACTTTTTAGATTATGACCAACATTTTGAGGGCTTTGGATCATAATTGGAAAATTTGGAGGACATTGCAAATTAAGGATGCCTTGAAAAAATGCACCAAATGGAAGGTATGATCTAGTTTGTGAAATATATGGCGTTCGAAAATTTTATGAGTTTGGTGATTCATCATTTGGCAAATTTTGAGAATTATTTGGGTCCATATATAAAAATTCTAGATGGAGAGATTTTTTGAGAATTATAAGCATAATTTAAGAATTGAGAGAGAGATTTTTCAAATGATAAGAAATTATGGTGAATTTTAAGAATTGAGAGAGAGATTTTACAAATTTTTATATATTTATAGATAAAGAATTTTTTTTAAAAAAAAAATGTAAGTGCAGGTGCAGGTGTATTAGCCAAAGTAGTTAAATTTTATTTTGGCCAAAATAATCATAATTTTTCATTTTTGCCACAACGATCATTTTTTAATCTGCTGGCTTTGAATGCATTTTATGACTCATATTCTAACAAAAGTTAGAAAAAGTTAAACAAAAATGAGTTGGTCCACAGAGCAACAATGCTTCATCAAGCATCTTACTTATCGGTAAGCAACGCCAGTTGACAATTATTCGCATCGATATCCGAGCTAAGTACTTCCGATAAAGATAGTTTTATGGTATATGCATAGAAGCACCACTGTCAATAGTGATATTGATAGTTGAGACATGCTCCTTTTGCTCTAAAGATATGTATTCAACTCTAATATTTGAAAATAGTAAATATTTGAGTATGTAAATCAATTATTTGATGCCATGGCCATTGTAACCTAATGTGTATTAGATTTGGTTCTCTTTTTTCCTATAGCTCTACTTTTTTCTTGGGAAAGCATTTTTCTAATTTTCATATTGGTAAACCAAAAACATCTTTTTTAAGTGGAAAGAGAAAACATTTCCCTTCTTATTAGAAAAGCCTTGATATTTTTAAGCGAAAAACTTACACTTTTTAAAATAAAATCGTTTTTCAAACTAGTTTTAGTAATAAGTAATATTTTATTTACACATTATACTATGTTTTATATAAAATTTATGTCAAATAACGAAAAAAGTCATTTCAATATATGTTTTAGACACAATAAAATAAGAATAAAAACACTTTAATTTGAGGAAACTATCTTACATTTTTAATAGGAAACGTTTTGCTGGTAGTTATATAAAGTCATCCTCAATAACTTATATATTTTCAATAAGAAATTCCACTTTTTTGAATAATGAAATTCCATTTGTTTTAATATCATAGAAGATAAGAAGTAATGAGTAAATATATATATATATATGTTATGTTTTAGTCAATTTAAAAAGGTACGACTCGTGTTAATTTTTTTTACAAATAGGTAACCTTTGTTTTATACAAAAGTATCAATGTAATTAATTACTATCATAGGAATATGTGTTAAAGTTTTATTGGTCTAAAAGATTAATGCTCGTTTACTTCACCATATGGAATAAAAGGGGAATGGAATTCCAATTCAAATGAAATATAATAGAGTAGTAATGATCATTATTAGAAAAGTAAAATAAATATTTATAATGTCCCAATATTTATTACAGAGAGAAAATAATTGTATAGGTAATATTTTCAAAACAAGGGTATTTATGAAAAAATTAAAAAATAAACCATTTAATAGCAACTCATACGGTAAGGATATAAATAGCTATAATAACAATTCATTATGAATTGTCGCTTTCTTAAAGTGAACATCTTAATAGTAACTTTACATCGAATAGCCATTCATGTCAAATATAGTCAATTTATAAACACATGGCCTGTGCTAATTTTTTTGTTAAATAGGTGACACGAGTTTCCTACAAAATTATAATTATAATTAATAACTAATTACTATTAGAGGAATAAGTGATAGAGTCTTATTGGTCTAAAAAAATTAATTTAATTTAAAATATTACCAAATAAAAATTAAATAAATAAAATGTAAAAAATTATTTTTTTAGAAAATGAGAAAATTGAAAAAAATGGTAAATTAATTTTTATGACTAATAAAATATTAGCATGTATCATTCTAAAATTATTAAATAATATTGACACTTTTATATAAAACTTGAGTTACTTATTTTGAGGTCTTGTATTTGTAAATTAGCCAAAACACACGTTTTGTTTTTGTAATTAACCTAAAAATTAGTTTAATAAAAATTAATAATAAAAACAAATGAATAAAACATTAAACTTATTTTTAAAAAATGAGAAAATTGAAAAAAAAAAGTGAAATTAATTTTTATGATCAATAAAGTATTGACACATGTTATTATAAAATTATTAAATAATTTGACATATTTGTATAAAACTTGAATCACTTATTTATAACAAAAAATAATAATATGAATCATATATTTATAAATTGATCAAAATACATGAATAGTATTTTTGTAATTAGTCTTGAAAAAATAAAATAAAATAACATGGTGGGAGAGAGAAGGGGGACAAAAATATTGAAGACACGGTGTTCCTAGTATAGTATTAGTACATCCGATTTCTTTTTTCGTCTATATTACCCAAAAAAACACCCGAATATACTTACACCCATATAAGCACAAACACATATTACCATCTATATATCTAGTACTACTACGCTCTTGACACTTTGAGCTTCAGATTCAGTGGAGAGGGAAGAGAGAGAAAACTAAAAGCTCTTGCTTCCCTTGAATAAGCAAAACGTCCCTTTGAATTCTTCTTCCTTATTTCTTCCGACCAAAACTCCGTTTTCATTTTCTCATCACACACTTACGTTGTCATCTGGAACTCATAGCCTTTTGTTTCCTTTCTAGCCTTGTTCCATGAAAAGCTGCTGAAGAAACTAGTGAATGGGGTTATTGTAACAGGGAAAGTGAAGTGAGATTTTGTTTTTGTTTTTGTTTCAGTTTGTGAAGGAGTAGGAAATGGCTTCGTGTGTTAAGAGGATACTTGAGTCTCTTTGCTGCAAAAATGGTTGGTCTTACGGTGTCTTTTGGACTTTTGATCAAAGAAATTCCATGTAACTTCTCTCTCTCTCTCTTAAAAATTTATTTTCCTTTTTTTTTTCATTTTTACAGTTTATTGGACATTATATGGATTGCTTAAATAATATAATATATTATTATATATATATATATACTATATGTGTTGGCAATGAATGTATTAGTGATTTTTATAAAAACAGTTTTTTTTTTCTTTGTATATTCTTTGTTAGGGTATGTAAATTTTTGGAACATAATTTATACTTATTATCATAATAAATGTATTGGGTTAGATGAAATATCTTTTTTTTTTTTTTTTTTTTATGTTACATTCTAGATCTTAAATTGCTAGTAAAACACAATGTCAACATTGGCTTTAGAAAAATGATAACTATGTAATTTTTTTTTTTTAAAACTTGTGTTATAATTTGAATTTCATTAGTTTTAATGAATATATGATTAATTTGGTCTAGTAGATGCCTTTTTCTAATTCAAATTTTGGGGACTTGAAATGTAATTTTCAGGCTGTTGACTGTCCAAGATGCTTATCATGTCCAGGAAATGTGCAGTGTGATTGAAAGTATTCTACTTCAACAGCAAATGCTGGGTGAAGGGTATGTTTAAAAAACTTGTTTTATAGATAGATTGTTCTTATTTTGCAATTACACAATAATTTTTATAACTTCTGAGTGCAAACTGTATATAATCAGTATAATGTAAAATTTTACGTTTTTTAAGATTCTAGGCTTCTAATTTGATAAGTTCACATCTTTTTCCTTTTTCTTTTCTATAGAATGATTGGTGAAGCTGCTTTTACTGGAAAGCATAAATGGTTGTTCTCAGAAGTCAAAACCGAAGAATTCTGCTCTTTTGATTATGTACAAAGTAAAATGTGCTCAGGTAACATCATTATTCCTTTTATACTATGTGTAAAACCAATTAACATGACCATGTTAACTTTTTTAATTGTCGGTACAAGCTGTCATATAACTTTTTTGTAATGGAGGAGTATTCATGAACTTTAATGTAGTGAAATCATTCATGTGCAGGATAATTTCGAGATTCATCGGCATTTCTTGGCTGGAATAAAGGTGGGTATCTTTTCATACACACAAAAATTTAGATATGATGGATTATAAGAGTTTTTGGCTTAAAAACTTTTTGCATGTGAAGTACTGTTGAGGAGCTTTAGTGTTTCTTTGAGCTTATTGATCCCTGCTTTCTAGTTGGTGGGATTGGGTTATGTTAATGGGGTTTTCTGACCATGATATTGAATTGGGCTTAATTTTGCAGACGATTGCAGTGATTCCTCTCAAACAATGGGGTGTTCTGCAATTTGGATCTACAATGAAGGTTAGTTGTTACAAATAAGAAAGTTCTCAGAACTTGTACAATTGTGAATTTTAATTGAATAATTGGTTTGCTATGATGTCCAACTGAACAAATCTCAGTTGAATAGTGGCATCAAAGTGAAAAACAGTTCAGTATGCGTTTCTTTAGAATTTCCTTATAAATGATATCTTTTACTGCGGCAGATACCTGAGAGTTTGGAATTCTTGGATGAAATTGAAATTGCATTTTACGAATGGGAAACAATAATGAGATGCTTTCCTTCAGAAATACTTCTTCGTTTCGAACAGTACAGTTGATGACCTCAATGAATTGTTTGCTTCGATAAGTTCATTCAGCGATTCCTATGGCAATTTCAAGTTCATTCACAGCGATCTAAAAGCTCCTGGGAAGCTCTTGTAGTGCAGGAGATGTAAATACAATGTCCAGTTATATGTCTGGAGATTTCTCATCTTAATGAACAATTGGAAAACACATATGTATTTGGCAACACTGGCGGCATCATCAACCAGAATACTGCTTCATTGATTAACTCTGCAGTAAAAGATCTGCCTAATGAATTTCCTTCCATTAGTGCATGTAGTGAAACTTCGTCTTAACTTCACTCAGGCTCTTGTGTCATATGATGTGGCACTGCCTTATGCCTCTAACATGCATGACACAAGACTGAGCTCCAGCCCCAAGAAATCATCTGGTGAATCTACAACTTCATCCTTGTGTAGCTCAGGGGGGCTGGTCGAAGGAAATATGCAGAGGAGCTCAGGAGATTCTGCAAACGACCAGCAGTTCATTCCATCAGTCTATGCCAGTGGCAATGAACTTCCCAGGATGGTGGTGTGAAAAGATTGCTGAAGATCTCAAACCAGTTGATCCTGCAATAGATTTTTCTAGTGCAGGTTTGATTGATAATTTTTCTCAATGGTTCACTGATACACCGGATCTTAGCTTCATGCAAATGGGAACCTCTTCGAAAATGGCCTCTCACACTCTGCAATCATACGATATTGCCATTGGTTAGTTCAGGGTGAGTGCACATGTTGACTTTCCAGCCAAGCATCTACCCGAAGAATGTCCAGGGAGCTTACAAGAGAATCCTGCAAATATTAATAGCTTAGCAACAGATCTCTTTGATAACATAAGAGTGGGTTTTGGGTGCAAAGTAAATGGAAATTGTTGGGAAGAGATAGATATGCTATTGCAGGTGATCTAAAGCCGGCTGCTTTTACTGATGCATCAGGATGCATTATAAAGCCAGAAAATTACTCCATGAGTGCCCCAAGAAAGGCTTATTCTCAGAGTTAGGACTAGAAGAGCTGTTGGGAAATATGGGGCATTCACTTACTAGATCGGGCATTCAATCTCCTTCTGCAGCGAAAAGAATGGGAATGGAAGTTTCACCATCTGGAATATGAGACAAGCACAATCCTTGAAATTCTTGCGTGGCAGCATGAGCTCTGATGTGCCAATGCATGCGTCCGAGAAAGTAAAAGATCTAGGAGCGAAGGAGGCTCTACCGAAATCACATGTGGGCTTATGGATTGATGATAGTTACAGCGTCAATGCTGGGGGTTAACTATGCAACAGAGGAGAACGAAGAACTGCAAGACTAGGAAAAGGGCTAGGCAGGAGAAGTACTAGACCAAGGCCCAAAGACGCCAACAGACAAGATCGTCTCAAAGAGCTGCGAGGAATCATCCAAATGGAGCAAAGGTACATAATTTAGTGTAATTTTGTTAATTTTGTGGGTGTCCTTGTTCATTAATTTGAATGTTAAACTTGGCATCGGAACTGTCAGTTTCTCTAGTTATTAAAACTCTAATAAATGTTTTTACGTGATGTTTCAGTGTAGCATTGTGCTTTGTTGGACCGCACTGTCAAACAATGTTGTTCTTGCAAAACGTGACAAAACATGCAGATAAGCTAAAACAAGCTGCTGAATCAAAGGTGCAATCTCTTCCCAATAATTTCTTTCTCACCTAAACTCAAGTTCATGTCTATTTTAGTCCCTGATTAGAAATCCATATCCATCCCATTGAAATAGCATATCTACTTGCTGATCTTGAAATTCTTGCTGTTCGACACAATTGATGTGTCAAACAATAAATAGTACAATATCATATTCATTCATCATCTCTACTTGAAACTTTTCTTGTTGAGCAGATGGCAACCGAGGGAATGGAGTAAATTTCAAAGAAAATACTGGAGCAACTGAAAATGTGAAAGATGGTGGTGCTGCACATCATGGGCCTTTGAAGTTGGCAATCAAAGCATGATGTGCCCCATTAAAGTTGAGGACCTCAGTCCTGGACTAATGCTCATTGAGGTATTGCCCCAGAGAATTTAGTCTGATATATTATAATTGTAATCAAACTATAATGGGATCCCTGAGGATGTTTATTTTTCAATGCAGATGCACTGTGATGATCAAGGAATATTTCTTGAGATAGCTGATATAATTCGCGGGTTTGGCCTTAATATATTGAAAGGGGTCATCGAAGTGAGAGAGAGCAAGATGTGGTCACACTTCGTTGTCGAGGTATGCATCACATGACAATAGACCAAGTGAAATGTCTAATCGATGACTGTTGATTTAGTGAAAAACTGATGTTAAAAATATGTTACAGGCTAGCAGGCAGGTTACGAGGATGGACCTTATTTGGTCCCTTGTTCCGCTGCTACAGAAAACAACCACCAACCATCTAGATACAATCAATGACCCTTGTAACCTTATGGATGATGAATATCTAGTAAACAATTACAAGCAGCCCATCTTGCCGCACGCTGTCAGCATGGTGGAGACACGCCAATAGTGGTTTGCCTAAAACAGATTTTTTGCAGGGAAAAACTTTAAAGTTCTTCCAACTGCTACTAGAAGAATTGGGAATTCCCGAAAAAGATGTACAATGGGCAGAACAGCATGGAACTTAAACCAAACATGGATGTGTTGCCACACGAAATTGGTTTTGAAGTTAACCTTTAAGAGGGAAAGCTTCAGAAATAGATGCAGAGGCTTGAATTAGGACTTTGATAGTCGTGTAGAAGATACCCTGTAAACTTTTTTTTTTTTTTTTTTTTTCCCTTCCCTCCATCGATTCTTCTGTTCAATAGGTTCTGCCATAAGTTGTTAATAGTAACATTAAGTGATAGGACAGATAATTCAGCAAGTACTAGGTAGGCTAACATATCTAACTGATTCTGCTGGCTTTGCTTGTGTTGTATTGATTGTTATATGGATATGATTTTTCCGTCTAAACTTGCATTGTTTGGTTATTGAACTACCGAGTACATGCAATCGTTTATGTGGTCATGACCAAATTCAACAATGCTCCACTCTCCATGATCTTGATGATGAAAGGCGCAACACCTTAACTATTGAGAATTCTTTGGTCTTACATAGGTCTAAATGCGAATAATAACAAAATTTAGCACAGAGCAACGAATGATGCTTCTAAGAAGACACAGATTTAGATAGGTTTGGGACTCAAATGAATCAATATAGTTTTTGTTACTGTATATGTATTTTTGTATTTCATATTATTATTATAAGTTCATTTTAGTCATATTGTATTATGGTTCATGACTCTAATCTCCCATATATATTGTACTGAATATTATGATTAAATTAACAAAGTATTTTTTCTCAATACTTGTACATTGTATCAAAGCACAGGTTAAACAAACCTTAATTATACTTTTTTTTTTTTTTTTACAAGCATATTGTCTTCTTCTCTCTCTCTCTAAATCCAAAGCTTTCACCTTTGAGCTATAGAACCACTCACAACAGCACCCACAACTACTCCCTCTCTACCGAGCTTTTAGTCACAAAACAAACTCACAGCCACGGCCGTGTGACCTTCACCCTCTCAACCAAAATAGAACATCTTCATCACACAAGCCGCACATCCAAAACACCATAACACCAATCTCCGTTGCTCGTCAAAACCAAAACCCATTCACAATCCAAGACTGCCACGATGATTTCTCCCCGCTAACTTGAGTCACCTTCACCATTGATGCGAGCCTGCTCCCTTGCCAAGACAACCACACCATTGGCCTCTGGCGACCCATCTCCATCAATTCCACCAACTTGCAAACTTGACCTAAGCATTAAATTCATCAATTTGACCCTGCTCAAATTAATTTCATTCAATTGTAGGTTTAACCCACATCTTCCCTAAGCCAACTATACATGGTTGAACCAATATCCCTTATACCATCGAGACACTCCATGACGAATCACTCATCTCCATCAATCTCCATTATCAAGTCTTATGGCTATCACAATGATCATGACCTTAGCCACTTTGAAGCCTAGGGACGCCATCTCTCAACTAGCTCCAGTCACAACTCCGTAAACAAACACGCCTACTAAAATAGTATGGAACAATTATGTTGTATTCCAAGGGATTGTTAACACTTATTTTACTCACTTTCATCTATTATCTAGTCTAAGAAAACTCAAAGATCCATAGTGTTCTCAAGCAAACTAAGCATTTATAGAGCCAAACCACTATATACATTCTTCAAGGTAAACTAGCAAAAGATATGTTCAAAATGAAAAGAATAGCTTAGATCTTGTTTCACTAAATTCTTATCATGTGATTTCTTAGAAAACAAAGTCAATGAGTTTTTTGTTAAATATGCTTGTACTGTCAAATTCTTAAAAATATATTAATGTCTCTCTCAAGTATCATTAACGTCCAAAACCAAGTCAAACAACTGGAATCTCTTCCTAGTCATTAGTTGTCACGCCCCAAAGGGTACCCTAAACGTAATAGTCCGCCACATGCTAAATGAGACGTAAGAATCACTACCATAGTCATTCAAAAGTCTTGTATTAGTATGCAAAGCGTTCCCTTACGACAATAGAATACATAAACAGTTGAAGATAGATAGTTCAATTTGATAGGATAGCATAAAAACATAAACCACAGATATCTCAGGGTCAGTTACAAAGCATTAAGAGGCATTTCCCCTACTACACAAGAGTCTAAGTATTATCTTTTAAGTAAAACCCGATTATTTAAGGTTTACTATATCAAACTATTCAGAACTTAATCATAAACTTCTAAGGAAACAGCTCCTAGCTTCGCATTACCTGATTTGGCCAGATCCGGAGACGCAGCCATATGTACGGAAACTGCATTAAGAAAAAACTATGGGGGTATAAGCTACGCTTGCTTAGTGAGTTTCACTTCTCAAATTAAATACTTTAACAACAATATGTCCAGCAAGTTATATCAACAATCATATGAAATGCACAAACACGTGAGCATACAATACATAAGACTTTCTGGGAGTCTTATGTTGAATAGATTTACGCCCTCCATTCGAAGTTAGGTGTTTCAAGCTCATACGACCATAGATTTTAATTTTTCTCATTTATATTGTGGTTGATACAGGTGCCCACCCACACACAATTTTATAATTGATACAAGTGCCTATACCACTACCATTTCAATTTCGGCCATTACACCAACATTCGAGTTTATAAGCCCATCGTTGCCCAGGTATTATGCCTTCTTCCCACAAAGGTATAATAACAAATACAATGTGACTCAACATATGGTATGCATGGTCAATTTGATTATAAGATCATGGCATATTAATTAACGATTTATAGGCAATCATAGATATTGCAGACACTCCAAGTCTATACTAAATCATACAAGGATTTACAACAAGCCTATTTCGATATTCATCATCAATTCAATCATATAGAATTCACATGCACATTCCAATTTTATCTTTCCCTAAATCTAATGCCACTATCATTACAAGCACAATCATAAGCATATAATTTAAAGATAGTGAACTTACTCGGCCATGGTCTTCAATCTCTAATGGTAGTGATCCAAAAACACGAATTTTCCCGATTCCAAAACCACCTAAACGAAGGAAATACCCCAATGAGTATTTCACACCATAACTAATTCCAACTTTTCAAATAAACTCTTTGAGTTCGTAATTTCCGTGATAACTGGAAATCCCAACTTAAAACAGCCATAACTTGGTCATTTCAACTCAGAATTCCACAAATGAGCTATCGATTTCTATCTACTTCAAAAGATCTATCTATTTATGATCTTATTCTTAAGTTTCGAAAACGTTTAGGTTTCAAATTTTTCGGACCAGATTTGTTCAGTAACTAAAATTTGCATTTCAGAAATTATTTTATGAAATTTGTATTGTTTCTACCAAGTATATTATGTGTGCATGCATTGTCTACATGTTATTATTATGGATGATTATATGAGCTATCTATATGTATTTCCTTAATGATTTATGGTTAAAAAGATGTTTGTGAAAACTTTTACCTTGCAATAATGTCATAAACACTTGTTTGAGAAAACTAGCTTTATCTCTTTGAAAATCATCTAGAATTTTACTAAGGTAAGGCCTTGATGACCTATATACCTAAGACTTTCATTATCTTAATAAATTTCTTCATTTAAAGGTTGGAAAATAGGTGTTTAAATGTGAGTTTTTCCAAGTGACGAATTTTGCACAATTTTTGGAAATGAAAATATTGTTTGATCTTAGTTGAAAAACTTTTCCTTTGTTTTAAGTTTCTACTTTGATAAAATACATTTATTCTTATAAGAAAAAAGTCTTTATTATATCTATTCTCTAAGGCTCCTTTTTTCTATTAAAATCCTCATTTTGACATTTGGAAATAGGTGTTTAAATGGGGATCATTTTTAGATCCGAATTTTGGGAAATTGTTTTTGAGATTATTTCTTATGAAAAACTCATTTAATATTTCTAAAATTAAGTCCTAATCAAATGCACTCTCTAAGGCTTTCATTTCTTTAGTAAAACTCTTGTTTTAGAGTTGGAAAATAGGTGTTTTCTTGGCACTTCATCCTAGTTACGAATTTTAATATTTTTGTTGGTGTTGAAATATAGATCTAACTTAACTTTTATAACCCTCTTCTTGTTTTGAAAATTTCTCTTAATAAAACTAAACTTATCTTATAAAAATCACTCTTTTATGATACCTATCACCTAAGCTATTCATTTTACATGTAAAACCTTCATTTTGAAGTTGGAAAATATGTTTTCTAAATGGTTCTTTCTCAAGATCCGAATTTTAAAAATCACTTTTTGATAGAAATAAAATGGATCTTGAGTTTTGATCAACACCTTCCTTAAGAGTATCATGTAGCAAGTCTTGCATGCATGTAAAACAAATAACTATGTCATTTTAACTACTCTAAATAAATAGATCTACTACATTACTCATGTTATGAATGTAAATGCATCATGAACAATATGTGGGGAAGATTAATAATGAAAACATAAGCATAAAATCTTCATAAGAACAATATATAACAATAATATAGCAAAATACTAGTATATCAACTTCAATAGTAAGATCTACACATTGTGATGGCAAGGATATCATGTTTTAGTGTTTCCACATCCCTAACATAAAGCTCATGGGGATTTTTTGTGGAACCACACATGTATCATCTTGCCATTATATGTTTTTATTATAGTAGAGTCAAGATCTATTACCTATTTAGTGTTTGGAGAATGAAACTTGAAGAAGAAAAAAAAGAGTGTGTGTGTGTGTGTGCCTGAGGGAGGGGGTCACGACAGGAGTAGAGAGGAGAGGGAGAGAAAAACTTTGTTCCAAAAGTTTGTTTTGTGAGAAAATAAGAGAAAGTGAAAAAGTGAAAGGTAAAAGAGATGTTATATAGGAAAAGAAATCAAGGTTTGTATGAATAATTGATTGAAGAAAAATCAAATAAATGAGAGAGGGAATCGGGGATAGGGGTGTTGGTTCCATGAATTGGAGAGAGAGAAATTTAATTAATTTGTATAATAAAATTCAATTTTAATAAGTAACGTTAAGTACTAAAATATATTGGAAAGGTAAATTTATAAGGAAGTGATGTAAAATTGTAAGAATAGGTTATAAGAATGTAAGAATAGGGTATGGGTGGTTATACTTGCTGAATAGTGTAAAAGAAAGCAAAAAGTTGATTAAACAATTAAGTTACTAGTAGTAATGAAAATACAATAAAAAGGTTATAACTGTAACTTCTATAACCCAAAAAATTATATAACTGATATATTTAGAAATATTATGAAATTATGAATCTAATGGTACTAATATTATATTTTTAATATCCCGAGCCCTAGGATATGCTTTTTAAAGGTCTATATCAATCGGGCTTGAAATAAGTCGAAAATCCACTCATCTGATATTGTTAAGCATCCTAATATTAATATGAGCCAATCTACACTCTCCACTCATTTCTTGACTTCTTGGTTTGAGAACACGGGATTGTCGGATCCAAACTGCTAGGGTTTCCTGAGGTTTTGTTGACTTAAGATTTCCGATTAACTTTCCGACTTAGGGTTTTATTTTGAAGTTAACTCTTTTCTAATCTTCTGGGGTTTCATTCTTGGCATTGCCGGACATAAGGTTTTCAGGTATGATCGGTTTAGGGGTATCTTTTAGGGTTTTGGTTTCCAATTTTAGGTCTTTTGAAATCGAACTCAGGTTTGCTAAGAAAACAGGAGTTTACATTAGTAACCCAGATCCCCATTAAGAACAAGAATCCTTTGATTATAAACTATATTTCAAGAATAATTAACCACGTGAAATAAGGATTTCACCAATCTATCATTAGATATTATGAACAATCCTCATTAATAGCTTAGTTCTATTCAAAAGAATGATTTTTCAATATATTTAGTTGAAATCTTATATGAGTTCACATGGTATACACACATAAACCCAAAAAAATGTAGCTCAACCTATTAATTACAAGTACTCAGCAATATTCAATAAATGCATGATAGAAATCACGTGAACCAGGTTTTGATTCCACAAAACTTAAGCTCAAAACAATTATTTCTCTATGATATTCATCGACATAAGCATAAAATCAGAGAAATAATGAGAATTGAAGATAGAAAACACTTATGAGCACACGAATCCAAACTCGAAATTAGCTCATAAATCAACCCAAAAAGCTTGAACCCCAGCAAAGAAGAGTTTCTCTCACTAGAATTCTTTCTCTAATTAGTTACAAAAGATCCTATTACATTCTTTGTACGCCTATTCATTAGAAAAAGGCATGAGATGAATGAAGATTTTATTACTAACATGGCATATTCAATATAACAAACTTTGTCAAAATTTCGCGTAAGTATCAAGGGGGCGGCCTCGATCTTAACCGTGGTTGGTTCTAAGCGAAAATTTAAACTTTGTTTACACTTGTCATAGTGTTAACTGTGGGGGCTAATTGAGGGCATGGTCTCAGCCGTGGTTGAATCTATTCCAAATCTTCGTGTTTTTCCTTGGTTTCAATCATAGGAACAATTGGATGTCTTCTACGTGAACCACGGCTTGCATCCGCGAGCACGATTAGTGATTGGATCACACGCTCTTATTGTTTTTGCTCCATTTCTTAATCAAATCACTTTGATTCCTTTTTTATGCTCAAAGGAATTGAAAACAATAATTTAAGTAATAATAGTCCAATTTATGAGGATTTCATTAAATATTTAAGTAAAAAGAGCACAAAACCCCATGATTTAAATAGAGTAAATATGAGTTATCAATTACACTTAGAGCTCCTCCTCAAGTATGAGCCTATCAAGTTCTGAACTCATCAAATTTGTGAGAAATTTGGACACTCAACTCTTTCTTGCCATCACAGGTACAATGTTAAGGACACTAGCGCTATACATCACATGCTAATATGTAGGTAGACTCACTAATCTAACCTCTTTTGCTGATTCTAATCAGGTATTAATTGGTAATAGTGCCTCCATACCCATAATCTACACTGGTGACTTTTTCATACCCACCTCCATTCGCCCTTTGCATCTCAAGAATGTTCTTGTTGTTCTCTCTCTTACATTGTAAGGATCCGCTATCCACCCTAAATTTGAAATAGGCGATACAGTTCCCAACACCATTATACCTAGAAGATTATATGTTGTAAGGTTGACTGAAGGAATTGTTGAGAAAATTGTTTATCTAATTCCATAAAGATATATACAATAGGATACAAAGATTTTTTTGTTTTTCTAAAAACCTTAAACAAAACTATACTACTACACTACCAACATATTTTACAGGGAAGCAACTTAATTCCTACATAGCCTAAGTACATATATATATACATATTACATCAAAAGGCTTCTTACAAGCCTTAACAAAATCTTCAAAACACAACTCAACTAACACTATAATTACTGTATTCAATCAAAAGGAATCACATTAATCTATTACATTCATAGGGTTCCATTGAGTCCATGGTTATCTCTAATCCTCCAACCCATCAAGAAAATCTTCAAAGTCGGTTCCGTACCCCATATTCGTATAGAACTCATTGGAGTCATCACCTGAAATGGATAAAATATGAGCCAAAGGCCCAGTACACAAGTAACGAATACAAATGCAAAGTGGGTCACACATTCTTAAACTAATGCATTATGCAACCATCAATGGTTTATTGTTAAGTCTTTAGTTAGTAAAACAATACGGGAGTATTCAAACTTCGGACAACAAGGATCTAGTATTACGTCCGCCTCCCTGAGTGGTCCCTACTGTTCATACAGACTAGGCAGTCCCACCTTCCGGCGTAGCCCGTAATACTAGGAGATCTTGAGTAACGTATCACGACGCTCAGGGGGTTGATATGAGTAGCTCGGATACTCACATCTCCTAAATAATTCTATCCATTAATGAGAAAGTACCCTACCCCCAATCTGAGCAGGGTGCCGCTCTCCGAACCAGATTCAACGGCAAATAAGGACAAGCAACACTCATCAATTAATAAAGTTTTCTTAGTTTAAAGTAGTTTAGTTGTTATGCCTACCCTAGCAAAGAAACAAGCAAGTTATTACGCACCTGATATAGCTCGGGAATTAACGAGGTTAGCTAGGCGAGAATCTATCACTGTTTAAAACAATATTAAATTTCACACTTAGCTTAAGCACTAATTAACTAGTTGAAAATACAATTAATCAAAGAAATTTAAATAAATTAATACAAAGTCATAATAAAGCATTTAAACATCCTATTATATCCTAGGACACTTAACAAATACTTAATTGATCATATATCAAACTTCGGAAAATTCTGAAGAAAGTTTTTAAAATTCAAAAGTACAGGGGATACACCGGCATTCAAAGCCGGCGGCTTTGAACCGGTGTTCAATACGTTAAAGATCAACACTACCAACACTGGTAGCATTCAAAGGTACGCCGACTGCCTTCATTCTATGCCGGCGGCTTTGCGTCGATGTAGAATGTAAATCCAAATTTCCAAAATTTGCCGAAAGGCACATACCGGCAGCGTATCCATGTGCGCTGGTACCTTTTAACTCTACGCCAGCGGCCTTATGCTCGGCGTTAAAAATTCTGATTCTGTTCTCATTCCACACCGCCCCTAAGCTGGCGGCATTGGAATCCTAGTAGCCGGTGTACACTTTGAAAAATGAACGCTGGCTGACTTTTCCAGTGAAAGCCGGTGGCGTTCGAACGACTTTCAGAAATTTGATTCTGTTCGCTTCCAACACCGCCTATAAGCCGGCGGCATAGAAGCCCCAGATGCCGGCATGCGACCAAATTTTAGCCTACACGAAAATGTTTTTGATTTCCCCTATTTTATTATAAACTTTGTTCACTTTCAAAAATTCCCAAACTTAGTATAAACTTTCCAAAGCTTGTTATATGATCCAAACACTATCCTAACAACATGAATTCTACTTCTAATCATCAAAACACTAATCACACTTCAATCTACTCCTCAACTTCCCAATTCTTCATATCACTTCCACAATACATAAACAATACTCATACACTAACAAAACACAATCCAACCTAATTTCAATGGATAAACAAGCAATTTAGATAGCATCTAAACTCATTTCATCCAAAATTTCACAAAGCTACTACAAGAAATGAAAACAAAACAAAGGTTATACTTAAATCAACTCACATGTATATGCCTTGTCTTAGTGAGAACTTTGATTTTCAAAGCTTGATATTGTTCTTGATTTGGACTTGGAATTTGGAATAAAGGAAGAAGAGAAAAGAAAGAAAGAAAAAGAAAAATTCGGATGAAAGGGAGGGCTGCCCAAAAAGTGGTCCAATTAAGCAAATTTGGGTCTTATACCTATATACAAGTTGACTTTTAAGGCTTATATAAATTTAGTTTGCATTTTGGGTGAATTTGAGTCTCATTTGAGGCTTACTTGAGCATAATTACTAGCTTAACTAAGGGGAATTTCTATTAACTAATCTAAAGCAAAACCAAGGTTGATTTTATAAATTTAAACTTAACTTAACACCTTAATGTATAAAAGACACAATTAATAATTATACTATACACATACAAAATAGCACATGTCTAACACATACACCAATTATATTATCCAAGCACACACATATACATATATATATATATATATATATCACTTCAATAATACATTAATATGTAAATTAAGGAATTCATGGCTATTTCATACACACAACCTCTTATATGTCATCAAACTATATTCCAACAATAACTGCTTGATTTATTTATATAAAACCTCTGTTTACCTTAAGGATTCCTAGGTAAGTCAACTTCTTCTTCAAAAAGGAACATAAGTCATCTTTACTCAATAAAGCTTGCTCAATTCCCATATGCTCTTCTTGCTTTTGTCTTACTGAGAGAGATATGGCATTCTTTATTGTGTCATCCACATTAGGATGTTCTCAACCATCTTGTTAAGAGTTATCACATTAGTGTCAACTTGCCCTCATCCTCCTCTCATTCTTGTTATGTCTACTACATTGGCAAGTCCACTCGACTGCCCTTTCAACAGTCATCTCATCGAACACGAAAGCTTTTAAATGGAATACACTCAAATGTCCGGCAATCACTTATTAAATGTAATTTAGGGTCTACTACTATGTTATTTTTGTTGATGATTGCACTCACTACTCTTGGCTTTTTCCTATACATAACAAAAGTGATGTTTTATCTAATTTCAAAACATCGGTTGAAAATTACTTTGCAAATCGCATTTAAAGTCTTACATTATGATGGTTGTGGTGAATTCATAAACAATGCCTTCTCTAATATCCTCCATGCCAATGGCATTCATCTCTAGCTTTCTTTCCCCTACAATCCCTAACAAAATAGTGTAACCGAACCTAAACACAGACACATTACATAACTTGTGCACACCATTAGATTACATGCAAACTTGCCACTTACATTCTAGGTCAATGCTACTTTGACTGCAATTTACACTATCAATTGCTTACCCTCAGCCAAACTCAATCACAAACCCCCTTTTGACCTTCTCCATCATACTTCCCCCTATTATAGCTACTTACGCACCTTTTGATGTTGTCTTATTATCCCAACACCATACTTTAAGCTCCACATAAATTCTCCCCTTTCTCTCTACCTTGCATCTTCATTAGCTATCCCGTTTAACATAAAGGATATTGATGCTTAGACATAAACTCAGGTTGTGTCTATATTAGTCATCATGTTATCGTTCATGAACTTGTTTTTCCCTGTAGCAATCTTATTGCTTCTCCTAATACTCTACCCAACACATCCACTTACGACCTTCTCTTACCTTACCATTTCTAACACCCACTCATCCAGCCATACCACCCTTCCTCACCCACTATTAAAGATAGCTCCCTTAAACCTTCTCGCCTTACATCACCTCAGTACACTGACCTTACCCCTGTCCTTACCTCTGACTCTACTCATACATCTATTTTTTCCCCTAACCCTACTCCTTCCCTTGCTACTACCTCTGCATCTACTTTTACTTCCACTACTACAAATCAACATGCAATCGAACCTCTTACACATGTCTACAAACGTATTCGTTTTAGACCCACCCCTCCACCACCGACCATAGTACTTCTTTCCCCCAGCAACTTACCTACCCTTCTAGCTTCACCATACTTTCCCACATCATCCACCTCAACATTAACCTCCACCTCCAAACCCACTCACTTCATGCATACCTGCTCTCATTCTAGCATCACAAAACCAAAAACTATTCTTAACCTTTACACCACCAGGACCTCATATGAGCTTCGTCACTATACCAAAGCCCTTCCGAACCCTACTTGGGCTACTACCATGAGAGAAGAATTTAATTCTCTCCTCTAAAATCACACATGGATTCTTATTCCACTACAACCTAAACAAAATATTTTTGGCAGCACATGGAAATTTCACATTAAATATCATGTTGAAAGCCAAGTTAAGCCTTATAAAGCTCAACATGTTGCCCAAGGTTTTACCTAGTAGGAAGGCATTGATTATGATGAAACCTTTAGTCTTGTTGTAAAACCCACCACTATTCATTTTGTTCTATCTCTTATGGTTTCTTCTTCATGGACTTTTCATCAACTTGATGTCAAAAATGCTTTTTTTTACATGGTCACTTAAAAGAGACGGTTTTCATGAAATAACCTCCAAGATTCATTCATCCATGTCATCCCCACCATGTTTGTCAACTCAAGAAGTCTCTTTTATGGCCTTAAACAAGCTCTTTGAGCTTGGTTTCATTAGTTCAACATTTTTCTTTCTCACATTGGTTTTTGTCAAAGCAAGGCCAACAAATCTATGTTTACCCTTTCTCAAGGTTCAAACGTGCTTGTGTTACTTCTCTATGTCAATGATATCATTCTTACTAGAAACAACCCTCATCTCATAGTGCATCACATATCTCTTCTCACTTTTTCTTAGGTATTAAAGCTAGCCAGGCACCTCAAGGATTCTACTTTAGCAATCTCACTTCATTGATGATCTCCTTAAACAACACCATATATACATCGGCAAACCTGTCAAAACACCAATGTACCCTTAGATTCACCTTAGTGCCCATGGGTTTCCCTTACTCTCCAACTCCACTTCATACCGGGAGACTATTGGGGTACTCCATTACGTTACTATTACTAGACCAGATATCAACATTGTTGTTAGTTAGTTAAGTCAATATATGCATCAACCGAATACTAATCACATGCAGTGAGACAAGCGAGTTCTACGATATCTTCACGGCACCATGACATTAGATCTCCCTATTGTTCACACATCTTACACTTCTCGAAGTATCTATGTTCATGTTGATTCAGCTGGTTGTCTAGATATTCATAGATCTACCATAGGGTATGCTATTTTCCTGGATGTAATTTCATCTCTTGGCAATCTAAGAAATAACCCACCATCTCCAAAAGCTTTAGTGAAGCCGAATATAGAGCCGTTGCTTATGCTGTTGCAAAGTCTACATGGATCTATCATCTCGTCTGTGACCTATAGGTCCCCATTTAATACCCCTATAATTCTATGTTGTGACAATCTTGGAGTTGTTTACTTGATAGAAATCCTATTCATCACAATCACGAAACATGTTGATATTGATTATCAATTTGTGTGTGAATAAGTAGTTACAAAATAGGTCTTAGTCAGATGCAATCCTACCCACCATCAACATGCAGACATCCTGACTAATAATCTCTCTACTGCTGCTTTCATGGATCATTGTACCAATCTCACACTAACTCTAGCATCATGTAGACATGGTGTAGGCTATCATATTGATATCATAACATTTGCATCTAAAGAAGAATATCTATAATATTTCTATGTAACAAAGCCCCATGATGATAGGAATCATGGTTCCTTTGGACTAATAACTTGAGCTAGAGCTAGAGGCTTGATGAACTTAACTCATTGGATCCTTATGGATGAATCGAGCGAAGATGAGTTAGAGTAGTTTTGTTGATACATGATTCACTTTGGTAATAGGCATGATGTAGCATGTTTAAGTGTGGAGAAAAGACTCAACTTGAAGGAAAATGCATTAATATTGCATATTGCATCCATGACAAAGCTAGTGACTAAAGCAGAACAAGAAAGTCAAGCTACAACAAAGATCACACTTGACGTTGTGGCCATAATCTGGCTAGTGATTGTGATCACCCCCTCCACCACGACTGTGATAGAGTTCGTGAGCACTCATCATCAAAGAAAATTGAAGAACGAGAGGATCACACCCCCCATCATGGTCATGACCTAACCCATAATTCATGTTACAATCGTCATTGCGCTTATGATCAAGTTATCTATGGAGAGAAATTGAAGTTGAGTGAATCATGATCTTTAATGTGATCTTATTTGATGTTAGTGAGGGAGAGGTCTCTACTATCTCATATAGGGTTAAGAATTGATTAACTCGATGGAGTAATTGATTTATTTAAGAGATTCCTCTAGTGTAACGCATAAACAACTCATTATATAATCCATTATCATAAGAAACTAAGGTTTATGGTAGATTAGGATTAAGGGTATGTTTGTGATTGAATACTTTTTCAGAAAGCACTCATATTTAACTCTAGGATTTACTGAAATGGGGTAATTAGTAGTATACACCATTAATCTCATATCAAGATTTGGCTAGTCACTCCTAATACTTGCTCTTTAGATCCCCGTGGACGAAACTTGTTTTAACCCTATACTACTATAGATAAGTATACTTACCTAACTTGATCATATGAATTAATTTGGGTTTATAAATCTTATAATTTGATACAATCGATAATAGCATATCAATTTAATATAGTAAGCATGGTGTGAGGCCCGTTGACCCAATCTGCCCGTCATCTAATATTTCATAATATGACTCATGCACTAAAAAGGGACCTTTTGGCCATCAATTACAATCTGATGAATGATGTCATTGCTTAACCATCAGAAGTTGGATCTCATTTCTTTCACAGCTTCAAACTCCATGATGTTCAACTACCATCTTGACTTATTCTAAGCTTAAACAACTACCACAATCCTATAGTCCACCACTAAGAGGGTACATCTAATATTGGTAAGAGGTTGAACAATTGGTTTGATTTAAGCAAGTCGGCGAGCCAATCCTTGCCTCATTTGTTATTCGAAGCTCAAAACTCCACCTTGCTTCTTGTACAATGCGAAGAAGACAACTCAATTGCAACAAGAAACTTACGAGCTCCATGTCATGCCCACCTAACACCCTCATTAATTCTCATGCATCTTAGGGAAGCCATTGAACCCAATCGCATTTAATTTTTCTATATTTTTATACTCAATTTGAGTTTTCTTCAACTCTTATTATTTTTTTATTTTCTTTTTTATTTTTTTATTATTTTTTTATTCCACTTGACACATAGATTATGTTACATTTGATGTTTCTTTAATTTTAATTATTTTCTCTTTTTTTCTTCTTTTTTATTATCCTATTCAATGTCATGTGTCACGTTAGCATCTTACCAACAGTGTTAGCAAATTTCTTGTTTGACAACATTAGATCCTCTTTTAACTACTCATAAAATTAATATATTGTTTAAATTTATCTTAAACATAGATGTCTTTTATGTAATTTTTCTTTAAAAAATTTGTAATTTTGCTTATTCTTTTACAAAACAGTATTGTAAATTTTTAAAAGGCTCAAATTTATGCACAAATATTATTAAACCATTAAAATACTTATTGCGTTACTTTCTATGAAGGAAAATATCAAATTTGTAATATGAAATTTGCACAAAAATTTAACTTGGTGCTTAAACTTTAAAGTAGTCAATTCATTACATAATTAAACTTTTTGTTGCTATTTTCATTGCGTCACTAACACTATTTACTTTCTATTTTCGATGTGAAAGAAGCAACCTATTAGTGACAGATAGTGTTAGGAAAACTAGTAAAAATCCAATGATACTCTCCCTTTCCAAGTTAGTAAATAAGGTAAATGATATTAAGGAAGTAATCAAAATAGTCACAAAAAATTTAATCAAGTATTGAATTGATCATTTCAAAGTTTAAATACCAAATTGAATTTTTGTGCAAAACTTAAGTACTAAATTTGACATTTACCCTTCTATAATCATTTCAATAGTCAAATGATAGGTTGGATGGTCTTTAAAAACTATAAGAATTCCTAAAATGAAATGAGTAATAGTAATCGCTTAGAAAAATGAAATAAACAACACTAGCAAAAAAAAAAAAAATGATAACATTAAAAAGGTTGCCCTAAGCACCATTAGTGTTGTCCTTAGCCATCCCCGCAAGCCCATAAGGAGTCAATGTCCACAAATGTTTTTAATAGATGGGATTTTTATTTTGTCACAAAATTTTCATTTTTTAATTTTCAAAATTTTTAATTATATTTTTAACATTATCTAATCAAAATATGATAATTAGTGACATATAAGAAACACATTAATATAAATTCTACATCATTCGTTACATCAACATTTCAAGAGTGTAAATGTGACTTTTGAAAATATTAGGGTTCCAATGCTATCTTTAAACTTACTAGAGAGGGTCATGCAATTTATCCTTTTTTTCTATTAAATTTTTCAATCATTTAAATTTATTTTAATTTTATTGATTTCGTTTAAAAAATTTATGAAATTAAATTCAAAATGTTGATGCTTTCCACACATATGAAGACATGGGATAGTAGTCCGTTAACTCCTTACCATGCGACACTTACTAATATTTAACCTAAGCCTATGTATATAAACCTCTCTTGTTCTTTCTAACTCGTCTTACTATGATGTCTGCTTCTTTTACAAATAAAATTGAGCCCTAATTTTCTTTCATCTCTCTTGTGTCTATCACTTAAGCTAATTGTGTCCTAATTTGTTTTTGCATCATTACAAGTACCACAACGAAAACTGTTCGAGTAGCCAAGACTCCTTACTCCTAATTTAAGGCCAAAAAACTCTTATTTCCTCTTCCATTCTTTCATTTTTCTTTCATACTTCTTGTGCAATTGCTATATTATTACAACTGCTAGTTTGTTAACATCAACTACTTTCAATTACAATATCAACTTCTACATAATAATCTCTTAGCAATCTTTTCTTAGGAACTTTTCTTTGCCTCTACATTTTGGTCATTACATATTTTCTCCTTCTATTGGAACACATCTTTGTCCTCAAGATTAAACTAAGAATAGTGTCTAAAATAGTGGTAAAACTATCTATGTAGGTTGTAGCATTTTCTAATAGATCCCATGCCACTGAACCAAAATTTGAGTCATCCGTTCTCCATTATGAATAATATCCTAAACATCCATATTAGCCAAGGGTTCTAACAATCAATTATTATATATATTAGGTGGAAGATCTAGAGATGGTAAAACAAATCCTTGAGGTTCCTTCAAACATGACATATGGAAAACATTGTGGATCTTATAATATTGAGGTAGATCCGAGGCATAAGCACACCATCCAATTTGGCGTAAAATTGTGAATGACCATAATATTTCTTGGATAAGTTATGAAAGCTCATTGAAACCAAAAGTTATCAATATGGTTTAAGCTTCACAAAAACCAAGTCACCCTTTTTAAGTTGGGTATCTTTCTTGTTCCGATCAGCCTATGTTTTCATGCGTACTTGAGCTTAAGTAGATTAGATTTAAGAGATTATAATAACTCATCTTTTGTTATCAAATCCGAATCAACAACTTCAAAATTAGATTGACCCCTCACATAAATGGAATAGTTGGTGACTTCCTTTCATAAACCACGTCAAATGTTGTCATTTGCGTACCCTCATGGTATGACACATCATAAGCAAACTCCACTCAAGTTAAAAATCAACACTATTCTTGAGGTTTATCCATCACATAACTACGAAGGTACCATTGCAAAATCTTGTTGACTACATTTGTTTAACCATCATGTTAAAGGTGATAGGTCAAACTTAGACAAAGTCTAGTACCGCTAAGTGTAGATGTACAGATTCGATAAAAGTAGTCATGTTTGTGCTGCATGACCATTGCACTACCATGGCCTGTGAAGAGCGACACGTAATGACACATCAAGAATAATAAAAAATAAATGGGATAGGGAGGAGAAGTAGACAGTTTCAATCATCTCAAATGCACTTGTGACAAGTGAATGAGCTATCGAGCATCGAACCCCACAAATAATGGTGAACGAGTATTTTGATCTCTTAAGACATAATTTCAGTAGTACCTCAGTGTTTCTATCAAATTTTCCATTCCTCAATGAGGAAGGACTTGGGGTATTTATAAAAGTTTGCCATTAGTGTCATCTGTTGGATCATATTGATAGTCGACAGCTAAGATGAGTCTCTTTTAGTGCCTGAGCCAAACTGAGAAAAGTTGGAGAATAGACAAATCGATCCAAAAGGTCCTACTCCAAGCCCACCATGCCAAATCTCCCTTGATTATCCCAATAAATGAATTGAACTCGCTGAGCTCTATCACTTAGCCCTCTAGCCAAGCCTAAATAATTAAATAATAATATTTATATTTTTTTAAGCCCACCACATTTTGCCATAACCAAAATGCTTTGGATGAAGTTCAAGTATATTGGACACTAGTTACATTTATACATACTTTGATAAATACTCAGCGCATGAAGCTACTAAGTGCTCTTACAAAGCTGACAATTTCATTTGTCATACCGAATCATTGAGTAAAAGCCAAGTTCCAGTGTCCTAACTCATTCTATTGTGTATGGTCGTATCCTAATGCATAAACTTGCAACATTACTCTAATTGCACACATTGTCTTATATTTCTCTTAATGATCTTTTCCTCTAAGTAGTCTTGGCTTCAAGGTAATATAAATCCTTTTTTGATGGAAAAACATCTTTGTGTACTAAAACTTTATTCTCATGAGTAACTCATTTCTTGGTCTGTTGGATTATGTCCCCGGTGAATTTATTATAATCTTAATCGGAGAGAAAATTCTCGCTTTATTCTTTAAGAATAAATCGTCACAAAACATTCGATTTCCATCACAGGTTTCTTGCACCTTCATCTATTATCATTCATATATAAATAAATATATATGCCGAATCTTTTTCCTGTAAAAGGATAGGTTCCTCCAAATATTCGTATAATTTATGATGTAAAAATAAATTCAATGTTTAAAATCCCATTGACCTCATTTCCTTAAAAAAAAAAACACAAAAAACAAAATACACCGCATTCTTATTAAAATAGATACATATGATATATATCTTCGGAACTTTTCACGTGCAGTTTATACTCTAGATTCAATACCAAACAGGGTGTGTCATTCTCAAATAATTCACTATAATCCCATTCTATTTTTTGACCCCTATTGACAAGATAGATATTGATTTATATACATATATATATATATATATATATATGAAAGTCCTTTCCTTAATTAGATCATAATAATGCTTGTCTTTCTAGTACAAGTATTAAGCTTGAATATAATACATGCATATATTTAGGAAGTCCTCATAAAAAATAAATCTTCTTGAAAAAATACTCAATCGTATCCTCTTCATATCCAAATCAATAAGTAAATCTTTAGGTCAAATAACAATAAATCTTAATATAATGTTTACTGACCATAAATCTTTAAATCAATATAATCCTCATCCTTTATTTCTTTCCCATGCATATCTATATGTATATTTGTATAGCAAAAATACATCAACCATAACACTCCAATATCATCCGCTCAATCCAAATTCAAGCAAACCAATATATTCGAAAGATATACCTGAATTTACTAAATCTTCTCTCAAATCTCTTCAACATATGTATATACTTTTTTTTTTTACTTCTATATCTGCACATTGGCTGTCATATATATATATATACATATTTAGGCACATGACCACTTACATTATCTCCATCCTCCTTTCCACAATCATTGTAGAAGTTAGCAAATTCTTGTTCCTCTTGCTTCTTTCTTTTGATTTGCCTCCCTCTCTTTTTTTTTTTTTTTTCTTCATTTAAATGGCTATCGAATATATTAATTGTCTCCTGTGGTCACTTTTGGTCTAACCGTTAATTCTATTCTAAAATTTTTCTTTCTCATGTCAATTGATATATATTTTTTTTAGATGGCATTGCTCTCAATTATACATACACTATATAATCATGTTTCTTGGCCTTGTTCGAATTGGTAATTCCGAGCATTGAAGAGTCATGAGTATCATACATGCTTCACTTTCTATACTAGTCCAATCCATGGTAATTTTTGGTAGGTCATCAAGAGACCAACTCCAACTTTGACGTCACTGCTCAACAACAATTGGCCAATAATATAAATCAGAAAAGCAAGATACCAAGCTGTTTTGTTTTTATTCTCGATTATTATTGTTATTTTCGTCTTTTGACCCATACAGACTTATTTTACTTAAATCTTCTTCAACTTGAATTCTTGCTCCAACAGAGTTTGATCGAAAATGGGAATAACGGCTTGATCGGATCTTGACTGAACAATGGTAAACCACCATACTTTCTTGCACGAAGCGGCAGTAAAATCAATGAAGAAGAAAGTGTACTCATATTGCCTTTCCTTACGACTTGAGGAGCACCTTTGTAGGTTCTTCCTCATACCTAACTAAACTTCATATAGAACTTTTTCACAATGAGATATTGAACTCTCTCTGTCTCTCTCTCTCTTTTTAAATATTTAGGTTGACTCAAATCTTCTTTGTATCTGCCACATGTCCCTTGGTGAATAAGAATATATAAACCATGAATTTCATCGTATCAACAATAATATTAATGACCTTGGAAAACTCCTGTTATAAGCTTTAACTTTGGACAACCTCCGTCTTTGCTTTTTTTTTTTTTTTTTTATTATTATCATTATTCCTTGGCAAATTACACTGTAACCAGCCGCATATGAAACATGGTGTCCTAACAGCCATAGATACATACACATATATCCATGCATGAATACGTAATGACCTTCGTCCATTTTAAATTTATCGTCTTAACTCACTAACCCTTATCTCCCTTTGACCCTATGACCACCAAATATTATTATAATATATTTATATACCAAAATTGTGAAATCACACCTTCTAAATCCTCTCCATATCTTTTCTTGACCTAAACCTTTATGATGTTTCATCAATAAATCTTGCCACCTCAGTCGAATTTCACAACTCTTGTATTGATAATCCATCGTAGAGGAGATAGACACATATACATATGCAAATAAAAAAAAAAATTAATCCAAATATCACTCATGCAATGCAGCCAAAATCTTTAAGCTTTAAATCTCTATGGGCTATCTTCCTCGGTATCTATATCTTGTTATTATGGAGAATATCAACAAAAATCTTCTTTAGTCCAATATCTCCCTCAAATACCCAATCTATGAAACATTATTTGAGAGCTTCACTTCCATGTCATCTACAAATCTATATATATACATAGTACAAGTCTAATTCTTTATTAATCCAAGCTCAACCAGTGAAGGCTTCACCCTTGTGGTATGTTCTACTTCCGCAAATTCCCATATAGTAAATTTTTCTTTCTTTCTTCTTTTATTTTTAGCCATCCTAAATAAACTTTCTTGTTGTTGTTTCCCAGTTCAATGGTAGTGGTTCTAATCTTTGCTCGATTTCGTCATCGTGAAAAATAAAAGGCAACAGGTTCTTTTGATTTTCTTCCATGACATGGCTTCTTTCTTCATGTTAATTAGGATATTGTAGACGTGTCTCTAAGCAGTACCGCAATTTCCAATATTCGAAACATTAAATTCAATATATTAGATTTAACCCACCAATCGTACAAAACCATCCCAATTGGTAAATCTAATTTACCTTAATTTTTTTTTTTTAATCCTTACTCTTGTTAGTGAACTATTGTTATCATCTTGAAATAAAATCACAATATTGAGCGATGTGGTTGCATATAGTCTATCTTATATATATATAATATCATGATAATCTTGAACCTGATGATAATTTTGATACTCCTCATAGTCTTGATATCTTTGATATCTTTATAAATGTCGTGCCTTTAATAGTTTTCATTAGGCATGGTAAATGAGCCGCGACATGTGTGGGCCGACACGTAGGGCACAGGCTTAGCACGGCACCGGAAGAAAAAAGGAAAAAAAAAAAAAACACAAGCACGCGGCGCGCTAGGCACACGACACGCGAAAAAAGTGGGTCAACAAGACACACAAGGCATGAGAACCAGTACGTAAGCCTTTTCTTTTAAATAGTAATATAAAAATAGTGATTTATTTTTTTATTTACTTTAAATTGTATTTAAATAAATTATTTTTATTATTTTAATTACATATATTTGTCTTCTTAAAAAATATAATATATTTAGTATATTTTAATTGTTTAAAATGATTTCAATTATATTACTATTAATATATTAACTTCAATATTGTTTACTTGTTTAGGAAATAAAAGAAAATGAAATTATAAAATAATATTGTAATAGTAATTGAGTTTATATGCCTTTTTAAAAATAATAATATAAAAATAGTGATTTATTTTTTTTAATTTACTTTAACTTATATTTAAATAAATTATTTTTATTATTTTTATTAAATATATTTGTCTTCTTAAAAAATATAATATATTTAGTATATTTTATCTTTTTTAAATGATTTTAATTGTATTACTATCAACATATTAACTTCAATATTTTTTAGCAAATAAAAGAAAATAAAATTATCAAATAATATTGTAATAGTAATTAATTTATATGCCTTTTTTAATAATAATATAAAAATAGTAATTTATTTTTTAATTTACTTTAAATTGTTTTAAAATAAATTATTTTTATTATTTTAATTAAACATATTTGTCTTCTTAAAAAATATAATATATTTAGTATATTTTATCTTTTTAAAATGATTTCAATTGTATTACTATTAATATATTAATTTCAAGGTGGACAAGGATCATAACCCTAACAAGGGCAGGTTATCGAGTGGTACATCCTCCATCATCACCCCCACAAGGGCCATAACCATTGTATCACTATCAACCCCCAAGCAATACTAATGATCAAGGCGAACAACAAGGTGGTCAATCATCACATTTGCACCAATTTTTTTAAAATTAAATTAATTATTTTTTTTACTATTAATGTAAATAATAATGTAATGCATATTATTATTAATAGAGTTAAAAATATTACTTTAGTAATTGTTTAAATTTTATTTATGTTAAATCTTACAATCAATAATTTATTTCTAACTAATTTGAATAATTAGTTGAATTAAAATTCCGAAAACCATCGGAAAAAAAACTGTGAGTCGAAAATAATAAAAAACCAAAAAATCATATGAAATTAGACCTGATTGAAGGCACACAAGCCGGGATGCAACACCACATGCGAATAGATGGGCCAGCACGGCACGACACACCAAAAATAAAAAAGCATGCAAAGCACGATGCGTGAGGCACACGAGCATGTGGGCCAGGCACACAAAAGCATGCGGCATGCAAAACATGCAAAATTTGGCACGTGGATAGTACGGCATGACCCATTTACCATGCCTAGTTTTGATAGCCTTAATGATCTTGATAGCTTCAATGAATTTGATACTCTTGACATATTTGATAATCTTCTCATTGTTAGTATCACCCTGTCTGAATATGTGTGATAATAATTAACTATTAATAAAATCAATCATTCTCGTGATATTTGATAAATCATATAATCAAAAGAGTGGATACTCTTAGCTGTCTTATGCTCTGGTCATTCATCTAATAACCATGGTGTCTCATGATTTTTAAGAGGAAGTTCTTTATCGTTTGTGTTCCAACTGCATAGATGGTAATCTTGGGACCGCATACTGTATGATGACACTCTCAGCTAGGACTACAAACAAGTCTAGTCAAGTCGATATAGTACCAAGCTCAAACTCGACTCAAATAAAAAACTCGAAGCTTGAACTCGATTGAGTTTTGATTTTTAAGCTCGAACTCGACTCAATTTAGTACTCAGTAAACTTGAACTCAACTTGATTAAGCTTAATTATTCTTTTAAATATTGATTTAACTATAAAGAGTATTTAATACTTAATAAGCTCGAACTCAACTTGCTTTAATTTAATACTCATTTAAGCTCGATTAAGCTTGCAATCTTAAAATACTCGGGCTCGATAACTACCTGAGTAGCTTGAACTCAAGCTCGACTTAATCGAAAGCGAGTCGAATTCGAGTATTCGTAGAGTTTAGCTCGAGTAGCTTGCAAAATTGTCTCGACTCACTTATAGCCCTACTCTCAGCCATCTATATCCCAAACCTTATGTGGCAATCTTGGAACCGCACATTACATCCATGTTCTATTCCTCAAGTAATGACCTTATGCTACACCACTATAAGAGAGGCTCTCCTCAGTTGTCTGTATCTCACTTGCTCATGTGGGAATTGCACTACTATGAGAGGAGAATGTTTCTCATCTTGTGCGCCTAGTCATTTGGTGAATGACTGTGAGACTCCATTACTATAAGAGGAGCCACTCTTCATTGGTTAATGCTCCCCTAACCTGCATAGGTTCATTTACTGCTTTCTTCTTAGTTATTGCATGATATGCTTTGAATGTTCATTGATATTTCTAATTCATACACTGATGCACTTGTTGTGTCTTCCTCATGCTGTTGATTTAAATTCACAAGTAACTTCCATTTTCATCATGTATGTGTATGTATATAGATGACTCCCCTTCTATTATGTATACATGTCTTTTTTTTTTTTTAATGTATCTCTCCTCCTATAAAGTGATAGATATCTTAAAGATGGCAAAAGAAACCAAAAAGAGTCGGTCTCACAATACCAATCATATAGATAAGAGCAAAAAAAATTGGCGAACTCATGTCATGTGCCAAAAGTGCCTTTGCCATGTAGTAAATGGTTTGATGCTATAATTCAGAATGACTTTTTCTGGAGAGATGTTAGGAAATGGGACTTATGTGCACACGTTTCATATAACCAGAACCACGAGTGAATGATAAAAGAAATATATAAGAGAATTTCATACTACGTTTTAGAAATGAGAGAAAGGAGCTTCCCCTTTCAAAGATTGTGTTTAGTTACCTAAAACATATGTTATAAAGGTGGCAATCACGGGTATATCGCATTGTGAACAATTCCCCTTATAGGTATCTCTCAAAAGTGCAGGGATCAATTATGCCATATGGATCTCCTCTAGAATGATAATTCGTTCTCAAAGTGCTGAAATATGGCTAGCCATATTAGCACGTTAGAGTACCCATACGCATACTTTTGTGATGTCATAAGGTGAAATTACTCCAACTTTAGAAGATATATGCACACTACTGAGTTTCTCTAGTTCTAGACTAATTGATATTGCCATAGCTGAGATCTCAAAGGAAGATGAGGAGTTGATGGAAATATTAGAGGCTGACAAATAGGAAGCGAAAGAAAGTTGTAAGCAATCATCATTTTGTGTATGGGTGAGACACTTTTTTGAGCACGCGAGGACTCAAGCTAAAGGGCCATAATATGGATGTGAGTAAGAGTACATTCTTTACTTTGTCCATTTATGCTTGATTGTCACTGCTGCAATTTGACTTATAACTTGCAATTTATTTCAAGCATGAGTTGGAAGTTTTCCTTACTTGTTAGTTATCCATATATGTGTTTCCTTGTGGGCCAGAGAAAGGTGTCAGTCCTCGATTTTCTTACTTGGAAATTCGTCTTGCATGTGGAGAACTATTTGTCCCAATGCCTTTTTATTTAGGATCCTTATATTGGCACTTAGATCTTTATAGTGAGACTTTAATCCGATCAAAGGGATGGTATACCATTATATCGAATGTGAATTTGGGGTTGTCAAGCCTCAACGAGTACCCTAAACGTGATAGCCCATCGTACACAATATTAAAACTTAAGAATGACTACCTTAGTCACTCAAAAGCTTCCATATCGGTACAAGTCGTACATTCACATTAAAGGGAGTCCGGTGAAGTAATGCATTTTAAGATATTGGCAGCGAAACATGTAGAATAACACTTAAATATTTCATTGAAATATAAAGTCTTACAACTTCTAAAGGGTATTCCCCTAATAATAACAACATGGTCTTACTAAGATAAATAACTAAGCTAGAAGATTTTAGAAGAAATCTACTCTAGAACTTCAAAACAGAGTTCCTCCAAAATCTTCCTAAAATAAAGATTCTACCCGGATGATCAAGATGGTCTCAGGTGCAAAATAACGATCCTGCAATATCAAAAGTCTATAGGGGTATAAGCATAACTAGCTTAGTGAGATATTCCTTACGTAAAAGTACTCATAACAGGCAATCAACCAAGTTTATTAATCAAGCATATGAAATGCAAAAACCATATAATCAAACATTACATACGACTATCCGGTTTTGTATAGATGATGGATTTATCCCTCCATCGGTGGTTAGGGAATGATTTGAACCGGGCCCCAAATGACCTCCTAAAAAGTTTGCGCGCATCTTAGGTTTCCAACGAACCGTACTACCAGTCTCCGGGCTTTCCTTACCCAAAGCAATCGATCCGGCTCTGCTACAACTTGAGGCCATATTCCCCGAATGTCCTAACCCTCAAGATGTAGCTAGGCAGTTTACCTTTCCAGTCCCATGCTAAAGAGTAGTAGCAAAATTTCGAAATGATATTCTAAGTGATATATATGAGTAATTTATTATATGGGGATTCTAATATGACATTAAATCATTTAAAGCGATCAAGCAATAATTGCACACATAGCAATACATACATAGAAACAATTATATCAATCACAGATCGGGTTTCGATATACTTATCGTTCATTGATCGCACATAAAAATTCACATACATAATTCCCATGATATCCCACATGAATATCAATTTTATCTTTTCCTAACATCTAGTGCTCTATTCTACAAGCACATGTGCGAATACATAAACATTAAGGAAACTCAATCGTCCATAGCGATCTTCTATGAGTCGAAGTAATCATCGGGGAAGAGAAGATCTTGGTCCTCAATACCTAAACAAAAAAAATACCTGAAGTGAGTATTCCATCCAAGATCTACTCAATTTCTCTAATTCTATCTTATTGAATTCATCAAAAATCGTATGAACGGAAATCTCAACTTAAAATGGTCATAACTTACTCAATTTAATTCGGAATTTCGCATATTATATACCGATTTCTACTTACTTGAAAAGATCTATCTATTAAAAAGCTTATTTTTATCAAAAGAAGTCACTTAGGTCTCGAAATAGTGCGTACATAATTGATACGAAAATTCCAGATTTCAAAACAAGAGTTTTCAAAGTTTTTTCATTCAATGGCTCTTGTACAAAAATATAGATATTTTGTATGGTTGAAAAATCCTTTGAATATATATATATATATATACTCAAACTATATGCATGAATTTAGTGGTGTTATCTCAACAATGATTATGCAAAACAATGTGTCTTAAAAGTGAGAAAAGCTAAAACTTGAAAATCTACTTTTTCGGGAAATTTTATAAGTGAGATTTTCCTTCTTTTAACTCCATTTCTTAATGTTAAGAAGAATTAAATTTTCAAAAAGTAATTCTAGTCTTTTATGATTCCTACAACTTTATTTCTAGTGGTTGAAAAATGTAGTTTTTTCAAATATTTCTTGGTTATGTGTTCTAAAGTTTTTCTAAAGTTAAATCTACTTTAAATAATATCAATGATCTTATAAGTTATTCGTTATTTTTATTTCCTAAGTAAAAGCTCATCCTTAGAAAGGTTATTCTTTGATAATTTTGTAAAACTTATCTAAACTTTAGTATGTTGATGAAAACTTTAGATATGTGTAAACCCTCAAAAATTTCATAATTCTTAAAAATAATCCTAGAAGTTTAATATCAAAAATTTAAATCCAAAAAATCGACTCAAGATAAAAACCAAATTCTAGACCGAGTCAAAACACCGGGAACGAAACCCTAAAAAAAAATCGAATCAAGTTAAAAATTAATTCCAAATAAGATAAAAAACGAGTTTTCCCAATCTTGAGAAAACGAGAACCCTTGAAACAAAATATAAAGTCCAACTACCGGTTTAATCAACGTCCGTACAAATCATCTACCCAATTCCTAAAACGCAAATCAAAACGATAGATCCAGATACCGCTTAACAAAGAAATGATAAAATCTTAAATCCTTCGGTAAAATTTTAGAATTACAATTTTCAATTTTCACCATAAGTCAAACTGAGTCAACTCATAACCCTAGACTCGGTTAAACGATCCCGATAACTAGAAACTATTAAATAATCACAACTAAAATAAGATAAACCATGATGTCGAGCTAAAAATATAAAACGATCAAAACTCGAAAATTATACGATCTTACGAATATCTCAATGAAACCAGAAGTCATACCGGAACCCTAAAGTCAACAAAGCCAATAACGAACCCTAGTGTTTAAGATCCGGCAATCCCATGTTTTCAAACCCTAGAAAACGAAATTAAACCAATAGCTTAAAATAGTTTGTAATAATATAGGGTAACATAAAAATATCAGATTCGCGAATTTCGAGTGTCCTTCGGACTCAACGGGACCCGTGCTCGAAAAGCGCATCTCGGAGCTCGAAATATTAAAAATATTCCGTTTATACCAATAGAATCGTAAAAATATAAGGATTCCAAAAATATCAGTTTTAGAATTTTTCGGTAGCTAAAAATTACAGATAACTCGATTACGCGTATTTTTATTACTACCGGTACTTTAATTGTCTAGCCTACTATTCATAGTACCTTTCTACTATTCATTACTATTTCACTATCTCTACTTTTTCTTACACATACATATCTATTTTCTTACTTTTTATATTTCCAATACATCTTATATCAAATCATACCTTACATATTAATTATTTTCTTACAAAATTCACTCAAAAATCAACTCACTCCCCCTCTACACCCCTAGAACCAGCGCCCCCCTCTCTCTCTTCGAACAATTTATTTTTCTTTTTCAATTTATTTAATTACACAAAAAATTCACTCCAAAAATTCTATAAATACCCCATTCCTCTTTCATTCTTTCACACAATTCATTTCACTACCAAAACTCTCTCAAAATCTCTCCACAAATCCTCTCTTCAGGAGTTCTCTCTACAAAAACTCTCTTAAACCAATTCCTCACAAAAACCATTCCTTATACACAAACTATCTACCCCGTATCACTACTCCCATAATACCCATTTCATCTACCATCTCCATACCACTTACACACTTTAGGTAAAGATTTCTTCCAACTATTATTCACTCATGTCATGTAACTTAACATGACTATGATGTTGTTTTGAAACTCATATGAGTAATAAAAGCAACAACATGTTCATGTTTTGTTCTTGTACATAAGCTTTCTATTTTATTATGTTGTTATTATTATTGTTATTACTTGCTTCTAATCTAACTTATATATGGTATTATGTATATTATGTATATATATTTATTTAGAGCATATAAGCTCATTTGTTATTTATTTACTTTCAAGTTATACAATTTATTTATTTCATGTTGTTATTAAGACTAGTCTTTCTAGTCTTAGACTTGTCCATATCAAGTCAAAACAATCTTTTGTTTATTTTCTTTAATCTTTCAGGACTAGTCCATTCTTAGTCCCGGGATGCCTTGATAAAGCTAAGGCTCCAATATTTGACCGAGATACCTTGATGAAGCTAAGGTTCCCAATATTTGATATTTTATTTTTCTTGCTTATTATTTGTTTCTAATATTTTCTTATGTTGTTATTACTTTATATGCTCATGATACTTGCATCTACATAATGTTAATGTCTCAACTAATCTAAAAATAGAATTTTACTTTACTAAAGGAACTCAAAACTAGATTTTCAATTATATGATTTATCACAAAATCATGAAGTTATTATTAACAACATAGAAATAGAGTTTTCTCAATGTTTTCTTAAATAACAAAGATAGATTACTAAGGAAACATAAGAAATAAATATTTTCTTTGTATATTATGTTAACCTAAGCTTTAGTAAAATAATTTATTAATATTAAAAGTTTGTACAAAAAGCTTAAGATTTAAACTCTTTTACACTTCATAATAAAACTAAGAAAACAAACTAGTTTTCAAAGTTAAGATAAAGCAAAAGCTTATATTTTAGAAATGAATATAAGAAGACAAGACTCATTTTCTAAAACCATCCTAAATACAAAATTATGAAAAGGTTTTCATCAACTTAATATACTTTTGATAAATTTGACCTTTAATCACTAGGAGTAAAATCTATGCAAGACTAAAGGTTAAAGGAAAATTTAACTTATTTTGGAAAAAGGAATGAAGAAAATAAAATAAAAATATACTCAAATTATAACAACCTATGAAAATATAAAGTTTCTTCAAAAGACTTGAAACAAAATTATCGAAGCTAAAGTTTTAATAAATCAAAATGAATTGTTTTATGAAATAAATTGTTGAGACACTACCATTAGAAATCTTGCATATAAAGTGAGCTTATCTATATACTCAAAGGACTTGTCAATTATATATACATATATATATATATATATATCTATAGTTTACTAAAGGATTTTTTAATGAAGTTGAGTTAGAAAATGGATTTGCAAAAGTTTAGAAAAATTCGTTTTAAATCTGTACCTAACATTTTCGGAACCCAAATGACCCTATATGACAAAGATAATTTTAGAAAGGGATAGATCTTTTCGAATAGATAGAAAACGGTATATTATATGCGAAATTCCGAGTTAAAATGAGCAAGTTATGGCCATTTTAAGTTAGAATTTCTTCTTATACGATTTTACCGCGATTTTAAGAAAAGTTTAGAATATCCAAGAATAGAAATTTCATGAAAGACTTATCCCGGGTATTTCTTTTTTCTAGGTGACGAAGGATACGAGAATACCCTACCCGAGGATTACTACAACTAAGAAGATAGCAAAATGGACGAGTGAGTTATTCCTCCTAAATTCGTTACCTTGCTTGTGCTTGTAAAGTAGTAGCATTAGTATACTAAGAAAAGATAAAAAATAGATATATATATATATATTTATATATGTGGGGAATTCGGGATTACGTGTATATATGTGATTCTATGTTTATGCGTGAAATGAGAATTAAGAATATCGCAACTTCGAACTGCTTGTTTAACTAATTTTGTTTACTTACTTGTATGACTGTTTATTATTTGCTAAAGTGATTGATCGCCCCTAATAGACCTTAATAAGGTTTGGCTTAAGAAAAATAAAACATTCACGCATAGCATCCATCGAGTCACATCTATTTTGGAACGCTGCTACTCCTACGCGTAGAGTTGGATTGGCTGTGATCGTGTGATGCCACGAGCCATGTTCCTTCCTGGAGAATCCAAATCGCTCGGGGAAAGCGACTCTAGGTTCGTAGCCGAGCCAACTGAACGTTGTGGGTGAGGACCTGGGGACTAGCAGTAGAAGGTCGAGGACCTTCAACCCCGATTCCCTAACTTTTGAGACGAAGGGGTAAATCCATTCTATATATGGTTTCTGGATAACTATATATAGTTGCGTAATCATGTGATTATTGCATTGCATGCATAGCATATGTGTGAAAATATAAATAAATTTGTTTGAAAATATGGTGCGAATGAAAAGGAATATCTCACTAAGCTAGTTGTAGCTTATACTCATATAGATTTTGTTGAAACAGGTATACCGTGGCTTAAATTGAGCATCATGACATTAAGGAAGTCATGGAAGGTAGAAGGATATGCCCCTAAAAATTAAAAGGTAATATGTATGTTTTATGATAAGTATTCTCTTTGCCTTGTTACTTATTTATTATCAATATAAATTGCGCTACTCCGATGCATTCCCTTGGTTGTGATGTACGCCTTGTACATGATATGGAAGCCTTTGCGTGACTAAGGTAGTCATTCCTAGGCTTTAGTATTGTGTACGACAAACTGCCACGTTTAAGGTATCCCTCGGAGCATGACAATATGAGTTTAAGAAAACTTTTAGTTAAACAAAGAATTAAGTTTAAAGAATCTTTCTTATTTCATTGGTTTGAAAAGAGCGTTTGTAATAACTTTTTTTTATGTATTCATTGATAAAATCTCATATAGTATTATTACTAAAACTTGAGCTAAACTTATCTAACATTAGAAAATAGTTGTTAAGATAAAACTTTAAGTCTTTATGGAATAATAATTTCTTGTGTGACAAAATTTATTTTTAAAGAGAGTTCCTATATTTATTACTTATGAAAACTCCTTTTCATTGGTTGAGACAATATCATTATGTTCATGCATGAATGAGAATATGTAACTATAAGAAATATAATAAAAAAACAACATAATAAGATAAATGTAATAAGAGCATAAAAATAAAATCAAGTATTGGAAACCTTAGCTTCATCAAGGTATCCCGAGACTAAGAATAGACTAGTCCCAAAAGAAAAGAAAAGAAAAGAAAATTATTTTGACTTGATATAGACAAGTCTAAGACTAGAAAGACTAGTCTTAATAATAGCATAAAATAAATAAATTGCATAACTTGAAAGTAAATAAATAACAAATGAGCTTATATGCTCTAAAGAAATATATATACATAGTATACATAATACTATATAGAAGTTAGATTAGAACAAATAATAACAACAATAATACAACAACAATAAAACATAATAGAAGACATAAACAAAAACAAAACATGAACATATTTATTGCTTCTTTAAGAAACATACACTAAGCTCATGTTAAATTAAATGAACATGATGAATGAATAAGATAAATTTTTACCTAAGGTTTATGTGTTTGTTGAAGAGGAATGGAATGGTTTGTAGTAATATGTGGAAATTGGTTTTATGGAGAAAAGAGAGCACTTGGGAGAGATTTTGAGAGAGGGATTTTATGGAGTGATTTTGGTAGAGTTTTAGTAAGAAATGAGTTGTGTGAAAGAATGAAGGAGGAAGGAGGTATTCATAGAGTTTTGGAGTGGAAATTTAATGTAATTAAATAAATTGGAAAAGAAATTAAATTGATATTGATAGAGAGAGAGGGGGTGCCGGTTTGCCTTGTAGAGGAGGAGGAAATTGATTTATTTTATTGTTTTGTAATAAAAAGAAGTAATATGTAAATTGTGATGTGATTAAAATTGTATAGGGAAGATAAATTGTAAGGTATAAGTATGGTAGTGGTAAGAATAGAGTGTAAGAAAAAGTAGAGATAGATGAATAGTAATGAATAGTAGAAAAGTATTATGAATAGTAGACTAGACAATTAAAATACCGATAGTAAAGAAAATACATGTAAATGGCATATATTTGATTTTTTAGTTACCGAAAAATTCTAGAACTGATATTTTTGAAATCCTTATATTTTTACAAGTCTATTGGTGTTGTCGGAATATTTTCACTATCCAGTGCACCAGGGCACGGTTTTTTAAAACTGATCCCGTTGGGATCCGAAAGACACTAGAAAATTATGAATCTTATATTTTTAAGCTTTCCTATATTATTATGAACGATAATCTATAATTAACCTAATTTCGTTATTTAGGGTTTAAGAACATGAGATTACCAAATCTAGATTCACTAGAGTAAACATAGAACTAGGTTAACTTTATGGTTCCGGTTTGACTTCCGGTTCTAAGGTTTGCTTATATTATCGAAAAATCTAAGGGCTTACAAGGGTTCTTGCACTTGTTTTTCAGTGAGCACTACAAAAGGTATTCAAATGTGCCTGTTACAAAGCCAAATCCTACTAAGCCTCGAGCTTAGGCTTGGGTTGATAGAAAGCCTTTAGGCTCATTAATTTATGTCACAGATGATGCTCATGAGGTTGACTTTGGCACTTCTACAAAGGAATTAGAAGGATATGAGTGATGTACAGAATATTATCCTTCAGTCTCTAGAAACTTAGCAAATCTAATAAGGCATGGTAAGCAGCTTTCTGTTGCTGAAGTAGGATATATTTTTTGATGTACACCTCGAGGCTTACCTGCACTTCATGATTGGTGTGATTCTTCTATAGAGTTCCTAGAGCATAGGGTGATGTTGTATTCACCCATCGAGTTGCTCAACAGTTTGGATTTGATCAGCGTACCTTCTATAGTGGCCATTGACATAAATTTAACCGATGTTATGAGGCACTTAGTCTTGAAAAGCCCGTAAACTTATTTTTCTATTAGGCATATGTTCTTTCCACTTATCAATCACTCCGGTGTTGCTTCGAGTAGATGGCTAACATATTAGAAAAGGTGCCTTGAGACATTCATGAAATACATCTCTTTAGCAGTTCGCAGCTTGCCAAAACCCACCATCTATAAGTATGAGTTCCACTTTCAACTTCCTAAAGATGATAAGCATAATGTTCCAACCAAAGCAGTGGTTAGATGAACTATGCCTTCTGCATCAACAGTCAGGCAAATCAAGTGTTCACACATTTGTGAGGTAATGGACTTTCCTTTTATGTTTTTTCTTCCCCTTTTTTGTTTTTATTGTGAAGCCAATTATGTTATTCACTTAATATTCTCTATTTATAGGATGTGGGCAGGAGGAGCACATCTTCAACTCCAACTGAGCAATCATTAGAGAATATGCACTATATTAAAAATCTTTTTGTTGCTAGATCTAGGGATAATTCCGCAGCAAGGTCTACCCTTCCTTCCCTCCACCCACCACCCCCAAACACACACACGCACACACACACATTACTCAGCCTTTTCCCAGTTGCTACGGTTAGGGAAAAGTTATATAAACTAGGGACCATTTAGTGACTACTATTGATACAACCGAGGAAGAAGATGATAGTTGCTTGTTGATATGAACCATGTCATACCCCAAAGGGTGTACCCTAAACATGGCAGTCCTTCGTACCTAATATTAAAGCCTAGGAATGACCACCTTAGTCATGCAAAGGCTTTCATATTACGTACAAGGTATTCTTCACAATAAAGGGAACACATTGGAGTAGCATAATTTATAACAGTAGCAATTAAATAGCAAAGCAAGAGAACTACATATCATTAAACTTACATAAGGTAGATTACACTTTTTAGAGGTATACCCTTGCTAATGTCCATAAATGGTTCGGATTTAATAGCTATTCATAATAATCTACCAAGTAAAAATACATCTACATAAAAGATCTCCAAAAGAACTTCACTTCAAGCTTCTAAATCTTTCCTTATGGTTCTAGAGTCCACTAGAGATTCCCTTGTCATCTCATTCCTCGAAATAATTCTCAAGTATACCTGTTTCAAACAAGATCTATAAGGTTGTAAGCTTACAACATGCTTAGTGAGATATTTATCTATCACTCGCACCAACATAAATAAGCAAACAAGTTTGTTAGTTAAAACATATACTATGCTTATGCAACAATCACATGAAAATCACACATATGTGTAGTTATCCGGAATACATAGAATGGATTTACGCCCTCCATATCAAGGGTTAGGGGATTGTTGATGATGGTCTTTGCAATCTTCTACTGCTAGTCCCCAAGCACTCACCTATAGCATTCTATTGGCATGGCTCCGAACCTAGAGTTGCATTCCTCAAATCATTAGCATGGACTTATCAAAACATAAAAATTAGAGATAAATAATAAAAATGAAGGAATGGGAGTCTTAGCTTATCATCAAGACTCCCGAACCTTCAATAAATTCCAGTCACCATTAAAATAACAAAAGCATAAAAAATAGAATATGGAAGTCTTAGACCATTTTCAACTTTTTCAAAACTTCCTGAGACTTGAAATAATTCCAGTCTCATAAATAAAGTAAGATAAGCAATAAGAAAATATGGAGGTCTTAGTTTTTTTTTTTTTTTCCAAGGTACCAAGGAGTTAATGGACAAGTCTGAAACTTCGATCAAGGACAAGTCTCAACATCATGAAATAAATAACTTGCTTGAAATAAATTAGAGCATGAAATAAATAAATGTTAGATTAGTAAGCAATAGGCTCTAACGAATATAAATATTACATATACATACTAAAATATAAAGAGTTAAGTTAGCAACATGAAATAAGAAGAAAGAACATATTATGATCATGGATATAATATTTTGACATAAATAATATGTGTCTTACATGTCCATTCCCTAGCATATGCATCATGGAGATTTCATATAGAAAATAATTAAAGACATAAATATTCATGCCACTTGCATAAACAATAAGTATGAGGAGGGTGTTTGGTGTTTTTACCTAAAATAAGAGATGGGATTTGTGTATGGATGAAAGAGAGAAGGAAAGTTTTTGAAACAAGTTTTAGAGAGAAAAGTTATTGAGAAAAACTAGTAGAGTTTTGTTATGGGTAATGAAAAATGTATAAGAAGTGAAAGAGGGAAGGGGTATTTATAGGAAAAAATTGGATAGAATAAAAGAAGGAAAAATAAATGAAAAAGAAATAGAAAATGAGTGAGAAAGGTGAGGGGGCAACAGCTGCACAAAAGAGAGAGAGCGAGAGAAAAAATTTAATTTAAGTAGAAAATGTAATGAAGTATAAGATAAATTAAGTAATAAAGTATAGTAAAGTTTTATTGGAAAAGATAATTGTAAAAGATATAAGAGATAGGTATAAGAATAGATGTAAAAAAAAGTAGAGAAAGGTAAATAATAAAAAATAGTAATTGAGTAGTAAATAAGACAAATAAATTACCGATAAAGATAAAAATACGCGTATATAAGCCATAACTGTTGTTTTTATGAGCTGTAAAAATTGTATCTAATATTTCTATAACTTCTTATTATATTACTAGTCTAGATTTATTTTAGATATTTTACTTCGTTTTGTGTGTTGGTGTCCTTATTTGAAAACTGGTCTCATTTGGGTTCGAAACAAATGAGTTTTTATCGAATCTGATCTTTTTAGGATATGTGACATTTTTTTGGATTATAGTATGGGGTTAACTCATTTTTATTGTCTTAGGGTTTCAAGGGCAGTCTCGTCGAATCTATGGTCTCTAAAACTTATTGTTAACCTTAGTTGGCTTTTAGGGTTCTGGTTGGGATTTCAATTATGAAAATATCTCGTAAAACTATCACAAAAATCTAGGGGCTTTATGTTTATACTATATATTTGGTTCATAATTTGAGTTTACTCTTTTTTATAATTTATTTAATATTTTATGATTCTCGAGATTATCAAATCAAGTCTAGGGCTTCTAAGGTTAAACATTGACTCAGTTTAACTTTTAGGTTCCTACTTTAGATCGGAATCTAAGATTCTATTCATGAGTTTGACTGTAATACCAAATGGTTTACAATTTAATGTTTTATTATTATCTGGTAGTATTATCTCGATTTGTGTACTAGCAATCGATACGAAAGCTGCTTGGTTTGACTGATGAGATTTTGAATTGATAAATTAATATTGCATTATAGGAAAGTATTTCTTATTATTTTATTATTAAATATTTTTTGGATATACTACCTTGATTGGCATGTAAGAGATAGGATAGATGAATTATTTAGCGTAAGGTTTCGGAACAATTGTTGTATTTTTGTTTTATTTTCGAAAGTACTCGTTTTCTTAGGGTTGATATTTAGGATTTTCTATTCATGTGTTACTTGTCAGGTAATTAGGGTTATGTAACTTATATGATATTATCTAAGGTTTTCAGAACTTATAATTAGTTAGGAGCAACTTTAAGGTTTTCTTAGTTTTAAGGTTGAACCGAATATGGTTGTATATGTGAAATTGTTTTGACATGATACATTTTAGTTAAGTTACTTACCTCAAAGGTTTTGAGATTTTTTTTAATTCATTTGACTTCCTAAGGTTATAGATTCTTTTTGTTCGATCCCATCTAGGGTGTCTAGAGTTTGGTTTTCGCTTGGCTCAATTTTTAGGTTCTAGTTTTGATATTAGCTTTAAGATTTTCGTCTAAAAGTATCGAAAAATCTAGGAGCTTACAAACCATCCCCTATTCATGTTATTGATATTCAAGGTAATTCTTCAATAGATGATGTTGTTGATGATGTAGAAGCTTGTGAGATTCCTCATGTTAATGAGGAAGACTTCTGCCCTCAAGCAAATGATATTGCTAAAGATGATTTCGATAAGATGGTTGCCCAAGATGGTGAAGAGCTTAGAAATGAGGTAGACAATTATACTCAGGCTTACAACACTTTATTGGTAGATCTCCAGTCTGACGACATCATAGTTGGCGGTACAGCTTCTAATGCTGATGCAATTTCCAATGCATCACCTCCCACAGTTATTGAAGTGTCAGAGCAAAGAAGAGTGGTCAAGTTTGTTGAAATTGAAACTATGACATGTTCAGATGATACAACTTCATTTCATGGTTATATTGTGTCATCTCGTTTAGTGAAGCCCTTACAGAGTCTTGCTACTATAGATAAGGAATTTTAGGTGGGCTCTTCTTTGTTAGGGACATACTTAGCCAATGCGAGGCTTGGTGAAGCCATGCTATTGATGGACAAATCCTGAAACTCTTTATTAAAGACCAAATTAGAGCAACTTGTTCAATGTGTTGAGGGGGGTCGTTTGCTACAATTTAGGGTTAACAGTTTATGGCATGTTGCTTCCAAGGGCAAGAGATGGCTAAGGTACCATGAAGCCAGGACCCGCCATGACAAGATAATGGTAAAGATAAAGGATGGGGACTTAGAGTCCAAAGTATGCCTAGATCATCAGGCGTAATGTAGATTGGATTCTATTTCAAGAACAACTTGTTATAGATTGATAGACTATTTGCCTTGATTCTACACTATTTTTTGCTTGGTATTGATTTTTGTTTGATTTCTTTGCTGATATTATTGAATTTCAAGATGCCACTAAGGCTATTGGTAGTATGTGTTTGCGCTTAAGAAACAGTGTTTTCACTTAGCAACAGCAAGTCATGGAATAATGAATATTTTTATGGATATTGTGTCCGCATCAGAGCAATGCTCTCACTTATTAGGAATGATGTAATTTTGACTTAAAGTAATTAATCAATCGTGCTTTTAGCACCAATAGTTTCATGTGTATTGTAGACTTGTTGCCTTAGTTATTATGCTTAGTTGGTTAAGAGGGTATTTCCCAATACTTAACCATTCTTTCTAAACCATTCATTTGCGTCATGTTAGGTGTGACATCATATTTTCATGTGCCTAGAAGACAATGCTTCTACAAGTCAGCATGCCATATTTGTGTCGTCACATACCCAAGAGACTATGATCTTATTAAGCAGCAGTAACGTATATAATTAATGCTTTTATTTTTGTCGTGTTAACTATCTTTATGCGCTAGGGAGACGAGTCTCTAACTTTGCAGCAACAAAAGAAATTAATAAAGTAATAAAAGAGAAGAGGGAGAGAAAGAACATGTTGAACAGGTTTTGATAATGCAAGCCATAATTTTATTTAATAATATATTAAAGGTATACCAATTGCAGTTACACATAAAATTTCTTAATATATTGAAAATTGATATGAGATGTAACCATATCATTTGTTGGATTCAAAAGTTTGTAATAGCCACTATCATGAACTTCATAAATAATAAAGGGACCTTCCCACCTCGGCATGAATTTAGGTACTGGAATACCTCACCACACATGCTTTGCTACGCGAAGTAAAACGTCGCCTTGTTGGAATGATCGCTTCCTAACTAGGCAATCATAAGCCGTGTTGAGTCGCTGTTGATAGTTGGCGAGAGTATGCTTGGCAGTGTCTCGTCTTTCTTCCAATGCTTCTAAATCCAACATACAAAGAGTATCCAGTTCTATAATCACATTTATAGCTAATCGTGCACACGGAATCGAGATCTCTATAGGCATTATTGCTTTAGACTTGTATACAAGGGAGAAAGATAATGCTTGTGTAGGACTATGCATGGATGTCATGTAGGCCCATGGTAGTAGTAGGAGCTTGTCCTACCATTCCTTATGATTGTTGTGTACCATGCAACTAAGCACCTTCAAGAGATTCTTGTTGGTGGCTTATGCTTGTCCATTTCCCTTAGGGTAGTAAGGTGTAGACTTCACATGATCAATGTTGTAAGATACCAATAGTTGTCGAACATGCGAATTAACAAAAGGCGTCCCATTATCTGAGACAATGCATTTTGGAATGCTAAAGCGATAGATGACGTACTCTTTCATGAAAGTTGCTACTATTTGGTCCAATAGCTTTCTTCAATGGAATTGCCTCTACCCACTTAGTAAAACATTCAGTCCCTACTAGAATCCAGATACATCCCTTTGATGGTAGGTGAATCAGACTAATCAGATCCAATGCCCTAGGAGTAGTTAAGATATGGAGTTCGGCAGTACGAGCATGGATTGCATGGCCATGTGGCACACTTCTTCTCAAAGTTGAAGGTGTCATTCTCTATGGTGTGCTAGTAGTATCTCAAATCCAACAAGTGATAATACAACTTTCTTCCTCCTTAATAATCACCACCGTCTCCAGAGTGAGTTGCAACCAATGTAATGTCTGTTTCAGGAGGGGTGATACACCTAAGGTGTTTTCCCATGAACGATACTCTATATAGATCATCTTCATGCATAATATACTTCCTTGCTTTATGCTTCACTAGTCGATCATCTGTGCTACTTGTGGGTAGGGTGTTATTCTTTTGATAATCAATATATAGTCATTGCCAGTCACCGGTGCTTGCCACAAAATTGCATTCACCCTAATTCGATAGCTCAAAACATTTTAGGCAACTCATCTATAACTGAGAGGCATCTTTAGCCATGATTGGTCAATAATTCCCCATATACTAAATGCAGCGATACAAGAGTGGCCCTTCCTCTCCGCACCAAAGTTTATGATATTTCTCCAACTTAAGATAAGCTTGCTTTACACAAATGCATCACATTAGGATGCCTTTTGGACTTTTGAAGTAGAGGAAATCATTGATATGAGTAAAAACATTTTAAAGTTGACACAGAAGCAACATTAAACTGTGCTAGCTACATCTTGATGGGCATGGGCCAATCATTTTTCGCTTCCTCTTCTTCATCCACTAAGTGTAAACCTGTACAGGGAATAGATTTCTTAATAACTAAACATTCAAGCTATCTTCTTCAATTTGAATGGGAACATTAGAAGCCATTATTGCTAATGCATCCGCATCGCTTGGTGTGCTCGTATCTCACTAAGTTGAATTTCCCAACTAGAGTTTGCATTGCAGCCCTCTAAGGTGAAAGTGTTGTCTCTTTTAGGGAAAACTCACCATTTGCTTACTTGATTATCAGATTTGAGCCACCATGGATGCATAAGTGGGATGCTCTAGCATTTTGAGCAGAGATGACTCCGAGGAGGAGTGTCTCATACTCAGCCTCATTATTGGTGTAGTGAAAGTCTAACTTGAATGCCAAGGATATCTCCTGGCCTATTCAAGATGTCAACACTACCCAAGCTCCCTGTCCAATACTACTAGAGGAGCCATCAAATTGTACTTGCCACTCTCCGTCCAGTCAGACCATCATTAAATCCTCATGGAATTCTTCCGGGATCTAACTCATGGCATGAGTTCCATCTGTAGTGGGAAATTATGCCAAGAGACTAGATGAGGCTTGAGACTTGATAGCCTTAAGTGATATGATAGTGATGTCAAATTCAGATAACAAGAGTAGCTATTTTGCAATCCCCCCGGATAAGACTGGTCAAGACGGTAGATATTTTATAGAGTCAGAGTTAGTGAGAAGGTTAACTCTATGTGCCAAGAACTAGAGACAGAGCTTCTGTGTCATAAAGACTAGCGCAAGACAGTGCATTTCACATGCTAGGTAATTGATCTCACTTCCTTGGAGGGAGTGACTTAGGTAATACACTAGAGACTCCATGCCATCAATTTCTTGAGCCAATAAGATGCCAATGGATTTGTCTATAGATGTCAGGTAAAGGATCATTGGCAAGCCCTTGACTAGCATAGTCATTATTTGTGGGGAGGTAAGTATCCCCTTAATATTCTACATTGCCTCCTCTTGAGGCTATCTCTACTAAAATGTAGCTCCCTTCTTCATGAGATGTAGTAGGGAATATTAAATTTTTGTTAACACAGGTATGAATCATCTGATATATGAGAGCTTCCTCAAAAATGTCTTCAATTCTAGATTGGTTAGTGAGGGCATAGATTGTATGGCTTATTCCTTAGATGAATCAACATTAATCCCTTGTCTATGAACAATAAATCTTGGGAATTTTCTAGATAAAACTCCAAACATGCATTTCAATGGATTCATATGCAACTTGTAAAGCTTGTGTCTTTCAAAAACTTTTTGTAAATGAGTTAAGTGATCAAGTGCCTGCTTAGACTTAATGACTATGTTGTCAACATAATCTTCCATGAAGTCATGCATCATGTCATGAAAAAGTGTGGTCATTTCTCTCTGATAAGTGGCACCCGCATTCTTAAACCCAAAAGGCATGACGGTATAGTAAAAGTTTCACGCTGGTGTTCTAAAAGCGATGCATTCGGCATCTCCAAGAGCCATCTTGATTTAGTTTTACCCACTAAAACCATCTATAACCAAAAATAGCTCATGACCAACTGTAGCATCTATTAGTGTATCTATGTTAGGAAGTGGGAAATCATCCTTTGGGCATGTCTCGATGAGATCATGGAAGTCAACACAAACACGTATCTGTCCATTCTTCTTCCTTAGTGGCATGATATTAGCTAACCATGTGGGATGCTCGATTGACTTGATGAAGCCAACTAGAAGCAACTTTTCAATCTCTACTTTTATTTGAAGTTCAATTTCCGGATGCAAGATATGTTGTGTTTGCTTTATAGGCTTAGCTTTGGGTACATTGTTCAATCTATATACCACTAACGTGGGGTCTACTCCTAACATTTCATCATATGTTCAGGCGAACACACCTCTATAACTCTTCAATAATTCCACTAAATGGACCCTAATCTCTAGCAAGAGGCTTTTGCTAGTGAAGATGGGTTGCGGAGACTTTCATAGTCTTGCTAGGTTCAACTTGTCGGAAAGATGGCAAGTTTCCTGAAAGTAGGGAATAATCAAGTCAAAAATCTACATAATCCTCTATATTTGGAATATTTCATTAATTAGGGTTGAATCTTAGGTTGATTACTTCATTAATTAGGGTGGACTCTTGGGTTGGTATACATAGCTTTGTTACCTAAAATATCTCATATCTAAGTATATATATTTTGTACCTATGGTTGTATAATACACAGAACAAAAAAAAAAATTAATAATTTTCAAGATTATTCCATGAGTATCGTTGTCTCTATTTTTATTTTCATTGCATCAGTGCTAGTACAATCCTATGAGCCTTGAAAATCAGACTCCATTTATAGAAGATTTGTCATCTAGTATGTCTTGAACAAGTCCGTCCAGCCAAACCTTATTCCCTTCAATAGATCTGAATCATTCACTATAAATTACCTAACATAAATTAAATGGGTCTAAAGTAGTCATGGTACAACGAGGTATTATCTCATCCTCTTGCTTTAATTAGAAGGAATTAAGTGGAGAATGGATTGTTGATACTGGTGTGTCTAATCATATGAATGGTTCTATGGATGTTTTTACAAATTATAGAAAATCCTCTGATAATTTGAAGGTTTCTATGTCCAATGGGAGTTCCTCAGTTGCGGCTAAAATCTGTGATGTTATATGTGGAGAACTTGTTTTGAAATCTATCTTTCATGTTCTTAGTTTACAATATAACCTTCTTTCTGTGAGTAAGTTAACCAAGGATCAACAGTGTATAGTAACTTTTCTATGTGATCTTTGCAATTTCCAAGATTCTTCAATAAGGAAGATGATTGGCAATGTTGAGGAACGAAATGGTCTCTACTACCTCATTGGATCTCCTACAACCATAAAAATCCATGCATCTTTCGTTGCATCTAGTTTGTCAAACTCTAATATTTTTCTATGGCATAAATGCCTAGGTCATCCAAATTTTCTTTATATGAAACATTTATATCCAAATTTATTCATTAATAAAGATCCAGCTTTATTTTCCTGTGAGACTTGCATTCTTGCCAACACAGCCGCGAAAAAGTTATTCTGTTCATGAATACAAAATGTTCGAACCTTCTTATCTTGGTCATAGTGATATCTAGGGGCCATCTCGAGTGACTAGTCCAACAGGTAAAAGATGGTTCATCACATTTATAGATGACCTACTCAAACCTGTTAGGTGTACCTTTTAAAAGAAAAGTCTAAGGTAGGACTTATAATTCAACAATTTCACAAAATGGTAATGAATGTTGTTCAATCAAACATCCATACTTTTTGTACAAATAATGGGGGAGAATATTTTGCAAATATTATGGAAAGTTATTTTGTTGAAAATGGGATCTTTCATCAAACATCATGTGCCTATTGTAAACCCTCGTTTTCCTAAAAAACCTGAGTTTGATTTCAGAAAACCTAAAACCGGAAACCGAAACCCTAAAAGAATACCCTTCGACCAGTCGGACCTAGAAACCCTATGTTCGGCAATTCCAAGAATGAAACCCCAGAATAGTAGAAATAAGTTAACTTCAAAATAAAACTTAAATCGGAAAGTTAACCAGAAATCCTAAGTCAACAAAACCTTAGGAAACCCTAGCAGTTTAGATCCGGCAATTGTAAACCCCCAAAAATTTTCATAATCCTTAAAAAATAATTTTAGAAGTATAAATATCAAAGACCCGAGAAATCAACTTGAGATTAAAACTCAATTCTAGACCGAGTCAAATACCGGAAACGAAACCCTAAAAGTTGAACCTAGTTAAAAATTTAATAAGAACAAAAACGAGTTCTCTCAATCTTGAGAAAACGAGAACCCCTGAAATAAAATATAATGTCCAATTACCGATATAATCAACGTCCGTACGTCGATTAAATAATCTACCCAATTCCTAAAACGCAAATCGAAACAATAGATCCAAATACCGCTTAACAACGAGACAATAAAGTCCTAATTCCTTCAGTAAAATTTTAGAATCACAAAATCCAAATTTTCCACAAAAGTCAAATCGAGTCAACTCATAAACCTAGACTCGATTAAATGATTCCGAGAACTAAAAACTATTAAATAATCACAAATAAAATAAAATATAAATTTCGAGCTAAAATTCTAAAACGATCAAGACTCGAAAAATTATACGATCTTACGAATATCTCGACGAAATGGAAATCAAAACAGAACCCTAAAAGTCAACAAGCCCATAACGAACCCTAGTATTTAAGATCCGGCAATCCTGCGTTTTCAAACCCTAGAAAACGAAATTAAGTTAATGACCTAGAATAGTTCGTAATAACATAGGATAACATAAAAATATCAGATTCGCAAATTTTGAGTGACCTTAGGACCCAAACGGGATCGGTTCTCGAAAAGCGTGTCCCGGCTCGGAATATTAAAAATATTCCGTTTATACCAATAGACTCGTAAAATACAAGGATTCCAAAAATATCAGTTTTAGAATTTTTCGGTAGCTAAAAATTACAGATATCGCATTATTACGCGTATTTTTATTACTACCGGTACTTTAATTGTCTAGTCTACTATTCATAGTACTTTTCTACTATTCATTACTATTCACTCTCTCTACTTTATATCTAATCACTCTTACAAATGACACAATTCACACTATTCACATTTTCTTTTCCCATAAAAATCTACTCATACCTTTCTTACAAACATCACTTCTCTTACACAAAAATTAATCATAATTGTACTTTTCTCTCTCCCCCTTCATGTTGCCATCCAATCACTCTCTCTCTTCCCTCTCTTTTTATTTTCTTTTTCAATTATTTAAATCACTCTTAATTCCTCTCCTCTTTTCCTATAAATACCACCTCTCCCCTTCTCATTTCTTCACACCATTCCAAAGCAAAGAAATTATGCCAAAATCCTCTCCAAAAAACTCCTCTCTATATTCTTACAAGAACTCTCTTCTTGTAAGAAGAAAATCTCTCCTACCAAAACTCTCTTTATGTAATACAACTACCATCTCTCCTAACCACATAACCATACATTCACTACCATCTTCATACCTTTTACATACCTAGGTAAATATTTTCTTCCATCTATTATTCATCCATGTCATGTGACTTAATATGACTATGGTGTTGTTTTGAAACTCATATGAGTAGTAAAAGCAACAACATATTCATGTTTTGTTCTTGTACATAAGCTTCCTATTTTATTATGTTGTTATTATTATTGTGATTATTTGTTTATATATATAGTTATGTACATTATGTATATATATTTATTTAGAGCATATAAGCTCATTTGTTATTTCTTTACATTCAAGTTATACAATTTATTTATTTTATGCGATTATTAAGACTAGTCTTTCTAGTCTTAGACTTGTCAATATCAAGTCAAAACAATCTTTTTATTTATTTTCTTTAATCTTTTGGGACTAGTCCATTCTTAGTCCCGGGATGCCTTGATAAAGCTAAGGCTCCAATACTTGATCGGGATTCCTTGAAGAAGCTAAGGTTCCCAATGCTTGATATTTTATTTTCTTGCTCATTAATTATTTTTAGTATTTTTTTATGTTCTTATTATTTTATATGCTCATGATACTTGCATTTGTTTAATGTTAATGTCTCAACTAATCTAAAAATAGAATCTTGTTTTACTAAATGAACTCAAAGCTAAGTTTCCAATTATATGATTTACTACAAAAACATGAAGTTATTATCAACAACCTAGAAATAGAATAATATAAGTTTTCTCAAGTTTTCTTAAATAACAAAGATAGTTTTACCAAGAAAACATAAATAAATATTTTCCTTGTATTTTATGGTAATCTAAGCTTTTAGAAAAATAAATCGTTAATATCGAAAGTTTAAGACTTAAATTCTTTTCTAAACTAAGGAACAAACTAGTTTTCAAAGTTAAGACAAAAATCACTCATCAAGTTATGAACCCACTTAGGAAAAATAATGATTTTCAAATTTCTAAAAGAAGGAACTAATTTTGAAAGGAATATAAATGAGGTAAGATTTATAATAATGGATTTTATAAAAATGATTCTTTTCAAAGAAATGAAAGAACAAGTTTTGGAAAGCAAAAGCTTATATTTTAGAAATGAATATAAGAAGACAAAATTCATTTTCTAAAACCATCCTAAATACAAAATTATAAAAAGGTTTTGAACAACCTAATATACTTTTTGATAAAAATAGATCTTTTATCACTAGAAGCGAAATTTATGAAAAACTAAGGTTAAAAGGAAATTTTACTTGTTTTGGAAAAGGAAATGAAAAAAAAAAAATAAAAAAGAATATACTCATTTATAACAACCTAGTAAAAATATAAAGTTTCTTTAAATACTTGAAAAGGAATTTATCAAAATAAGTTTTAAAAAGAATTGTTTTATGAAATAAATTGTTGAGACACTACCATTAGAAATTTTGCATATAAAGTGAGCTTACCTATATATTCAAAGTGTTTATCAAATATATAATTATATTGTTACAAAAGGATTTTCTTTAAAATGAAGTTGAGTTAGAAAATGGATTTTTGCAAAAGTTTAGAAAATTCGTTTTAAATCTGTACCTGACGTTTTCGGAACCCAAATGACCTTTTATGACCAAGATAAGTTTAGAAATGGATAGAACTTTTCGAATAGGTAGAAAACGGTATATCATATGCGAAATTCCGAGTTAAAATGAGCAAGTTATGGCCATTTTAAGTTGGAATTTCTTCTTATACGATTTTACCGCGATTTTAAGAAAAGTTTAGATCTCCAAGAATAGAAATTCATGAAGACTTATCCCGGGTATTTCTTTTGTCTAGGTGACGAAGGATACGAGAATACCCTACCCGAGGATTACTACGACTAAGAAGATAGCGAAATGGACGAGTGAGTTATTCCTTCTAATTTCGTTACCTTGCTTGTGCTTGTAAGTTAGTAGCATTAGTATACTAAGAAAAGATAAAAACGAATATTTGGGGATTTCGGGATTATGCGTATATATTCTATGTTTATGCGTGAATTGAGAATTAAGAATATCGCAACTTCGATCTGCTTGTTTAAATAATTTTGTTTACTTACTTGTATGATTGTTTATTGTTGCTAAATTGATTGATCGCCCCTAATAAACCTTAATAAGGTTTGACCTAAGAACAATAAAACGTTCACGCATAGCATCCATCGAGTCACATCTATTTCGGAAGGCTGCTACTCCTACGCGTAGAGTTGGATTGGCTGTGATCGTGCGGTGCCACGGGCCATGTTCCTTCCTGGAGAATCCAAATCGCTCGGGGAAAGCGACTCTAGGTTCGGAGCCGAGCCAACCGAACGCTGTGGGTGAGGACCTGGGGACTAGCAGTAGAAGGTCGAGGACCTTCAACCCCGATTCCCTAACCTTTGATACGGAGGGGTAAATCCGTTCTATATATGGTTTCCGGATGGCTATATATATTCGCGTAATCATGTGATTGTTGCATTGTATGCATAGCATATGTGTATTTGAATAAATAAACTTGTTTGAAAATGTGGTGCGAATGAAGAGGAATCTCACTAAGCTAGTTGTAGCTTATACCCCTATAGATTTTGTTGAAACAGGTATATTCGTGGGTTAAATTTGAGGATCATGACATTGAAGAAATCATGACAGGATCGTTAAGCTTCTATGGAGGAAATAGAATCATAAGATAAGTAATTTTGTAAGGGTCTTTACATATAATGACTTATATGAATAGTGAGCTATATTTATTTGCGGATAATAGATGGACATGCCTCTAAGAATTACAATACAATATGTCTATGCTTTATAATAAGTATTCTCTTTGCCTCGTTACTTATTTATTATCAATGTGAATTGCGCTACTCCGATGCGTCCCCTTGGTTGTGATGTACGCCTTGTACATAATATGGAAGCCTTTGCATGACTAAGGTAGTCATTCCTAGGCTTTAGTATTGTGTACGGCGGACTGCCACGTTTAGGGTACTCCTCGGGGCGTGACAGCAATCCCATGTTCTGAAACCAAGAAGTCGAAATATGAGTGAAAAGTATACATTGGCTTGTATTGATATTAGGATGCCAAACAATATCAAATGAGTGGATTTTCGACCTATTTCAAGCCCGATCGGATATAGACCTTAAAAAGCATGTCTCGGGCTCGAGATATTAAAAATATGATATTAGTACCGTTAGATTTGTAATATAATTTTTCAGGTCATAAAAATTACAGTTATAATCTTTTATCGTATTTTCATTACTACATGTAATTTAATTATCTAATCAACTTTTTGGTTTCTTTCACATTATTCACCAAGTATAACCACCCATACCCTATTCTTACATCCTTACAACCTATTCTTACATTCTCACATCATTTTCCTTACATTTTCTTTTCCAATACAACTTTTATTACATAAATTACATATTAAATTTGAAAGTTATTACACAAAACAAATCAAGACACTTCCCTCTCTCTCTCTCCTCTCTCTCCCAAACCGGCGTGGAAACCCCCTAACATGCCCACAATTTGTTTGATTTTTCTTCAATTATTTAATAACACAAAAACCCTAATCTATTTCCTATATAATCTCTCTTTCACCTTTCACTTTTCCTCTTTTCTTACAAATCAAACTTTTGGAAAGTTTTCTTTCCTCCTTCCCTCTACTCTTTGTCGTGAGCTTCTCCCCCACACCCCCCCCCAAACACACACACAATTTTTTTTTCTTCAAGTTTCCTTCTCCAAACACTAAATAGGTAATAGATCTTCACCCTACCATCATAAAAACATGTAATGGCAAGGTCATACATGTGTGGTTCCACCAAAAATCCCCATAAACTTTTATACTAAGGATGTGGAAACACTAAAAACATGATATCCTTACTATCACAATGTGTAGATCTTGTTATTAGAGTTGATATACTAGTATTTTGGTATATTATTGTTATATATTGTTCTTATGGAAATTTTGTGCTTATATTTTCATTATTAATCTCATCTACATAGTGTTCATGTTGCATCTATATCCATACCATGAGTAGTGTAGTAGATCTATTTGTTTAGAGTAGTTAAAATGACATAGTTACTTGTTTTACATGCATGAAAGACTTGCTACATGATAGTCTTAATGAAGGTGTTGATCAAAACTCAAGATCCATTTTGTTTCTATCAAAAAGTGATTTTAAAAATTCGGATCTTGAGAAAGAGCCATTTAGAAATCATATTTTCTAACTTCAAAATGAAGGTCTTACATGTAAAATGAAGGGCGTAGGTGATAAGTATCATAAAAGAGTGATTTTTATAAGATAAGCTTAGCTTTACTAAGAGAAATTTTCATAACAAGAAAAGGGTTACAAAAATTAAGTTAGATCTATATTTCAACACCAACAAAAATGTTGAAATTCGTAACTAGAATGAAATGCTGAAAGAACACCTATTTTCCAACCCTAAAACAAGAGTTTTATTAAAGAAATAAAAGCCTTAGGGAGTAGGTACGATTAGGACTTAATTTTAGAAAGATTAAATGAGTTTTTCACAAGAAATAATTTCGAAAACAATTTCCCAAAATTCGGATCCAAAATAATCCTCATTTAAATACTTATTTCTAAATGTCAAAATGAGTATTTAAAGGAAAAAATAGAATCCTTAGGGAATAGAAGTAATAAAGACATGATTTTTATAAGAGTAAATGTGTTTTATCAAAGTAGAAACTTGAAACAAAGGAAAAGTTTTCCAACTAAGATCAAACAATATTTTCATTTCCAAAAATTGTGCAAAATTCGTCACTAAGCAAAACTCACATTTGAACATCTATTTTCCAACCTTTAAATGAATAAATTTATTAAGATAATGAAGGTATTAGGTATGTAGGTCATCAAGGCTTTATCATGGTAAAAATATGTATGACTTTCAAAGAAATAAAGCTAGTTTTCTCAAACAAGTGTTCATGACATTATTGCAAGGTAAAATTTTTCACAAAATTCTTTTTAACCATGAATCATTAAAGAAATACATATAGATAGCTCATATCATGTCATCCATGATAATAACATGTAGATAATACATGCACATATAATACACTTGGTAGAAATAATGCAAATTTCACAAAACAATTTCCGAAATGCAAATTTTAGTTACTGATCAAATCTGATTAGAGCATTCCAAGGCCTAAACATTTTCAAAACTCAAGAGTAACATCATAAATAGATAGGTCTTTCGAAGTAGATAGAAATCAATAGCTTGTTTGCGAAATTCCGAGTTAAAATGACCAAGTTATGGCCGTTTTAAATTGAAATTTTCAATTACCATGGACATTATGAACTCAAAGAGTTTCACTTGAAAAGTTGGAATTAGTTATGAATGAAATACCCATTGGGGTATTTCTTTCGTTTAGGTGATTTTGGAATCGGGGAAAATTATGTTTCTGGATCACTACCATTAGAGATCGAAAACCATAGCCAGTGAGTTCACTATCTTTAAATTATATGCTTATGATTGTACTTGTAATGATAGTGGTATTAAATTTAGGGCAAGAAAAAACTAGAATGCACATGTGAATTCTATTTGATTGAATTGACAATAAAATATCGAAATGGAATGGTTGTAAATATTTGTTTGATTTAGTATAGAATTGAAGTGTTTGCAATATCTATGATCGCCTATAAATCAATAATTAATATGCTATGAGCATATAATCAAATTGACTATGCATATCATATGTTGAGTCACATTGCATTTATTATTATACCTTTGTGGGAAGAAGGCATAATAGCTGGGCAACAAGGGGCTTGTAAACTCGAATGTTGGTGTAATGGCCAGAATTAAAATGACAGTAGTGTAGGCACTTGTATCAACTACAAGATTGTGTGTAGGTGGGCACTTGAATCAACCACAATATAAATGAAAAAAATTGAAATCTATGGTCGTATTGGCCTAAAACACCTAACTCCGGATGGAGGGCGTAAATCCATTCAACATAAGACTTCCGAAAAGTCTTATGTATTGTATACTCACGTGCTTGTTGTTGATTTCTCTCGAGAGATGATTTCGATGATAATAAAAAGAGTTAAATGATTCTTACATAATTTGTTTAAGTGTGCAACATTGAATATTAACAATATAAAACTATCTCAGAAAGTTTATCAGAAGGATAGAAGTTTTTTGTTAAGCATATTAATTCATTAGAAGGATACTCGGAAGCTTAGACATAGAGATATTAACTCATTAGAAAGTTACTCAGAAGATTTCAATAAGACCTGCAGTTTTGTTTTGGTCATCAGAAGGAAGGTCAAAAGGTTTATGAACTATATGAAAATCAAGTGTTTTCCAAATCAAATTTAGATTTTGAAGACCTAGCTCCAATGTTGAGTGTAATTTGGGTATTATGCTCAATGTGTTCCACAAAGTCGGATTAAAATCCACAGGGTCAGGGATTATAATTAGAATTTAAACTCAATTGAAGAACATGAATACACTGTTGAAGAAAAACGAAGTTCAAACCGAACGAAGCTCAAACTGATTTTTAAATTATAAAAAGCGAATTATTTTTGAGGAGAAAGTTAGTGTGCATAATATGAAGTATTTACAAAATCAAAATTTTGTGGAACGTGTTCGAATTTTTTCACGCGAAGAATGTGGAAGCTTGACAGAGGATGAACAGTGATAGACGTTGCAGTGATTCAACGAAGGATAAATTCAAGTCCGAATTTTCAGTTTAAAGATAAACACATCAGTTGTTGGGTATTTGATTTATCTTCTGAAGCTGAATTTCGAAGATAATCTCAAGAATTCAAAATTCAAAGTGAATCAATTGAAGGATAAATGCAAGCTGATATTTCGGATAAGATGAGCAGGATACACGCACGAAAATCTGGGAAAGTTAATCCGTTTGTTCTTCTAGCCGTTGCAACAATTAGAATAAAAAGAAAAAGAACAAGACAGAAGGAACAATTAACAACAACGTGAATATTAGATCTCTACAGTGCTAAAGCCCCATTCGAAAAACTGTCATATTTACATTGTTACTGTTCATTGAGCAAATAATTGGAGGAAATTCAATTTTTTTCATTCCTCTTGATTTGATTTTATATTTTGTGAGTTGAGAGTTACAAGTAGGCTTAGTTGATTGATTATTTGAGAGAATCAAGCTAAGTGAATTATAGCCAAAGGATTGGCAAGAACTTCTTGTAACTTTTTACTTGATTGGATAATGGAACACAACCAGTGAGGAGTACCGGGACCCTGGCTTGGAGCTGGAAGAGAGGATTGATGCACGAGGCGGAACTCTATACATCGATTTGCACTTTCTTCTCCTTATCTCTCTTTAATTTCATGATTTATTATTGATGTTTTATATGTGTGATATATGCTCAGAAGGTTAATCAGAGAGTAAATCATTCATATTTTTGTTATTCAGAGAGTTAAGCAGAAGGTTTCTAAGTGTGAAAGTTTTGAATCACTTTTGATCCGAATTTTTTATTAAAGCTTTTATTTGTTTATTGTCTTAAGAAAGTTTTAAAGCCATTTTAGTTGAATAACCAAGTGGTGTGTAATGCAAAACTAGGAGTTATCTCCTTAGAAGTTTATGATTAGTTTGTATAGTCTTTAGTGGTAAACCTTGAACAATCGATTTTTACCTAAAAGATAATACCTAGACTCTTGTGTAGTAGAGGAATACCCCTTAATGCTTTGTAATTGATCCTGAGATACCGGTGGTTTATGTTTTTATGCTTATCCTATCAAATTGAACTATCTATCTCCAATTGTTTATGTATTCTATTGTCGTAAGGTAACGCCTTGCATACTAACACAAGACTTTTGAATGACCGTGGTAGTGATTCTTAAGTCTCGTTTAGCATGCGGCGGATTGTAACATTTAAGGTACCCTTTGGGCGTGACAGTTTAAGTTGGTATCAGAGCATCAAAAATGTAAAGCATGGCAATAGCATATAACAACCTAAAATGTAAGAATAAATGAATCTTAGGATAAGAATGAAGTTAAAGTCGAATCTAACTAGAAATCTCTTCTTAGTATAGGTATCCCTTGGTGAAACCCGGGAAAGGGCCAGAACATTTCTAAAAGGGACTGGAGAAACATTTGCTGATTGCAGATTGAGGTTGAGGACTCTTTATGAGGATTTTGCTTTAGCCAGAGACCTAAGACTCTCAAGGTGGTATATGTGATCTGGAAAAGAGGCCTTAGGTATACCCAATAGGAAAGAGTAGTTGATCAAATTAGATATGATCCGATCAGGAGGAGAAGATAGTCCATGCTAGAAACAATTTATGCTATGGAAAGGATCATGGTTTATTATGGCAATGAGCTAATGTTGAGGGAGGTCACATTTATTTTAAAGAAGGAAGACAACCCACCCTACCCTGGCTTTCGAGTGTGGAGGAACATCAGACCCTTGTATGTATATGCCCACGATGACTTGATGACTCATAGAGAATGGCTTGAGGCCGATGCAAACAACCATTTCTATTGGCAAGGTATATATCTGGACATTTTTCCGATACCCTTAGAAATCCAGGCACCGCCCCCTAGTGAAGTAGGCATACGGTTTGGGATTGTCCCAGTAGCAAAAAATCATGATGAGGTAGAAAGTGAGGAGGAAGAGGACCCTGAGGAAGACCCGAATTGGGTAGAAGAAGAAGGGAATAGAACACCTCAACCAGCTGAAATTGAGGAAGAACCAAGTAATGAACCAAACTCGCCCAATCAGGATTTTGATCAAGATTTGGAAATCCCAGATAGCCACAGGGTAGAACTTGACTATGATCCTAGTTTGTGGAAGGACATATATGCATTGGGAGAAGGCCCAAGATTGACAAATGAAGCACTCGTTGATCCTATAGGGAATGAACATTTGGAGGACATTATGATGAGGGAAGTCCAAGAGAATAATGAGAGGAATTTAGAGCAAACCGGAGAGGAAGATAGAGAGATGTAGGATAGGATTGAAGAAGAAGAAGAAGAAGAAGAAGAAAGAAGAAGAAGAAGAAAAAGAGGAAGAAGAGGAAGAGGAAGAAGAGAAAGAGCCCAAGTAGGAGGAGCGAACCTGGCCATCTAGGAAGAAAAGGATGACCGTAAGGGAATATCTAAGCCTGTTTGTTAGAAGGGATGATGGTAGTTCTTCTAGTAGAGATCTACCTCTGACCCCTACCCTAGGAGACTCCCAAGGGTGAAGAAAGTAGTGGTGACACGCATGACCCGCAACAGTCCAACCAAAATTTTGTAATAGGCAAGGAGGGATGCCAAATTGCCTTAGTAAGGTCTCTAGGAAGTTCTAGTGTGTTATGTGTTTAGTTCTTTGTTTTATGTTTTTCTTTCTTGGCTTAGCAAGAAATTGTAATTGTAATAGGTCTAAATCAGTCGAGTAGCATGGATTTCATGTTTTGTTAGTATAATGTAAAAGACTCGACCGAACGTATGATCTAGGTAAAATCTTGTGAAATTAACATGTTCTTATTGAATGAAAGAGGTTTTGTTTTCTTAAACAAATGGCATAAACATGTATGTAGCTAATAAGAAACATTATGTATAAAATGCTCTTAGAAATCGTAATTGATAACGAGATACATGCATATCATTGCACTCATTGCATCATTATGTTTGATTTCCTTTGCTTGATTTCATGAATTGAATTATGATTTCTATGCCACGATTTAATATTACCAAATATTCTTGACTTGGACTGCATGATTTGAAATTATTATGACTTATCGAAATTTCAATTGATTACTCAATTTCCACGATTTACCATTAAATGTTTGAAGGATAACTTAAAAGGAAATCTTAAAGCTTGCGTAGCAAGGTACAATCGAGTGAATCTAAAGGAATCAAAATAATGAGCAAGGAAACTTTCCTGATATAAGAAAATAACCAACCTACGTTTGCCCAGCATGACTAAGGATAGCGCCCTAGAGCCAGCAAGTGGGCTTTATAAGTACGAACAGATAACTAGCTAATCTTATAAACATTCATCCAAAACCCAAATCGAAAACAAAACCTAAAGTAAGAGTAAAAGTGTGCAAGATCTCACATCACCACTACCGTCATCTTACCAAAGAACCCATAAAAGCTCAATATGAGACTTTAGAAGGAGTAACCGTGTTTTGACAGAACCTTGGTGAACCCGATGAAGAGAATTGATTGGCTTAGATTGGGAAATCTTTTGTGGCTTGAGAAGTTCTACGATATCTTCAGTGGATTATGGGACTTACATACATAGATACAATGTTAAAATATAATGGAAATTAAGAAGAAGGAGTCGATGCCCTTATCTACTTGAGAAGTTTTGTTAAAAAGATCCGAAAGACCATTTTCCTTTAGCTGGAAGGTAAGACATAGTGCGTATCTTCTTCTCATTAGGTAAAAAGGTAGAATGGATAAGTAATGTGAAAATGAGTTCACACACCGTCTACAATATGTATCTGAACCTTTCAGAGATAGCAAAGAAAGGGAAAGACAAGAGTTCTTTGGAGGTCTAGATAAAGATCAGATAATTAAGTTGGAAGAACTCGGAATGAAAGTAAAAATTCGAAGATTATTGAAAAAGGCTTGGATAATCATAGGAGCAAGGAAAAAGGAAAATCTCGAATGACGTGAAAGAAAGATGATGAGAAAAGTCCATTTAATATATCGAGTGCAAAATTCAAAGACAATAGATGTAAGTCTTACTATGGATTCGGAGAAAGTGAGAGAATAAAGTTGACCCAAGTAAAGGGCGAGGATAAGAGTTAGAGTTGTGTCACGTCAGTCAGGCATGGGAAGAGACTCTACAATTCCAAAGAATAGCAAATGGTAGAGGGATGAGATGGTGATGAGATGGAATTGACACACTTGGACCAAGGTGGAGAGTCTAATGACGGTTTAGCCACTAAGCACATAATGGTAAATAAACGTGAGGCCTCTGTGTTGTTCTATACTGTTGCAACACACTCGTTCCTCATCGCTAGTCTGCCAAGACGACTCAAATTATAAATGGTCACCACCACCTTTATCCTACGAATCAAGATACCCACAAGAAAAGATGTGTCGACTTGAGGGACGTCGAAGGATTTACTATTATTATTGGAAAAACAAGAACACCCCCTCCGAACGGAGAGCTAACAATGTTAGAGATAAGTAAGTATGAAATTATTCCTAGTATAAGCTGGTTAACCACGGTTTAAGCTATCATGGATTGTTGAGAGAAAATAGTAAGCTTTGTGAACAATATGGGGAAAAAGGTGAAGATGTTAAGAGAAACCATGATACCCTGAGAGACTAAATTAAATTCTTTTGAAATAAGGATGAAGGATGAAGACATAATGCCCATTGAGGATACTTTTTGATAAGGAAGAATCACGGGAAAATAAAATATATACCTATTGTGTATGAGTACCCAGACGTAATTCTAATATATTGCCTAGGTTGACCCAGAAGGTGGAGATTGATTTTGAGAGTTTGTTGGACCCTTCATACTATCAAAGGCATCTTACCGCATGACATTGTTGAAGCCGTAGGAGTTGAAAGTTCAGAAGCAAGAACTGTAGGATCAGAAGCTCATAGGGATTAGTATGTCGCCATGGGGCGCACTTGTTTCGCCTGTGAAGACGAAAGATGAATCCTTGAGGTTATGTATCGAATTTTTGGTAAACTCAATGAGTTACAGTCAAGAATAAATACTATTTTCCTAGGATTGATTATCTATTTGATTGGTCGCAAGGAGCATGCGTGTATTCACGCATTGACTTATGCCCTTAGTATCACCAATTGAGGAGTAAACGCGCGAAACGTGCCAAGGATAACTTTATGTACCAGATATGGGCACTGTGAACTTTATGATGTGTTACAATTTGATTAATACACCAGTTGTATTCATGGATCTTATGAATAGAGTTTATAAACCACCCTTGGATGAGTATACAATATTCTTCATTGATGACTTTATGATTTGCTCAAAAAGTGAGGAGCAACATTAGGAGCATCTTAGGATGGCAATACAAGCTCTAAGAGAAAATAAGTCGTATGCCAAACTGTCTAAGTACGACTTTTGACTAGATCAAACATCATTCTAAGAAATGATGTGTCAGGATAAGATCTTTGGTCGATCCGAGAAGATCATAACCATTGTGGAGGAAAGGACCCCAAATGGTGACCCGAATAAGAATCTTTTGGAATAAGCTGACTATGGACACAAGTTTGTAAAAGATTTTTCTTTTTTGAGACAATAGCTAGGCCTTATCTCCAATTAACGCAGAGGAATGAGAAATAGTATGGAAGGAAACAAGAGTAAAGCTTCCAAGAATTAAAAATAACAACGAGTATCCACATTGATCTTGATTTTGCCAGACCCAGAGAAATCTCATACGATGCATAGTGACACTCCAGGGAATGGCCTTAAATATGTATTGATGAAGGAAGGAAAAGTCATTGCTTACAGTTTCTGATAATTGAGACCCCATGAGCAGAACTACCCTATGCATTAGTAGGAACTAACCACAATTGTCTCTGCCTGAAACTTCAGAGGCATTAGCTATATGGACAAAGATGTGAGATATATGTACAGATCATAAAAGCTCTAGCCATCTGTTTACACAGGAGGAACTAAATGTGAGACAAGGAGGATGGTTGGAGTTGATCGAAGATAATGACCTAGAAATTAATTATTGTACGAGAAAAGTTAGGGAGAAGTGACAGTATAAATCATAAACCAAAAAGAACTAACAAGGGAATTGGAGGAATTGAGGATTTAAATTCACTAGGCAAGGTACGGAATTAGAGATATCCAATTTAATGTCAGAACTAATCTTGTTAAAAAAAAAAAAAAAAAAAAACGAAGTAATGCAAAAACTTAAGAAAGAAGTTCAAGAAGTAAAATACTCTGACCATGTAATGGATAAGAAGGATGTGGTCGGAAGGAAAGGACGGCTATATGAAACGGAGGATTGAGAAGTTGAGGAAGGAAATTTTGAGTAAGGTCACAACGTCAGCTACACTATACACCTCGGAGGTACCAAAATGCATTAAGACGTGAAAAGCCACTACTGGTAGGATAGTACGAGGGGGAAATATAGCCAAGTATGTGTAAGCCCCGGAAAATTTCGGTAAATAATTCTACGATGAACTTTGAAAATAAACCTTAAAAATCACTTTAAATTAAAAACAAATTTCGACAAGTCCTAAATCATGAATGAATCCAAAAAATTTCTTAATCATGAGAAAATGAAAATCCTTAAAAATAAAATAAGAACTCAGTGGTCTTCAAATTCAAAACCACTAAGTACGAAAAATTCCATATTTAACTCCGACTTATAAAAACGAGTAATATAAAGCCCAAAAACAAATTATTAAAAAGCAAATAACGATTGACTTTCGAAAATATAACTCAATTCAAGAATTCCGAAAACATTAAGAGATACTAAATACTTACAAAAATGAAATGTAAAATAAATTTCTCAAAGTAATTACGTTGTATAAACATAAAATATCAGTTTCCAAATTCGCAAGGATCTAGACCGGAAAATCACCAGGAAACCCTAAGCGGAATGCAATAGCTTAAGTCTGGCAATCTAGCGCCCCTAGCCCTAGTGGCCGAGATGTAGTTTAAATATGTAGAATAGCTCATAGTAATATGAGTTTGTTTAAAAATATCATATTGGTAAATTTTTGACCTATTTCAAATCCGTTCGGATACAGACTTTGAAAAGCGTGTCCTGGGGCTCGAGATATCAAAAATATTCCAATAGTACCGTTAGACTTGTAATTTTATAAGATTTCTAAATATATCAGTTATATAATTTTTCGGATTATAAAAGTTACAGTTATAACCTTTATATCGTATTTCCATTATTACCGGTAATTGATTAGTCTTTTGCACTATTCATTTTTATTTCATTACAAAATTTTATTATTCTTATAAAGCCTTATATTTTTAGATAAATATTTTATATATTATAGAAAATTTTGTTTTTCTAAAATTTAGTTCGTTTCGAGTCTTTACGGGATCAGATTCTGTTTAAGACCCGATACTAAATATAAAATAAATTAATTTAATAATTGGGAAATATTTTAAAAATATTTTTATTTCATAAAATAATTTTTTAAAAAATTTTCGGGTTATAAATATATCATTTATAGCTCATATTCGCGTATTTTGATCATACCGGTAACATATTTGTTAAAATACTAAAATAATTCGAATGATTATTTAATTTTAATTATGAAAAATCTGCTACAAATATTTGGAATAAATTTTCTAATTATTTTATTTTATTTATTTTATTAAGAAAGTACTTTTACAACCCATACTTTCAAGTACACCTTACACATATCACTTCTTTTCACTTCAATCTTTCTACACATTAACCCACACTTCATGGAAAATTTTGACCCTCTTTATGGCTGCCATTGTCCTTTATTTACTCATATTTTGACTAAATTAAATAAATTCTATTCCTTCTTAAAGAAGCTACACATACACATTTATTATACAATTTAATTTCAAGTCAAAATTCAACAAAACACTCCCTCTCTCTCTCTCACAAATCACGTGCAGCCCTCCCCCAATTTCTGCCCTTGTTTTATTTTTTCCTCTCATTTATTCAATTAAAACACTCATTTTCTCTCTCTTCTTCATTTACTCATTCCTTCCTTTTTCATTCTTTAGTTTCTATCTCTCTTTTTTCCTCTCTTTCTTCTTCATTTCCTCTTGTTCTTCCATGAAAAACAAGCTGCCCCCACTTCTAAAAATAGCTTCCACACTTCATTCTTAAAGATTTCTAAGCAAATCTTCTTTCCAAAGCTCCATTGGTGATATAGGTAAAGTGTAATGAAGGTTTCATGCATCAAATGACCTTCCATAAGCTTAAAAGTCTAGGATGATGATGTCAAAAATGGAACACTCCTTTTCTCTACTTTTATTATCTTGTATTTCAATTATTTTCTTATTTAAAGTTGATATATATTGTAGATCTAACTTTTTGTAGCTTTGATTTTTGTTTATGCCATAGATCTTGTTATTTAAGTTGTTATTTTTGTTATTTCTTATGATTTATGCATAGATCTAGCATCCACATGTCTATCTTAGTGATTCATGCATTTAAAACTAGTTTAGAAAACTAGATCTAGAGTTTTGAGTTCATAAAATGCATTAGACTTTGTTTTATGTTCATGGATGACTTGTAATAGCATGATGATGGTAAGAAAGTTGTAGGAAACTCAAGATCTATTTTATTTTCAACAAAAACAACTTTTGAAAATTCGGATGAAAATGGAACCATATTTAAAAAAGTGATTTTCAACTTTAAAATGTGTATTTTTCATTTAAAATGAAGGCTTAGGGTATAGACAACATAAATGGATGATTTTGATAAGTAAAGTTTAGATCTATGAGTTTATAGTTCATTACCATGGGTTTCTTTTAGATTTATGTTCATATTATGTGTAGATCTTAGATTTGAACTTAGACAAAAATAATGAAATTCGTATTTTGGCAAGACCCATATTTAAAAACCACTTTCCAAGTGTCAAAATGTAATTTTTACTTAAGAAAATGAAGGCGTAATATATGTATATCATCAAGACTTCTTTTTACAAGAATCTAATGTGATTTTCAAAAGTTATTTTCAAAATAAAAAATTCTATTTTAAGATTTTGGCCAAGGCATATTTTAAAAACATGTTTTCCAACACAAAAATGAAGTTTTTATTTAAGAAATGAAAGGCTCTTAAGATATGATATGTAAGGAATGGATTTTCATAAGCTTAGATAAATTTTATCAAAAGTTATGACCAAAAATAAATTTTCTAAATTCGGATCCCAACCAAGACCAATTTTTAAAACCCATTTATCAACTCCAAAACTCATGTTTTATGTGAAAAAATGAAGGGTATAGGTAACAGATATCATTAAGTAGTGATTTTTATAAGTCGAAATGAGTTTTGATGAGATTAATGTGTAAAACAAGAAGTAGAATCAAGATGGAAAATTTTGAGTTAGTAGTCAATTTGTGAAATTCGTAATTTTGGATGATGCCCATGAAAACACCTATTATCCAAGCTCAAAATAAAGGTTTTATGTAATAAATGGAGTCCTTAAGTAATAGGTACCATAAAGTCTTAAATTTTAATGCATTAAACAAGTTTTTCCCAAAGGAATCATTCAAAAAGTGGATTTTCTAAAATTCGGATTTTTGAGTAAATCATATTGGAAAACATATTTGCCAAGTGTAAAATGCAAATTTTTGTGTAAGAATGAAGTCCTTAGTGGTTATGTATGATTGAGCCCTATTTTCCTAATTATCAAATGATTTTTACTTAAAGGAATCACTCAAAAACTAATTTTTGTAAAATTCGGATTTTGGAATCAACTCCACTTGAAAACATGCCTACAAAGTGTAAAATGGAAATTTTTATGTAGAAATGAAGGTCATAAGTAATATATATAATGAAGACTCAATTTTGACAAAAATAATTATATTTTCTTAAGTAACAAATCCAAAACAAATGGAAACGATCAAAGTTAGAAAACTAGATTTTTCATAAGTAAGTTGTTATTATGGTCTTGCAAAATAAAAAGTTATAAAATTTCTTTTTAGCAAAATCATCAAGATCATGCATACATTAAGCTCATCTCATGTCATTCATGTTAGGAAATCACTCATATTGCATGTATAGCTAATTTATATAGTAAGAACATTACAAACATTTACAAAACTACCTTTCGAAAGTTGAAATTGTTGCTTCCCTGATCTGATCCGAACTTTTCAAAGCTTCAAAGTTTTCAAAACTTGAAAATAATATTAGAAATAGATAGATCTTTCGAAGTAGATAGAAATCAATATATAATTTACGAGATTCAGAGTTAAAATGACCAAGTCATGGCCGTTTTAAGTTGGAATTCCCACTTAGGATGAGAATTACGAATTTGATAGTTCGTATAAAATCATTTAGATTAGTTTGAGTTAAAATACTTATTAGAGTATTTCTTCCTTTTTAGGTGATCCTGAATTCGACGATTCCCTACCATGGAATTATTATTACTAAAAGACCGGTGATCCAATGACCGAGTGAGTTTTCTCCTTGTTTTGTTACCTTGATTGTGCTTGTAGTTAGTTGCATTAGAATTATAGGAACAAGATAAAAATCGATATGAATGGGGATGGAGATATGATGAGATTGTGATGAATGCATGCCAAAGAATACTAAAGTATATTGAAACCACGATTTGATTGGATAACTGCACCGTTCATATTATTTCTATTATATATGTGATATTGGTTGGTCACTCTAAAGAATGTATAAATATTTTTTACCTAAGTAAAAATTAAATTGGTCATGCATCGCATCAGACATATTGCATTTGGTAGCATGCTACTCCTACGCAGGTCGATCGGTATGGTCCGTGGATGACTCGTTTAGATAACGAACCTGGTGCCAGAGCTCATTCAGGGGTACTAAGGCGCATGTAGATGCATTCTTGGATGAGCCTAGCCGAGTCGAGGGCTTGGGGACTAGATGTGGTCGTGTAGACTCCATGCCATTCCTAACCCAAGATACGGAGAGCGTAAATCCGTTCTATGTGTGGGTTCTGGATACCCATGCATAATTGCTTGCTCAAGTGTTTGTTCATGCATAGCATATGACTGATTATAACTTGTTTGTTATGGTACAGAATTAAGGGAATTCTCGCTAAGCTAGTGTAGCTTATACCCCAATAGTTGTTTAAATGAACAGGTTATTTCAAGAATGCAAAGTGGGGACCGAATTGGTTGGAGCTGAGAATGACTCCAGGATTTCGGCGAAGAATACGAATGTTTGAAGTTATCAACTAGTTTTATGATTTGTCTTGTAATAGTTTATGTAGGGAAGTCTGTGGATGAATGAAATTGAAGTTGAATGAATTGTATTTTGAAGTATAGTGATTCATATATGAAGTATAGTGGTTTGTATCTGAAGTATAGTAAATTTGTATTTCCTTTACATTGTTACTCAATTGTATCAACATAAAATGTATCATTCCGATGTGTCTCATTTATGTGTTAGACGCCTTGTACATAGTATGGAAGCCTTCGCGTGACTGAGGTGGTCATTCTTAGGCTTTAATATTGTGTACGGCGGACTGCCACGTTTAGGGTACCCTTCGGGGCGTGATAGTATGTCATGGAATGTACGGCTTGCCAATAAGCAAAAATAAAACACCGAAGGTCATGTGGAATACTAAGGCTTTTGCCTATCCCTAAATGAAAATGGGATCAGACATCCATGGATTTCAAGAAAGGTTACCCCAAAGACTTCAAAAGGTTGTTATATAGAATGGATGACTATGGATCGATTAATCAAGTCAGCACCCTACTTGCCATCAACATCACATACCCTAAAGGTAAGCTAACCAAGTTCTACATTCAAGGAATAGTATGGCATAGGATATACCAGTGAGAATTATACCAAATCGAGACCCAAAGTTTATAGGTCCTAGATAAGGATACAAAAGAGTTTGGATACTAGATATATTATAGCACCACCTATCGCCTTCAGACTGATGGACAGTTTGAGTAGATAATCCAAACCTTAGAAAGCATGTTGAGGGCAGGTATTTCGGGAATTCAAGGGAAATTGGAATAATCACATACCGTCAATTGAGATCGCTTGCAATAACAGCTGTCACCAACCATTTAGGTACCACCCTATGAAGTCTCGTATGGACTATGTTATAGGACACCTCTGTTTTAGGATGACATAGTAAAGCTTAACAATGAGTCAAGCTTAAGACAAAAAGGCAGTTAATAAAGCGAAAACGGCACAATAAAAGAAGGAAGAAACTCGAGACAGGCGAAAAGGTTAGGCGGATTGGAAAGAGACGAGTTCTTGAATTTCAAGTGGGTAATCATGTGAGCTTGAAGGTGAATCCCATTAAGAAGGTACGAAGGGTACGTACCCAAGGATACATTGGACCCTTGAGATGCTAAGAAGAATTAGAGATCTAGCGTATTGGTTAACCCTGTACCCCAAAATCTATAAGGAACACGCCATGTGTCCTATGATTCGGTACTAAGGAAATATGTACCAGATCTGGAAAGAATCATGGAGTTGAAACCCGTTCATTCAAAAGAAAACCTTTCCCACAAGGAACATCCAGTGCTAGTCGTAGATATTAGAACGCAAAGATTGCGTAACCAACAGACTCGGTAAATGAAAGTATTATAGAAGAACCATGCATCTGAGGAGGCAATTTAAGAGACTAAAGAGGATATTCGAAGTAAGTATTCCGAGTGGATCTAAAAAGGGATATATAAGTTTCAATTTTACGGAAAAAACTCTGTTTAAGGGGGATAGGTTATAAACCCTCGTTTTCCTAGCAAACCTGAGTTCGATTTCGAAAAACTTAAAACCGAAAACCGAAACTCTAAAAGAATACCCCTGGACTAGTCGGACCTAGAAACCCTATGTCCGGCAATTCCAAGAATGAAACCTCGAAACAATATAAATGAGTTAACTCTAGAATAAAACCTTAAATCGGAAAGTCAATCGGAAATCCTAAGTCAACAAAACCTTAGGGAACCCTAGCAGTTTAGATCCGGCAATCCTGTGTTCCGAAACCAAGAAGTCGAAATATGAGTGGAAAGTATAGATTGGCTTGTATTGATATTAGGATGCTTGACAATATCAGATGAGTGAATTTTTGACCTATTTCGAGCCCGATCGGATATAGACCTTGAAAAGCATGTCCCGAGCTCAAAATATCAAAAATATGATATTAGTATCGTTAGATTCATAATTTCATAATATTTCCAAATATATTAGTTAAACAATTTTTCAGGTTATAAAAGTTACGGTTATAACCTTTTATCGTATTTTCATTACTACCGGTAATTTAATTGTTTAATCAACTTTTTGATTTCTTTCACACTATTCACCAAGTACAACCACCCATACCCTATTCTTACATCCTTACAACCTATTCTTACATTCTCACGTCATCTTCCTTACATTTTCTTTTCCAATACAACTTTTATTACTTAAATTACATATTAAATTTGAAAGTTATTACACAAAACAATCAACACACACTTCCCTCTCTCCTCTCCCTCCCAAACCACTATGGAAACCCCCCAACATGCCCCACAATTTGTTTGATTTTTCTTCAAATATTTAATAACACAAAAACCCTAATCCATTCCTATATAATCTCTCTTTCACCTTTCACTTTTTCACTTTTTCTCTTTTCTTACAAATCAAACTTTTGGAAAGTTTTCTCTCCTCCCTCCCTCTACTCTTTGCCGTGAGCTTGTAAGCCCCTGAAATTTTCGAGAATGGTTTTGGAATACTGTATTGAAACCCTAAAGTCTGACCCAAGTTAAAACCGAACCTCAAACAATTTCGATCACAGGATTTCATAAGAGAATTTTCAAAAATGGAAAGTTCAATAATCGTTCAATTCAAAAACCGAACATGAGAAGATCCACCTATCCGATCCCTGATCTAAACCCCTCAATTTCTAGGATAAAGTTGGATAAAACCCTAACCCTAGTCAAACCGGAACTTCAAAAGTCAACAAGGACCAAGACAATCAAGCAATTTCAACTCCGGCAATCCTGCGTTCTCAAATCCTAGAAAACGGAATTAAGTTAATGGCTTAAATTAGGTCATAATAATATAAGGTAACATAAAAATATCATATTCGCGAATTTCGAGTATCCTTCGACTCAATCAGGATCAGTCTCGCAAAGCGTGTCCCGGAGCTCAGAATAATAAAAATATTTCATTAACACCAAAAGACTCGTAATTAAACAAGGATTTCAAAAATATCAGTTTTAAAATTTTTCGGTAACTAAAAATAACAATATAGCTCATTTATGCGTATTTTTATTACTACCGGTATTTTATATTCTAGTCTACTATTCATAGTACTATTTCTACTATTTATTACTATTTCACTATCTCTACTTTTCTTACACCTATTTCTTACTACCTACATAGCTATTTTCTTACTTTTTACTTTTCCAATATAACTTTAATCACATCACACTTTACACATTACTTCTTTTATTATAAAACAAACAAAAATCATCCCTCTCTCTCCTTACAAGCGTCGGCCATCCCTCTCACTTCTCCATATTAATTTATTTTCAATTTATTTTATTATATCAAAAATTCACTCCAAAAAATCTATAAATACCCCCTTCCTCATTCATTCTTTCACACATCCACTTGATATAACAAAACTCTATCAAAATACTCTCTCAAAACCTCTCTCCAACCATTCCCTCTCAAAATATTCTCTACTAATTTCTATTCTTCAAGAAAAATAATAAAACCCATTCATCTCTTTCAAACTTCTTCATTAAACCTTAGGTAAAAATCCTACCTATATCATTTATCATGTTCATACCACTTAGCATGAGCTTAATGTATATTTCTTAGACTCATATGAGTTAAAGAAGTAACAATATGTTCATATTTTGTTTTTGTTCATGTTCCTATTTTACATTATGTTATTATGTTGTTGTTATTATTTTTGCTCTAATCTAATTTATATAATATTATGTTACTATGTATATATATATATATATTTATTTATTTAGAGCATATAAGCTCATTTGTTATTTATTTACTTTCATGTCTTGCAATTTATTTATTTACTTGTTTTATGCAAATTATTAAGACTAATCTTTCTAGTCTTAGACTTATCCATATCAAGTCAAAATGATTTTCTTTCCTTTCTTTTATTTTGGGACTAGTCTATTCTGAGTCCCGGGTTGCCTTGATGAAGTTAAGGCTCCCAATACATGATCAAGATACGTTAATGAAGCTAAGGTTCCCAATGCTTGAATATTTTATTATGTTTATTTACAAGTATTTCTTTCTATCTTATTATGTATTATCTTTAATTTTACATTGCTACATAATCATATTCATGAATGATTAAGAAAGTTGTTGTCTTAAATAAAAATAAAAATGGGTTCTTTCTTACATAAAGAAAGGTAAACTAGATTTCTTAACAAAAGGAATTTTCAACAAAAAGATCTAAGTTTTGTTTTTAACTCTTTTCAAAGGATAAGCTAACCATAAATTCTAGAAGAATTAGTAATATAGATTTCTTCAAAATAATAAAATGAATTCATTTCTTTTATAAATTGAAACTTAACACTTCATAAAGAAAGAATTTTTTTAGCATTGAAGGATTTTAACTCAACCATACCTTTTATAAAACTTAAATAGGTTCATTATAGACTTTGAAAATCAAATAATATGAAAGTATCTTCAAAACTTGAATTTTTATTCTTTTCAAAAATTAAAAATGAAATTTTACTTAGTTCTAATGTTAACAATTATTTATTAAGAGAGCTTTTCTTATAAACTTGTTTAAGAGAATTATTCTACCATTTAACAAATATTAAGAATAAAACACATTTTTCAAACCAAGATAAAGTCAACTCACTATTTTGAAAATCAACTTAGAAAAATAAAATTTGCCAAGAAAGTAAAGTTTTAAAGGTATATCTATTTTCTAAAGAAGAGAAATGATATAAAAATAAAAGAAAAACATACATTTAATACAACTTCAAATATTTGACCACATCAAAAATTTAAAGGATATTTTGAAAAGCTTATTTTCAATCACTAGAAATAAAAGTTAGTAGATAACTCAAAGAACCAAATTTTTGAAAATGAATTTACTTTTGAAAAGTGAGAAAATAAAATTATAATAGAAAAATATTTACTCATAACAACTCAAATATATTTTAGTTTTCCTTCTAACAATTCAAAAAAGAAATTTTCAAAAGTTTTACCTTTTAAAACCCTTAAAGACAAATTGTTTATGAAATATCAATATTGAGACAACCCTAAAAAAATCATGCATACAATATGAGTGCCTATATATGTTCAAAGTATTTTTCAAACCTATATATATATCCATATATTTTGCTTAAAGGATTTTTGAGTAAAGTGAAGTTTGGAAAAATCATATTTTATGAACTATAAATTCGTAACTATTCTGTATCGTAGTATTTTCCAACCCAAATGGATTTTTATGACAAAAATAACCTTAGAAAATAGATAGATCTTTTCGAATAGATAAAAAACGATATATTATATGCGCAATTCCGAGTTAAAATGACTAAGTTATGGCCATTTTAAGTTGGAATTATCTATATGCGAATTTTAACGATCTTATGACATAGTTTTTGATAAGTATCATAGAATCAATAAGAAATACTCGTTATGGGTATTCTTCTTGATTAGGTGATCCTGAAGAGGAGTATTCTTACCCGGAGGATTATTTTGATTAGTGGATTTATCGATCGACTTATCCATAAAAAGATAGATCCTCATAGCCAAGTGAGTTTATTTCCTACCTTTTACATACTTGGTTGTGCTTGTAGCTGCACTAAAGTAGGAAAAGATGAAAATGAATTATGATGATAATATTGGTTGAAATAATGTTAAGCATACCGAGGCATGAATCGTTGTTAATTAACTTATTTTTACTATTATTTGTGAGTGTGTGCAAATTCTGTGATCACCTTTAAATTTCCTAATCATATACTATAAATTATAAATTGATTCATGCATATCACGTAGTTAGTTTCATTGCATGAGTTGCTATTCTCGATGGGACAAGAGTATAGTAGTCGTGTGTGTAACCAGAAATCTGCAAGATGGACGATTAGGAGCCTGAAAGAACTATTTTAAGATGGAGATTAGGAGCCTGAAAGAACTATTTTGAGATGGGCAAGTAGGCGCCTGAAATAAACTACATGAGTTGGATTTTAAAGATGGGTTTTAAAGAGCCTGAAACACTTAACCCTGAATGGAGGGGTAAATCCGTTCAAACATATGATTTCCGGTAGATCATATGTATTGCTTGATCACTTGCTTGATGCATTCATATGCTTGATTAATAACTTGTTTGAAATTATTTATACAAATACGTTGATTCAAGAATATTCTCACTAAGCTAGTTATGCTTATACTCCAATAGACCTTTGTTGTAACAGGACTATATCTTTTATGCCTGAAGACTTCATATACTCGAGTGGGATGATGTTTTAGAAAAGCTTCTGGGAATCTTTTGAAGATCTTAGGTTAAATATCCTTTAATGTCTTTTGGTATTAGTATTGTTTTGTTGTGAGAAGGATTAAGTTGATATTATGATTGTTTGGAGAATTATAGGGAAAAAACCCCTAAGATGATGTAAGGACTATATTCTCTTAATGATAAATTGGATGATTATTTAGATTTTTGCATGTCGTATTTACTATCTCAAACTATACATCCCACCGCATCTCCTAATGTTGTGATAGACGTCTTACATATGGTGTTGAAAACTTTCGCATGACTTCAGGAAGTCATTCTTAAGTTTGAATACCGTATGGTGGACTGCCACGTTTAGGATACCTTTCGGGGCGTGACAGAGCTTCTCTCCCACACACACACACACAAAAATTTTTTTTCTTCAAGTTTCCTTTTCCAAACACTAAATAGGTAATAGATCTTATCCTACCACCATAAAACATGTAATGGTAAGGTCATACATGTGTGGTTCCACCAAAAATCCCCATGAGCTTTTATGCTAGGGATGTGGAAACACTAAAACATGATATCCTTACTATCACAATGTGTAGATCTTGTTATTAGAGTTGATATACTAGTATTTTGGTATATTATTGTTATATATTGTTCTTATGGAAATTTTGTGCTTATATTTTCATTATTACTCTCATCTACATAGTGTTCATGTTGCATCTATATCCATAACATGAGTAGTATAGTAGATCTATTTGTTTAGAGTAGTTAAAATGACATAGTTACTTGTTTTACATGCATGAAAGACTTGCTACATGATAGTCTTAATGAAGGTGTTGATCAAAACTCAAGATCCATTTTGTTTCTATCAAAAAGTAATTTTAAAAATTCGGATCTTGAGAAAGAGCCATTTAGAAATCCTATTTTCCAACTTCAAAATGAAGGTCTTACATGTAAAATGAAGGGCTTGGGTGATAAGTATCATAAAAGAGTGATTTTTATAAGATAATCTAGTTTTACTAAGAGAAATTTTCATAACAAGAAAAGGGTTACAAAAGTTAAGTTATAAGTTAAGTTACATCTATATTTCAACACCAACAAAAATGTTGAAATTCGTAACTAGAATGAAATGCCAAAAGAACACCTATTTTCCAACCCTAAAACAAGAGTTTTATTAAAGAAATGAAAGCCTTAGGGAGTAGGTTCAATGAGGACTTAATTTTAGAAAGATTAAATGAGTTTTTCACAAGAAATAATTTCAAAAACAATTTCCCAAAATTTGGATCCAAAATAATCCCCATTTAAATACCTATTTCTAAATGTCAAAATGAGTATTTTAATGGAAAAATAGAAGCCCTAGGGAATAGAAGTAATAAAGACTTGATTTTTATAAGAGTAAATGTGTTTTATTAAAGTAGAAACTTGAAACAAAGGAAAAGTTTTCCAACTAGATCAAACAATATTTTCATTTCCAAAAATTGTGCAAAACGTCACTAAGCAAAACTCACATTGACCATCTACTTTCCAACCTTTAAATGAATAAATATTAAGATAATGAAGGTATTAGTATAGGTCATCAAGGCTTTTCATGGTAAAAATATGTAATGATTTTCAAAGAAATAAGCTAGTTTTCTCAAACAAGTTCATGACATTATTGCAAGGTAAAAGTTTTCACAAAAATTCTTTTTAAACATGAATCATTTAAGGAGTACATAGAAGCTCATATCATTTCATCCATGATAATAACATGTAGATAATGCATGCACATATAATACACTTGTAGAAATTCACAAATTTCACAAACAATTTACGAAATGCAAATTCTAGTTACTGATCAGATCTGATTCAAGCATTCCGAGAAATAAACATTTTCAAAACTCAAGAGTAACATCATAAATGGATAGATCTTTCGAAGTAGATAGAAATCGATAGCTTATTTGTGAAATTTCATGTTAAAATGACCAAGTTATGGCGGTTTTAAGTTGGAATTTTCAATTACCATGGAAATTACGAACTCAAAGAGTTTTACTTGAAAAGTTGGAATTAGTTATGGTATGAAATACCCATTGGGGTATTTCTTTCGTTTAGGTGATTTTGGAATCGGGTAAAATTGTGTTTCTAGATCACTATCATTAGAGATGGGAGACTATGGCCGAGTGAGTTCACTATATTTAAATTATATGCTTATGATTGTGCTTGTAATGATAGTGGTATTACATTTAGGGCAAGAAAAAACTGGAATGTGCATGTGAATTCTATTTGATTAAATTGACGGTAAGAATATCGAAATTGAATGGTTGTAAATATTTGTTTGATTTAGCATAGAATTGAAGTATCTGCAATATCTATGATCACCTATAAATCATTAATTAATATGCCTTAAGCTTATAATCAAATTGACCATGCGTATCATATGTTGAGTCGCATTGCATTTGTTATTATACCTTTGTGGGAAGAAGGCATAATAGCTGGACAATGAGGGGTCTGTAAACTGAAATGTTAGCGTAATGGCCGGAATTGAAATGATAGTAGTGTAGATACTTGTATCAACTACAAAATTGTGTATGGGTAGGCACTTGAATCAACCACAATGTAAATGAGAAAAATTGAAATCTATGGTCGTATGGGCCTGAAACACCTAACCCCAAATGGAGGGCGTAAATCCATTCAACATAAGACTCCCGGAAAGTCTTATATATTATATGCTCACATGCTTGTGCATTTCATATGGTTGTTAATATAAATGCTTGATATATATTGCTTGTTGAAGTATTTAATTTGGAAGTGAAACTCACTAAGCTAGCGTAGCTTATACCCCCACAGTTTCTTTCTAATGGAGTTCCCATACATAGGGCTGCGTCCCCGGACTTGGCTAAATCAGGTAATGCGAAACTAGGAGTTATCTCCTTAGAAGTTTATGATTAGTTTTTATAGTCTTTAGTAGTAAACCTTGAATAATCGAGTTTTACTTAAAAGAAATATCTAGACTCTTGTGTAGCAGGGGAATGCCCCTTAATGCTGTGTAACTGATCCTGATATACCTGTGGTTTATGTTTTTATGCTTATCCTATCAAATTGAACTATCTATCTCCAATCGTTTATGTATTCTATTGTCGTAAGGGAATGCCTTGCATACTAACACAAGGCTTTTGAATGACTGTGGTAATAATTCTTAACTATCGTTTAGCATGTGGTGGATTGTTACGTTTAAGGTACCCTTTGAGACATGACACCTATGCCCCTCATCAAAATGGCGTTGCAGAAAGAAAAAATCGTCACTTACTGGATGCAGCGAGATCCATCATGTTTGAAAACTATGTTCCTCACCAATACTAGGGTAAAGTTGTATTAACCGTAACTTACCTTATCAATAGATTTCCCTCAAAGCCCTTTTCATTTCATACACCCATAAATTGTCTAAAAAAATACTTTCCCCATGTTAGGTTGTTTAGTTCTCTTGCCCCTAAAATCTTTGGATGTTCTGCATTTGTCCACAATACAAATTCCACAAAAAGGAAAACTTGATCCCAAAGCCATCAAGTGTATTTTTTTCTGGGTATTCTTCTACTCAAAAAGGCTATAAATGTTATAGTCCACACCTAAAAAAATTCTTTGTGTCTTATGATATAACCTTCTTGGAAAACCATTCCTTTATCCACATTCTTCTCTTCAAGAGGGGAATTTAAGTGAAGAGAATCATCGAGACCCATCAATATCCGCCTCTTCTCTTGTCTCTCTTCCCATGCCCTGATGACCCCATCTGAAAGACCAGTTGAGTCACATCCACCACCTACACAATCATCGTCTTTAGGGAATTTAAGAGAAGGGGGAAAGCACCTTCAACAAAAACCTCAACAAGAAGAGCTCCTAGTGCATTTAAGGAGATCACGAGTTACTCAGCATGACCAACCATCAAAACTAGAGTGGGATCCACCACCACTACCTCAAGTATCACCTTGGATTGATGATTTAGACATTCCTATTGCTATTCGAAAAGGGTTGAGATCTTGTACAAAACATCTTATTTCGAACCATTTATCATATTTCCATTTATCTAACAGATACAATTCTTTTGTATCTCAATTGGATGGTGTGAATATTCCTTCGAATATTTATGAGGTGTTGAAGGATGAAAGATGGAGGGCTACAGTTATGGATGAAATAAAGGCTCTTAAAGATAATGGCACGTGGGATGTTGTAGATATGCCTAAAGGAAAGAAACTGGTTGGGTGTAAGTGGATTTTCACTGTGAAATTTGGCTCAACTGGTAGCATAGATGGGTATAAAGCTCGACTAGTGGCTCAAGGCTACACTTAAACATATGGGCTTGACTACGAAGAAACATTTGCACCGGTTGCAAAGTTAAGCTCTATCAGAATTTTGTTATCTCTAGTGGCCAATGTAGATTAGGAACTCCATCAGATGGACGTATCTAATGCTTACTTGAATGGGATACTCAAAGAGGAAGTTTATATGTTGCTTCCTCCTGGTTTTGAAGATATAGGACAAGAAAATGCAGTCTATAAGTTAAACAAATCTCTTTATGGATTAAAACAGTCTCGTCGTGCCTGGTTTACCCACTTTAGCTCAGAAATGAAGCAGTTTGGGTATAAGCAGGGGCAAGCCGACCATACTTTACTCATCAAGCAATCAAATGATGGTAAGAAATCTATTCTAATCATGTGTGTTGATGATATGGTTGTCACAGGTGATGATGTTGAAGAGATTTTGAACCTCAAGAGGTTGCTGCAATCAGAGGTCAAAGTAAAACATCTCGAGAAACTCTAATATTTTCTTAGGATGGAATTAGCCCGAAGCAAAACTGGCATTTTCATTTCAAAAAGAAAATATACCTTAGATCTATTAAAGAAGACAGGAAAGTAAGGCTGTAAACCATCAACTACGCCCTTAGAAAAAAATTGGAAGCATAAAGTTTTTGAAGATGATCCTCCCACCAATAAGGAAAGATATCAGCACCTCGTTGGAAAGTTGATCTACCTATCATTAACCAGACTTGACATTGCATACATTGTCAGTTTGGTAAGTCAGTTTATGCATGCTCCAATCAAAAGGCATCAAGAAGCTATTGACCAGATTCTAAAATACTTAAAGGGGAAACCGAAGAAAGGGCTACTGTTTAAGAAAAATTATCATGCCCCAAGTAGTACCTTGAACGTGACAGTCCACCACATACAATATTAAGACTTAAGAATGACTACCTTAGTCACGTGAAAGTCTTGATATTATATGTGAGTCGTATAACACAGTAATAGGAGACGCCGGTAGGAAATGTAATTTAAGCAAGTAATAATAAGCATACAATAATCTAAATCAACATTAACCCACATAATATGGTTCATAAGTTCATTTACAAAAGTCTTAGGAGCATTCCTCTTCTAAACAAAGTCTAAGGATCGAAACATAAACACTAAGTCTTTACAATAAACTCAAATAACATCACCAAAATATTTTAAAGGAAGTACGATCTAAATCCATGATTAGATTTCCACCAAAAGCTCCTAAAAGATGACTTACACTTATAAATGGAGATCGTGGGTACAAAAGCAAGTGCTCCTACATAAAAAAATCTATAGAGGTGTAAGCGTTACAAGCTTAGTGAGAACATTCCTAGTTTAACATACTCAGAACAAAAATTGTCAAATAATTTTAATTATTCAAACAAGTAAAAGGCAACAAACACATGAGCATAAAAAACATATGGTTTTCCGGGAACCATATGTTGAATGAATTTACACCATTCATTTGGGGTTGGGTATACCGGCCAATTACAACCAACTAAAGAATTTATAGTTCTTACAAGCTACTAAACGCCATCAAAATATATGTAGATCTTACTGGCTTCTACTTGCCACATGCAGATACTACCAGTTATGCCAACCACCACTATCATACAATCGTCGCACCAAACGTATAATAGCGAATGTAATGAGACTCTACTCGTGAAGTGCATGAATCATTTTTATTTAAAAGTCTAGCATTTAGTTCTTTCATTGAAAAGAGTGTGTGTGATAAATCTACTTTATTTACTCTTTGATGAAATCCAATGTACTATTATTACTAAAACTTGTGATGTACTTATCTAAATTTTGGAAAGGATTTGTTAAGATAAAACTTTAAGTTTTTATGGAAAAATCATTTTCTAAGTGACAAAAATTTATCTTTAAAGAGAGTTCTTATTTTTCTTCATTTAAGAAAACTCTTTTTCATTTTTGTTGAGACATTATCAATTTGTTCATGCATGTTTGCGAATATGTAGTTATGAGAAAGAGAATAATATCACATAATAAGATAAAAATATACATAAGAAGCAATATAAGCATAATAATATGGTCAAGTATTGGGAGCTTTAGCTTCATCAAGGTAACCTGGGACTTAGAATAGATTAGTCCCAAAAAAGAAAAAGAAAGAAAGAAAAAGCTTAATAAGAGCAATAATATAAGCATAATAGTAAAAGCATAATAATAAAAACATAATGTATGAACAATAACAAAACATGAACATAATGTTGCTTTCTTAACCTCTATAGGTCTTTAGAAAACACATACTATGTTCATGCTAAGTTACATGAACATAAGAAATAATCTATTAACAATCTAAAAAATATAAGAATGTATGTATAAATAAGAACAAAGAATGAACCTATTGTTGCTTTCTTAACCTCTATCGGTTTCTAGAAAACATACACTAAGTTCATACTAAGTTACATGAACATAAAGAAAGGTTTTGGACATTTACCTATAGGTTAGAAGAAGAAGAAAAATTGTAAAGAGGAAATTGTGGAGAGAGATTTTGTGGTGGAAATTTGGTAGAGTTTTAGTATGTAAGAAAAGTGTGTGAAAGAAATGAAGGGAGAATGGGTATTTATAGAATTTTGTGTAAGGAAATTAGATATAATTAAATAAATTGAAAAAACATATATAAAGATAGAGAGAGGGGTGGCTGGCACATAAAAGAGGGGAGAGGAGTGAAATTTATTTTTTTGTTAATGAAAAGTGATTAAGATGTGAGATATGAGAGATGTGAAGTAGTATTAAAAAAAAAAAAAAATAAGAAATAGGTGTATAGATAGTAAGAAAAAAAAGCAGAAATAGATGAATCGTAATAAATGGTAGAATAAGATAATGAATAGTAGACAAGACTAATAATCTATCAGTAGTAAAGAAAATACGCGTATAAATGTGATATCTAATATTTTTAGCTACCGAAAAATTATAAAACTGATATTTTTGAAATCCTTGTATTATTAAGAATCTAACGGTGTCATCGGAATATTTTTGCTTTTTCGGGCTTCGGGACATGCTTTTCGAGAACTTATCCCGTTTGGTTCCAAAACAAACTAAATTTTGACGAATTTGATCTTGTTAGGCTTCTCCATATTATTATGAATCATATTCTACGATTTTCTCAATTTTATTGTTTTAAAGTTAAGAGCGTGGGAGTACCAAATCTAAATACTAGGGTTTTACTACAGACTTCTTTGATCTTTAGGGTTTTCGATTGACTTATAATTCTAAGATTTTAACATAAACTTAGCATAAAATTCATGGTTTTACAAAAATGATAGTGAAGAAGTAAAGGGATTTGCAGATGCAGACTGGGTAGGTTCAGTTGAAGACTCAAAGTCTACCATTATATATTGTACCAAGCTATGGGGCAACTTAGTTACTTGGCGAAGTAAGAGGCAATCTGTTGTGGCAAGGAGCAGTGCTGAAGTAGAATATAGGGCAATTGCACAAGGGATGTGTGAGTTAATTTGGCTAGATAAATTACTCTCAGAATTGAATGTTCCTTTAAAGGGTCCCATGAAACTATACTATGATAGAAAATGAGCTATAGCAATTGGTCATAACCCTGTTTAACATGATCGGATGAAGCATGTCGGATTGATCAAGATTTTATCAAGGCCGAAGTAGAAAGCAAAAGGATCAACCTATCCTATGTGCCAACAAAGCTACAGGAAGCAGACGCACTCACTAAAGCTCTCTTGAGACTTGAGTTTGAGTCAAATGTGAGCAAGTTGGGAATGATAGATATTCATTCACCAACTTGAGGGAATGATCAAGTCAAAAATCTCTAATTGATTAGGATCATCTATATTTGGAATATTTCATTAATTAGGGTTGAATCTTAGGTTAATTATTTTATTAATTAGGGTTGACTCTTAGATTGGTATATATAGCTTCGTTACCTAAAATATCTCATATCTAAGTATATATATTTTGTACCTTTGGTTGTATAATACATAGAACAAAAAAATATATTAATATTTTTCAAGATTATTTCATGAGTATCGTTCTCTTTATTTTTATTTTCACAACTCTTCAACCTCCTCTGCTTAAGGTTTCATCTAATCTTACAACTGTGGGGAAGTGGGTTGGGTTTCTTGTGTCATCATGGGATCTAAGATGACATGAAAGTTTCTTTATATCTTATAGACCATCATAAGTAGTATACCCTTTTTCCATTAGGTCTAACAAAACTTTCAACTTCATTAACTTTCTTCTACTTCTTCCTACCTCTACGGGAGCCACGTTTCCTCTTTTTTTTTTTTTTTCCTTCTGAGTCTCCTCCTAGGTAGTGGTATGCTTGAAGGTTTCGCAATAGTTGTCTCTCCTTCCTTCGCATACTCATCAAAGAAGCTAGCTTCAACAAGATATGACTCATTGTCTTCAAAGGGCTTCTTTGCAGTGGGAATGAATACATCTTTCCCTTTCCAATGGCCCTTCACATACTGATGCAGTGTTGGAGGTATAAGGTTGTGATCATGTAGCCACTTAAGCAAGTAGTAGGATACGGGTGCGTCAATCACATGGAATTGTATGGAGCCCTAAATTGGCCTAACTTTAAAATCGACATTAACATATCCTATTGTGTTCATGGTAGAGTCAGTAAAACTATTAATAGTAATGGGTTGCTTTACCAGTCGTCTCTTGTCTATGTTCGCAGCTTTAAATGTAGACATTGGCATGATGTTTATGGAGGCGCCATTGTCTATGAACGCTCTCTTGATGTGATGTCCGTTGAGAATGCTTTCAACATATAGTAGACGATTATGGCTGCGATTCCTTTGCACATGTCTGCTTTTGTAAATAGTATTGCATTCTCATGTATGAGTGCCATCCTTTGTATGTGTTGCGCTATACTACATTCCCTTTACTATTTTTCAAAGATCTGGGTGAGTGCAGTTGTTGCGATAAGCCTTGCTTCTTCATCAAAACTTTGTAAGTCGAAAACCTTCCTAAAGTTAGTAGTCTTCATTAAGGTAGCAACCACTGTTAGGCCTATGCCTTAGTCATGATCAATCGGCATTTCCTTCTCTTCTTGTACTTCAATATGTGGTGCTTCTTCCCCTGCAGTCCTCAAATCATAACTAAAAACATTTGTTGTACCCTACTAAACATTAGGTGCAGGGAGTGGATTACTGTGTATATCACTATTCTCAATAACGAGCTCTCCATTACAAACTTGCTCATTAAATATCTTCTTGAGTGTCCAACACTCTTTAGTAGGATGGCCCATGGTGTCACACCCCAAAGGGTACCCTAAACGTGACAGTCCACCACACTCAATATTTAAACTCAAATAAGACAACCTTAGCCTCTCCATGAGTTTGAACATCAGGTGTAAGACTCACGTTCAACATATAGGGACCATATTTTGCTTTGAAATAGCTTAAGTAGACATACAAAGCAACAAGAATGTAAATCATAACAGTTACATTTAGATTTATTGTATTACATAATCTAAGGGGCATACCTCCGTCAAAAACATTAAGAGTTCTCAGACTCTCAAAGTCTCTTATTTTATCCTTCAAATACAAATTTAGGAGACTCAATTAGAAGTCCATGCCTACGTCTAGGTCTCGGCCTCATCAAAAGCTCCTTAGTGTCCAAGAGCTATACCTAATGATAGTGGTTCCTCGAAGATAGCCATAAGTATTCATACTGCAACAGGAAACTGTTGGGGTATAAGCTTACGATCTAGTGAGATTTCATTTCCAATAATTAGTACTCGATTACAGAATATAACAGACAAGTTATTAACATCCATATGAAATGCACAAGCATATACTTTCCTGGAGTTATATGTGAATGGATTTACGCCTTCCATTCGGGGTTAGGATGGTCCATAAGACACACAACCATAAATTCCAATTCTGAGTGGGGTGGTCCATAAGTCATGCAACCATAACCCCGATCTCTTTCTCTTAGTTATACAACCTCTGTTGTTTTATTGTAGTAGTTTTTATGTGCCTACTCCACATCCGTTAACTTAAGCGATCTCACATCCTTAATATTAACATAGGCCCATCGCCTTCCGCTAAATACTTTTGTCCCACAAAGTATATTAGCTAATGCAATGTGACTCACTTCGTGATATGCATGAACAGTTTATTCATATAATCGTGCATGTTAATTATGTATATTTATTGCAATCATAGAGAATCTCAGACAATCCAAGTCTATACTAGCTTATACAATAATTTTACATCAAATCTCGTCTTGATATACTTATCATTCATTCAATCAAGATTCAATCACCACTCATTATAGTTTTATCTTTCCCTAATTCTAATGCCATTACGATTATAAGCACATACATGAGCACAACTATTTAAGAAATGAACTCATTTTGCCATGGCGCAGAAATCTACTTAAACGTAATTGCCCCGGAAAGGTCTAGTCCGTCTCCCAAGAGTCCTAATTATAAGAAATAATGCTAATGAGTATTTTTACGAAGTTTGAATAAACCTATAAATTCTATTCTATCAAGTTTGTCAAAATTCGTCCAAGAGGAAATTCCAACTTAAAACGGCCATAACTTGGTCATTTTAACTGGGAATTTCGCATATTATATACCGATTTCTACCTATTCGATAGAGCTATCTATTTCTAGAGTTATTTTCCACAATTGAGGTCGGTAGGTCCATGAACAGTAGGGTACAGATTACTATACGAATTTCCCATTCCACCATTAAACCTATATCCTCAAAACAACATCATAAGAAAGCTTTGATAGATACTTAACTATCCATATATCATGCAAGACTCTATTATACATATATACAACTCGATGTAATGTATGATTCATGAATGTTGGGAATTCTAATTCCTCATGCACTTGGATACTACCAATTGAGAAGTATGTAACCCTACTTTTTTAACATTGTTTTTATAAGTGCTTCATGTATATATGCAATATCTACAAGCTATTATCATAAAGGTCATGGATTGAACTATCTACATGAATATCCTTAATGTTATGGTATCAATAATTCTTTTTGGGAAAGCTTTTTACTTTGTAAAACTTTCGAAACTTATTAAGCTTAAGAAAAGTGGTTTTCTTTCTTGAAAATCCCATTTGCTTTCATTAAACTTAACCTTGATGACCTATATAGCCATCACCTTCATTATTTTAATAAAAACCTTCATTTTGGGTATAGAAAATAGATGTTTAAATAGGTGGTTTGCCTAAGTACGAATTTTACAAAATTTTATGGAATGTAAACATTGTTTCACCTATTCTTGGAAACCATCTATTGTTCTAAGATTATAATGTGTTGAACTTCTCCTATTCTTGTCAAAATTGAGTCTTTATTACCTGTATCCCCTAGGACCTTCATTTTTCTATAAAAATTATCATTTTGGCATTTGGAAATAGGTGTTTAAATAATGGCTATTTTCAAATCCGAATTTTGAAAATTTTATTTGAGTTTGTTTTCTTTATAAAACTCATTTAGTCTTTCAAAAACTATTTCCTAATCAAACCTACTCATTAAAGCTTCCATTTCTTTAATAAAAATCTTGCTTTGGAGTTGAAAAATAGGTTTTCTAAATAGGGTTCTTTTTTTATCCGAATTTTCAAAAGTTATTTTTGTTAAAACTAATATAGATCTCAAGCTTTCTAACACTTTCCTACTACCATCAAGCTATTACAAGCTATTTAAGAACATAAAACAAAAGCCTAATACATGTAGGAACTTAAAACAACTAGATCTAGTCTACTAAACTAATTATAAATGCATGAACACTATGATGGTTATGTGAACATGAATAGATGATGAATATATGCACAAATCATCAATAACAATAGCATAGCTTAGTCATAAAACAAGATAATAGCAAAATAACTTCAAATAATAAGATCTATAACATTGTGATGGCAAGGATCTCATGTTCAAGTGTTTCCACTTCCCTAGCTTGAAGCTCATGGGGATTTTGTGTGGAATCACACATGAATGATCTTGCCATTACATGTTTCAAGACCCTAAAGTATAGATCTCTTACCTATTTGTTGTATGGAGTAAGAAATTTGAAAGAAAAACAAAGTGTGTGTGTAGGAAATGGGAGGGGAAGCTCACGGCAAAAGGGGAGAGAAAAGAGAGGGTTTGAGAGCTTTTGAAACAAATAAAATGAAAATGAAGAGAGCGAAAGGAAAAGAATTATTTATATTAAGTGAATTAAGGTTTTTTTCTTTATAAAAAGGAGATAAAATAAAACAATTAGAGGCAAAAATAGGGGGGTTATGCGCTGGCCACAAAGGGAAAGAAGAGAGAGGGATTTGAATTTGTTTTAAATTGTAATTTATGTAATAAAAGTATTAAATGTAATAATTTGTTAAGAGACAAAAATTTCTTGGAAAAGAAAATGTAATTGAGTGTTTGTAAGGATGTAAGACTAGGTATGGGTTGTATGTGTAGTAGGTTATACTTGTGAATAGTGATAAATAGTAGACAAGACAATTACTTTATCGGTAGTAAAGAAAATACGTGAAAAAGGCTATAACTATAATTTTTATAACCCGAAAAATTATAACATGTATATTTTTGAAACCCTTATAAAATTTCAGTTCTAAAGAGTATTCTGGAATATTTTTTTGAATTCCTAGTTCCAGTGCTCGCTTTTCAGTAATAGAGCTCGGGAAGGCCCGAAATAGAAAATTTTTCCGAAATCGAAAATTTTATGGTTCGAAATATACTTTAGAACGATATTCCACATTAAATTATTTCGCAAAAATTCCTTTAGTTGAAATCGAAAAAAAGCCGGATCCAGGGTTCCTAGGTTTTCCTTTCAAGCTTAAACTAATCTGGTTTAGGGTTTTGGTTTCCAATTTCCGGAGTTTATTCGGTTACTAGAAAAATCGGTTTTACATATAACCCGAAAGATTATATAACTGATATATTTGAAAATCTTATGAAATTATGAATCTATCTGTACTAATATCATATATTTAATATTTCGAATCTCGGGGCATGCTTTTCAAAGTCTGTACCTGATCAGGTTCAAAATAGATCGAAAATCCGCTAATCTTATCCTTTAAAACATCCTAATATTATCACGACCTAAACTACACCCTTTACTCATATTCCAACTCCTTGGCTTAAGAATACGAGATTGTCGGATATAAACTACTAAGGTTTCCTGGAAATTGTTGACTTAGGTTTTTCGATTGACCTTCCAGTTTAGAACCCCGCCAATTTGGAAACTGATGTTTTATATTTATACAACATATTTGTTTTAAGAATATTTATTTTAAATTTTATTTTCGTAGGTATTTAATATCTCTTAACGTTTTCAAAATTCTGAAATTAGGTTTTATACCTGAAGGTTTATCATTACTTACTATTTAATAATTTGTTTTTAGGTTCTATACTACTCGCTTTTATAAGTCAGGGTTAAGCATAAAATTTGTTATACGTAGTGGTTTTGGATTTGAAAACTATTAAGTTATTATTTTACTTTTAATTATTTTCACTTTCTTCAAGATTAAGAAACTTCTGGATTTGTTCAAGATTTCGGACTAGTTGAACTTCGGTTTTAATTGGAAGTCACTTTTTGAAGTTTATTTTAAATGTTTATTTTGGAATTATTTACTTGAAATTTTTCGGGGCTTACACATGGTCTTGTGATATCTGCAGAACTTAAGATCATTCTTCTCGGTTACATTAGGAAGGCGTTCGACCCTTGGGAGCTTGATGTTTCCATCTCTCAACCATTAGTCAAGCATAGCATGAATCTTTCCCATGGGGCAAGGAAATGAGAGCGCTGGTGTAGTGCTCTTTGGCTTATCATTCCTTGGCTTCTTGCTGTCTCTAGAACCTTCTCCCTGGACTAAGCCAACATTTGTAGCTTTCTTTCCAAACCTTCCACCTTCTCCAAATTGTCTAGATATGAAATTGTTGGTCCATCGAGCATTCTCAATGAAAGCAGCAAAGAAGCAAGGGTTAAGATTTTCAAGGTAGATGGCGTATTTAGTGAGCATCCCTTGGATGCAAAGCTTCATTAGTTCCTTCTCATCACAAACATCTTGAATATCCAAAGAGCATTCTCTAAAACGCTCGATGTAGTCCATAAGATCTTCCTTCAGCTTTTGTCGTGTTCTTCCTATATTAGTGATGGTGGCTCACTCTTGAGTAGAGAAGAACTTCTCCAAGAACAGCTTGCATATGGTTCCCCATGAGTCAACTGACCTTGGGGCGAGACTGACATACCAAGTGTATGCCTTTTCAATCAGAGACTTAGAAAATTCTTCCAGCTTCAAGTCATTATCAAACCCGTAAACTTCCAATGTTTTAATGAATTTTTAGCATGTGTTATTTAGCACTACTCCTCTTACCATCAAACAACATAAATTTAAGACTAACATAGTCCTTCAGGTAAGGCTTCACAGTAATTCGGCGGTGGTACAAAAGCTTCAAGTCTTGTACTCTCGTCGAAGACTTAGATTGAATCTCCTTCAAATAAATAACTAAGTCTTCCTTTGTTATAAAGGATTCCCTTGGCATAGACGTTGATGGTGCAGCTGGTGTAACTGTTGTGGTTAGTGTAGCTAGTGCAATTGGTGCAACAGGTACAGTTGATACAACCAGTACAGTTGGTGCAACCAATGCAATTGGAGGAGTTGGTGCTTGAGGAAAATTAGGATTAAGCAAGGGAACAGTCTTACTCAGGTTGGTATGGGAGTATACATGTGAGAATTATGACCTCCAAGCTGGAATCTTGCATTGTATGCTTTGGATGTTGGGTTCTACTTAGTCGCAACCTGCAATGATGGGGTTTACACATTCACCCCTTAAGACATATTCACCTGAATGGCAAGAGCACTACCAAGCTAAGATAAAGAGGGGATACCTTGCTACGTAGCTAGGGTGGAGCCTAGCAAGGCTGCACCTTAGAGCGTAGCAGCATTAACAGTCGTCTTTAGTATGAGATGAGTGAGTGCAATCAAGAACTGGTTTAAGGCCCGAGTTTTTTCTTGTATGGTTTGTGTATTGCTTTCTTGTATGGCATGCATTATTTGTGCATTGCTAGAAACGAAAACTTGCTTGTCGACAATAGGATTGGTGTTGATGTTAGGATTGATGTCTTCCAACACTAACATGTTTGGATCAACCATGTAGGGGTTAGGGTTGCCAACACCTTAATTCGCGTTGTTATCCGTATTAGTTTGCTTTCTTCTTAGGGTTGCCATCATGATTGTGTCAAATTCCTCAGTCCCTAGTAGAGTCACCAAAATGTAAATCTAAGGATTCGATAAGAGTAGTCACGTACATGCTACATGAGTATCGTGCCACATGTGGCCTGCAAGGAGTGACACGCAATGACACATCAAGGATGATCAAGAGAGAAGTGGGATAGTGAGGAGGAGTATGAAGTCTTAATCGTCTCAAACACACTTATGATAGTTGAAAGAGCTATCGAGCATCAAATTCCACACGTTATGATAAGCAAGTGTTTTGATCTCTTGAGACAAAATTTCAGCAACACCTCGATGTTTTGATCAAATTTCTCCCTCCTGACTTGGGATATTTATAGAACTTAGCCATCAGTGTCATCCGTTGGATCAAGTTGACAGTGATGGCCAAGATGAGTCTCTTTTAGTGCATGAACCAAACTGAGAAAGGTTAGAGGATTGATAAGCCAATCCAATGGGCCCTACTCCAAGCCCACCATACCAAATCTCTCTTGACCATCCTAATAAATGAACTAGACTCGCTGCGAGCTAAGATGGGTCGCAACGAGTCTAGTTCATTTATTTAGATGATCAAGAGAGATTTAGCATGGTGGGCTTAGAGTAGAGCCCATTGAACCGGCTTATCCATCCTCCAACTTTGTTCAGTTTGGCTCATACACTAGAAAAGACTCATATTGGCCGTTATTGGCAACGTAATCCAATGGATGACACTAATGACTAATTTCTATAAATACCCCAATTTAGTAGGAGAAATCTGATAGAAACACTAAGGTGCTACTGAAATTCTATCTCAAGAGATCAAAACACCTATTCATCATTACTTGTGAGGTTTAGATGCTCGATAGCTCCTGCACCTATCACAAGTGCATTTGAGATGATTGAGACTGCCTACTCCTCCTTCCTATCCCACTTCTCTCTTGATCATCCTTAATGTGTCATTATGCGTCACTCCTTGCAGGCTACATGTAGTGTGATACTTATGCAACACGTATGTGACTACTCTTATCGAATCCTTACATCTACACTAAGCTTAAAAAGCTTCCATTAAAAACAACTAACAAATACGGCATCCTTATCCGAAATAATCTTGGAAAACCATGAAGCTTTACTACCATGTCCATAAACACCCATTGAAATTAGATTCTAATAAACCAAATGATAAGACTTCAATAATCGATCCACTGCTACAAAAATGACATTAAATCAAAGATTTAGGCAAACATGTGATGAATTCCACTGTAATTTCTTCCCACACTTGCTCTAGAATTGGCAATGGTGCCAATAACCCTACTTGACTTTTTATGATAGATTTATTTTGCTAACAAACCAAATAACCCTTCACAAATAGTTCAACATCATACTTCATGCCCACCCAATAAAATTGGGATGCCAACCTTTTATAAGTATTTATTGCCCCAAAATGTCCAGCAGAAGGAATAGAATGAAACTCATGTAATAATACCAAAATCACAGTCGAAGTTGGTAACCGAAATAAAGTATATCATTTCTCCACTCCATATGCCATCTCAATTGCTCTCCTTTAATTAATTTCTCAATGATGTCATGGAAAGCTTTATGTGTGACAAACTCCTTTTTTAGATCTTCCACAAAACCAAAATGAGGCACAAAGTATGCTAGATATTGAAATGTGCCCTCAAATTTCTGAGACAAAGAGTCAACCACCACATTCTCACTTCCTACCTTTTATACCGTCTTGCAATCAAAACCTAACAAATTAGTCAAGTATTTGTGTTATTCAGGTGTTTGAATTACCTGAGTCAATAGTTCCTTTAAACTTCGATAGTCAATATGGATTATAAAGTGCGATCCCAATAGATATTGTCACTACTTTTGTATCACCTCAACCAAAGCACACTACTCTCTTACATAGGATGATGCCTTTGTAAGATGAGAAGGCAAATTTTTTACTAAAAGTTGAAATTGGACTATCATCTTGCAATAATATTGCTCCTATGCCCAACCTTGATGTATTTGCCTCTAACATGAATTGTTTAGTAAAGTCTAGTAAAACTAAGATGGGAGTTGATGCAAGAGCCACCTTAAGCTATTGACAAGCCTTAGTAGCCTCCTCTAACCACTAAAAATTATCCTTTTTCAATAAATCCGTTGATGAACTCGCCATAGTGACATATGATTTAAGAAAACACCTATGATATCTTAAAGACCCAAGAAAACTCATAATTGCTTGACTAAAGTAGGAATTGGCTATGATTGTACCGCTTCTACCTTTGATGGTTTAGCATGACTCCTTTTGTAGTAATTATATGCTCAAGATATTTAATAGTTTTCAGACCAAAAGAACTGTAAACCCTCAAAAATTTCATAATTCTTAAAAATAATCCTAGAAGTCAAAAATCAAAATTCAAATCCCGGAAAAATTGACTCAAGATAAAAACCCAATCAAATACAGGAAACGAAACCCTAAAAATCGAACCAAGTTAAAACTTAATTCCAAATAAGATCAAAAACGAGCTTTCTGAATCTTGAAAAAACGAGAACCCTTGAAACAAAATGTAAAGTCCAACTACCAGTATAATCAACGTCCATACGCCAATTAAATTATCTACCCAATTCCTAAAACGCGAATCAAAACAATAGATCCAAATACCGCTTAAAAACGAATGATAAAATCTTAAATGCTTCGATAAAATATTAGAATCACAATTTTCAATTTTCACCAAAAGTCAAACTGAGTCAACTCATAACCCTAGATTTGGTTAAACAATTCCAAGAACTAAAAACTATTTGAAATAAGATAAACCATAGACGTTGAGCTAAAAATATAAAACTATCAAAACTCAAAAATTATACGATCTTACAAATATCTCGACGAAACCAGAATCAAACCGGAACCCTAAAGACAACAAAACCTATAACGAACCCTAGTGTTTAAGATCCGGCAATCCCGCGTTTTCAAACCCTAGAAAACGAAATTAAGCCAATAGCTTAAAATAGTTCGTAATAATATATGGTAACATAAAAATATGAGATTCGCAAATTTCGAGTATCCTTCGGACTCAATCGAGATCAGTGCTCGAAAAGCGTGTCCCGGAGCTCGGAATATTAAAAATATTTCATTTATACCAATAAACTCGTAAAAATATAAGAATTCCAAAAATATCAGTTTTAGAATTTTTCGGTAGCAAAAAATTATAGATTTCGCATTATTACGTGTATTTTTATTACTACCGGTACTTTAATTGTCTAGTCTACTATTCATAGTACTTTTCTACTATTCATTACTATTTCACTATCTCTATTTTTTCTTATACCTATTTCTTACTACCTACATACCTATTTTCTTACTTTTTATATTTCTAATACACCTTTTATCAAATCATACCTTACATATTAATTATTTTCTTACAAATTTCACTCAAAAATCAACTCACTCCCCCTCTATTACATCAAGGCTGGCGCCCCCCCTCTCTCTTCCAACAATTTATTTTTTCTTTTTCAATTTATTTTATTACATCCAAAATTCACTCCAAAAATTCTATAAATACCCCATTCCTCTTTTACTCTTTCACACAATTCGTTTTACTACCAAAACTCTCTCAAATTCACTACACAAACTCTCTCCATAAACTTTTCCTCTACCAAAACTCTCTTTCACCAAATACTCACAAGAATTTCCCTTTATATAATACAACTACCATTTCTCCATAACCACATAACCATACATTCACTACCATCTTTACATCACAAAAATACTTTAGGTAAAAATTTCTTTCAACCATTTATTTATCCATGTCATGTAACTTAGCATGACTATGGTGTTGTTTTGAAACTCATATGAGTAGTAAAAGCAACAACATGTTCATGTTTTGTTCTTGTACATAAGCTTTCTATTTTAATGTGTTGTTATTATTATTGTTATTATTTGCTTCTAATCTAACTTATATTATGTATATTATGTATATATTTATTTAGAGCATATAAGCTCATTTGTTATTTATTTACTTTCAAGTTATGCAATTTATTTATTTCATGTTATTATTATTAAGACTAGTCTTTCTAGTCTTAGACTTGTCCATATCAAGTCAAAACAACCTTCTATTTATTTTCTTTAATCTTTCGGGACTAATCCATTCTTAGTCTTGGGATGCCTTGATAAAGCTAAGGCTCCAATACTTGACCGGGATACCTTGATGAAGCTAAGGTTCCTAATACTTGATATTTATTTTCTTGCTTATTATTTGTTTCCAAGTATTTTCTTATGTTCTTATTATTTTACATGCTCATAATATTTGCATCTACATAATGTTAATGTCTCAACTAATTTGAACATAGAATTTTATTAAAGGAACTTAAAACTAAATTTTCTATTATGTGACTTGTCACAAAATAATGAGTTATTATCAACAACACATAAATAGAATTTTTCTCAAACGTTTCCTTAAATAACAAAGATGGTTTTACTAAGGAAACATAAGAAATAAATATTTTCCCTGTATATTATGATAACTTAAGTTGTAGTAAAATAAATTGTTAATATTAAAAGTTTTACAAAAAGTTTAAGATTCAAATTATTTTCATAATAAAACTAAGAAAACAAACTAGTTTTCAAAGTTAAGATGAATTCAATCCATAAAGTTAAAACCCACTTAGGAAAACAATGATTTTCAAGAGTAACTATTTTCAAAGAATATAAATAAAAAATTAGAAACAAATGATTTTATCAAATAAAGATGACTCTATTCAAAAGAAATAAAGGAACAAATTTTAGAAAGTAAAAACTTATATTTTAGAAATAAATATAAAGACAAGATTCATTTTCTAAAATCATCATAAATACAAAATTATGAAAAGGTTTCATCAACTTAATATACTTTTGATAAGTTTGATCTTTAACCACTAGGAGTAAAATTTATGCAAGACTAAAGGTTAAAGGAAAAATTTAACTTGTTTTGGAAAAAGGAATGAAGAAAATAAAAATATACTCAAAATATAACAACCTATGAAAATATAAAGTTTCTTCAAAAGACTTGAAACAAAATTGTCAAAGCTAAAGTTTTAATAAATCTAAATGAATTGTTTAATGAAATAAATTGTTGAGACACTACCATTAGAAATTTTGCATATAAAGTGAGCTTATCTATATACTCAAAGTATTTATCAAATATATGTTCATATATATATATATATAATATATATTGTTACAAAAGGATTTTCTTTAAAATAAAATTGAGTTAGAAAACGGATTTGCAAAAGTTTAGAAAAAATCGTTTTAAATCTGTACCCGACGTTTCCGAAACCCAAATGACCTTTTATGACCAAGATAAGTTTAGAAATGGATAGATATTTTCGAATAGATAGAAAACGGTATATTATATATGAAATTCCGAGTTAAAATGAGCAAGTTATGGCCATTTTAAGTTGGAATTTCCTCTTATACTATTTTACCGCGATTTTAAGTAAAGTTTAGAATCTCCAAGGATAGAAATTCCATGAAAGACTTATCCCGGGTATTTTTTTTATCTAGGTGACAAAAGATACGAGATTACCCTACCCGAGGATTACTACGACTAAGAAGATCGCAAAATGGACGAGTCAGTTATTCCTCCTAATTTCGTTACCTTGCTTGTGCTTGTAAAGTAGCGGCATTAGTATACTAAGAAAAGATAAAAATGGATATATGTTTGGGGAATTCAGGATTATGTATGTGTGATTCTATGTTTATGTATGAAATGAGAATTAAGAATATCGCAACTTTGAACTGCTTGTTTAAATAATTTTGTTTACTTACTTGTATGATTGTTTATTGTTTGCTAAATTGATTGATCGCCCCTAATAAACCTTAATAAAGTTTGGATTAAGAAAATTAAAACACTCACGCATAGCATCCATCGAGTCACATCTTTTTTGGAAGGCAACTACTCTTACGCGTAGAGTTGGATTGGCTGTGATCGTGCGGTGCCACGGGCCATGTTCCTTCCTGGAGAATCCAAATCGCTCGGGGAAAGCGACTCTAGGTTCAGAGCTGAGCCAACCGAACGCTGTGGGTGAAGATCTGGGGACTAGCAGTAGAAGGTCGAGGACCTTCAACCCCGATTCCCTAACCTTTGATACAAAGGGGTAAATCCGTTCTATATATGGTTTCTGGATAACTGTATATATTTACGTAATCATGTGGTTGTTGCATTGTACGCATAGCATATGTGTGAATAAATAAATGAACTTATTTGAAAATATGGTGCGAATGAAAAGGAATATCTCATTAAGCTAGTTGTAGCTTATACCCCTATAGATTTTGTTGAAACAGGTATAACCGTGGCTTAAATTGAGGATCATGACATTGAGGAAGTCATGAAAGGATGGTTAGGCTTCTATGAAGGAAATAAAATCATAAGATAAGTAATTTTTGCAAGGATCTTTATATATAATGACTTATATGATTAGTGATGTATATTTATTTGAAGATAATAGATGGACATGCCCCTAAGAATTGAAATGCAATATGTATGTTTTATGATAAGTATTCTCTTTGCCTTGTTACTTATTTATTATCAATATAAATTGTGCTACTCCGATGCATTTTCTTGGTTGTAATGTACACCTTGTACATGATATGGAAGCCTTTGCGTGACTAAGGTAGTCATTCCTAGGCTTTAGTATTGTGTACAGCGGACTGCCACGTTTAAGATACCCCTCGAGGCGTGACAAGCACATTTAGACTTTTAAAGAAAAAGGGTATTGTCAACAAGTATTTGCAATACCATATCTAAGTATGCTAAATGTAATTCCAAAGTCTTATTATACGTGAGAATGCCATTAATAAAAAAAGAAAAAAGAAAACGATGGCAAACTTTCATAAGGCTTTAAAATATGATTCATCATGGATTAAAATGTGCCTTGGGTATTACTAAACCAAAATGGAATCACAAAAAAAAATTCATAATGGCCTTTGTATGTGCAAAAGGTCATCTTTCCCTATTAACTAAATGAATGCAATGTTAGTAGTAATCTCTTATGAAACCCCTGTCTAAGTTACCAAATGATAACATGTGGTGGCCACATCCATTTGAATCAATCTTCACAACTAATTTGAGAGATAGGACCACTAATGTCCACTTTATCACCAAAAAACCAACCGAAGTATCCCTACACAAAAACTTCATGAGTAATTCATTGTAATCAATAGTGACTAGCCCAATTTCTTGAAGCCATTGTACACTAAGAATATGGTCGACACCTTATATTGGAAGTACATAAAAAGATGTCACAAAAGCAACCCCTTGAACATCCACCCTTGCATCCAGACAAAACCTTTACTCTGGAGCTTCTGGCCATTCCCTATCATTACTTAAAATGAAGGGGAAGGAGAAATATTAAGTCCAAGATGTTTAGTCATTCTTGACTGAATGAAATTATGTGTACTTCCTATATGTAAGAAGATCGAAATTGTAATGTTTCTTATTGTAACCACAAAAAGTAAAGTTCATGATACTGAATTGCCACTCATAGCACGACAAGTAATTGCACAAGATATATTATTATCATCATGTGCATCTATATTAATCTAGGATACATTCACTACCTTTACATCATCCACATCATCATTCATCAACATCAATAAAAATTTTGATTTGCACTTATGGCCTTCACTAAATTTCTCATCACAATTAAAACAAAGACCTTTCTCTTTACATCTTTGCATTTCTTTAGGTGATAACTTTCTAATAAGCTTACGAGTTACCTCCAAGGGGTTAGCCTAATAGTTAAGGCCTAAGACACACCATGACAATTTACATGAATTTTTTGGTTCAAAACCCAATATGGACATTTTTTTGGGTACCCACATAATGCAAGCTTAGGCCACTCTTTCCCTTTCCAAGTCAATGTTGGATTTATCTGTTTGATTTTTCTTATAATTATAATACATGTTATGAAATATTTATTTATCATAAATTCAAAAAATTAAAACATATAATACAATGAATAATATTTTGTGTAACATTTTTTGATGATTATCTACATTTATAAGATATTTCGTTTATTGAAAATGTAAAAGCAAAATAAGCAATATCATAAAATGATTTGTATAAGCAAGAAATGTTCACCAAAATGGCTTCTAAAAGTATTGATATATATAAATTAATCTCTCCATAATCTATATCAAGAAATTTCTTTTAATACATATGAGGCAATTCATGATTAATAACTTCAAAAATCTTTATAATAAGTGATACTAATAAATTTACAAAAATATTTACTAACAAGCACTATGTAAAGATTTCAATGGAGCAAGCCCTTTTGCCCTTAAATATACTCATGATATTTAATATATATCTAGTAAATTATTAATGATTAAGTTTCCTTTCATATCATTAAAGAAAACATTAATTAATAAAAAAAAAAGACTTAAAAGAGCAAACACATCAACCTAAGTATAAGAAAATAATAGAAAAATGAAAAAATTCCCACTATAAATTTGCCATGCACATAGTATCATTCATCAATACGACAATGGGTTTAATAATCTTACATTTTAACCATCAATGGGATCTTCTAAGCCCTTTTGTCTATATTTTACTAGTATTGTGTTTTTCAATTTTCAACAACCATATAAAATGGAAAATGAAACATCTCAATTCATTTCATTTATTTATAAAGCTTTCACTATTAATATTGTATAATTAATTAACATAAAAAATGTGTACAAAATATTTAGAACAATCCTTTAAAGCAATGTTTAAGTGTGATCTATGAAATCTTGGACTTTTCAAATATGAAATTTTAGATGATGGAAATTTTGAATAAGCTTGCGAAAGGAAAAATTATTAAATTATTTGAAAATGTTTAAAAAGATAAGAATATCAATAAAATGAGAAAGGTTTTATTATACTCTTTATGTCCTTTTCCAGACCATGGTTATATTGAAATCAAAAGAAAATAACAAAACAAAAGCTAAAATTAAAAAGTGACTGGTCAAGATGAAAACAAGCCAAAAATAAAAATAAAGAGTATCGAACCTCTTACTTACATTAAATCATATCCTTAGCCACTACACTACCAAACATCACAAGTATCTTATCTCAAATTTTAAGATATCATATGCCCTACATTATACATACACACGATTTCTAGGAAGCCGGGGGCAACCACCTAGGCCTCGTCCTAAGATCCGTCCCAATGCAAGCTATTCTTACTTAGTACATGAGTCTTGTAGGGTAATTCATGTACCTAAAGGTAGCCAATCTTAATACATTCCAGTTCCTCTATCATTGAAAAAAGAAAAAAAAAAAAAATTAATAGGCAAGGTGGTATTGACTTTGCTATCATGTCAGTATTTGAAGTGACTAGCTTGCTAAATTGAATGGTTTTATGAAAATGTACTAGAATAAGATGATTTGAAAGCATTATGAATATCATTCACTTTATCTTTGAACATCCTAGCAAGCCAAATTGAATCTATTAACATATTTTAGTCTACGAATTTGGACATCCTTTCTAATTGCAGGTTTCATACTAAAAACATAAATGGTCAAAAATAAATGAGGCAATCCCACAGTATGATTGTACAAAGCCTCAAATTGTGACTGATATTGTGTTGTCGTGTCAGTTTAAGTCAATTTTGAAAGCATACCTTAGATGTCTTCATACACCGATGGTCCAAATTTATTCACCAAATCTTTAATGAATTTCTCCTGAGAAATTAGTTGCTTGTTCAACTACATCCATTCATACCATTGTAACACATCACCCTCTATAGCAAAGGATGCCATTGTCATTTTTTTATCTCCATCAATATGATGGAATTCAAAGAATTGCTCAACTTTGATAATCCATCCCAACACATCATTGCTAGTAAACTTAGGTTTTTTTAACTTTATTCCTTTTAATATATCATTAGTAGCCACTATGCTTTTTGAGGATGATAAATCATGTAACATTTGATCCTTATCTTGATGACTATTATGTTTCTGACTCTCCTTCAATTTACTCTAACAAGTAATGATTTGATCAAAACTTTGTTGCATTACTAACAAAGTATCCTTTAAGAACTCCATACCAGCATGTGAGCAAAATTTTGATGGGAGTTTTTGCTTTGAGAGCTATGCCTAAAGAACGACGACAACAAATTTATTAGCTCTTTATAATGCAACCCATTTACTAATATTCAACTCAATATAACGTATATAAACCTTTCTTGTTCTCTATAAGTCATCCCATTATGTTCGTCCACCTTTTTTACAGATAAGAGTGAACCCTAATTTCCCTTTGTCTCTCTCATGTTTATCGCTTAAGCTAATTGTGCCCTAATTTGTTTTTACATTCTTTGAGTTAATGCAATGGAGGTTGTTTGAGTAGCCAACACTTCTTACTCCCAATCTTAGGCCTTAAAATTCTTTTGTTCTCTTTTATTCTTTCATTTTTATTTTATAATTGTTGTACAACTGCTATACTATTACAACTACTTGTTTGTTAGCATCAACTACTTTCAGTTACAATATAATTTCTATATAACAATCTCTTGGCAATCTTCTTTTAAGCATTTTTCTTTGTTATGCATTTGGGTTGTAACAACCTCTATCACATAAAAAAATTGTAAGAATACATGGGAAAAAATAACTAAGTTTTAACCCTTTTTTTTCCCTTGCTCACATTAAGCAAACACAAAAGGACAAATATTCCAACCCCCTTTTCCTTCCTCTCATTTATTTTCTCTTCAATTCTTCTTGTTTTCCTATTCTTTCAATCTTTTTTTCATTTTTTTTCTTTTTTCTCGTAATTTGTCTAGTAACTAAAAGAGAAAATGGTCAATCGCCTTGTTGTATCACTTATGGTCTCTCAAATAAATGTATTAGCTCCAAACCACCTTTCATGTTGTCATGGTTGTCAAAATCACAATATTACTATTCATCCGAGCTTGTAAAATTGGTAAAATCGTCAAAAATCATGTAAAATCGATAAAATCGTAAATGTACAGAATCGTACATCTAAATTCATAATTCTACCTAAAATCTGCACTTGAATAAGTTTTCATCCATTTTAATTAAGAAAAAATATATAAAATCATAAACTCGTAGAATCGTATATTTGACTCGTGATTTTTATAACCATGCCTGTTGTAATAAAAAATAAAAATAGAAGAGAAAATGTAGGGGCACGTGAATTGTTGGATGTTGGCAAGGTCGGAATAAATCTAACATCTATGTTAGGACAGGATGTACATTTCGTACATGTAAAAAGTACCGGATGCAATTTCTTAATGATGATTTGTGGGCTGATGAAAGCCCACTTTTTGATAGTTGAGTTAGCCTTTCTTCCACAAACACAATATAAATAAGTAATCTCTTGTATTTCCGAACTAAAAATCATCGAAAACCCAATTAATTCCTTCTCATAACACCAGTGAAAGTTATGCTGATTCGAATCATATTTCTTAATTGTTTGTCTTAATCACGACCTACTTTCTCAACACAAAGTGGGAGAAGAGCACACAAGAGGGTGATGCATGCAATTTTTAAAAAAAGGTATGGCGTAAAAAGTATAGGGACCGCCTCAATACCAAAGAACACCACTAATGAGTTTCTAATGTCTGGTCCCAAGTAACCACTATTAATGTGATCTTCCTAGAAGAAAAAAAAAAAAAAAAAACTATGTGAATGGCCACTTTAATGGATGTCCATTAGATAGCTGGCTTATAGTGATGAAAATGGTGTTGTCCCCTTGATGACTGTTTAAAAATTTAGGTAGCCAGACCAAGACAAAAAAAAATAAGTTATCCCGAATCATACTTTGCAATTCTAAATTAACTTTGCATTCCTGAAACACGAAAGGAAAAAAAAAAAAGTGAGGACGGGATAAAGAAAAAAATGATAATATTTTAATAAAAAATTATAAAAATGCTACCACTTTAAAAATAATTCAAAAAATAGTCAAATAAAACCCATATTTTTAAAATAAATGAGTTTCAACTGTAATAAACTCGTCTCTTAGAAAAAGATTTTAGTGTAATTATAAAAAGACGAGTTCAAAATAGTTTCAATAAACATGTGTCTTCAATACAACTTCAACTACTAGTCTTTTGAAAATATGGTTTGAAGTTTGTTGTTTTTTTTTTAATTATTTAGAAACCTAACCGTATAATGGATTTTTTTTAGTGAAAATAATTGAGATCAAAATTTAAAGATATTAAAGTAAATTTTAGTAAGTGCAAAAGAGTATTTCTATAAAAGAAAAAAAAAACAAAATTTAGGGAGTTGTAATTGCTTAAAATTATCTACCAATTTATCAAAATTTTAAAAATTATTTGTAATATTTGAAGATTTAAAGATATGCGGTCAAAGATTGAATGAAAAATTGTCCTATTCGAGAAGAAAGATAATAAAAAAAACAAAACCTTTCTTTCCCTTGGCTTTTTGGTCTATGTCAAATCGGGAATGTACAACCTATAAATTGAGTACTTGGCAGTCATTGTTTCAGGAGTTTTAACTAAATTTTGGTATTGGGAGGGTCAGAATATTTTTAATTTAGATGTATTACACATGCCATGGCGGGAGAAAGCAGGAAGGAAAACAAAACATCCAGTACAATATTGGCCAGGTAGAAAGCTATATATCTATGTTTGGTTGGATAAAACTATCTTGATGGTAGCAAGCAAAATCTAAAATTTGTTTTTTTGATATTTAATGGTATAAAAATATCATAAATGGATAACAATAAAATTTCTTTACAAGAATCCTATACAATACCGTGTATATTATATATGATACAAAATCAAGTTCTTACAATCAGATACTATCTAAATGAGAATTTGATGTTCTAGGGCTTTTGTAATTAAATAATATTTTCAAGGTTTTTTTTTTTAACTTAATTTTCAAGGAGATTAATCTAAATACAATTCCACTCAACAATTATAACAAAAAATTGATAGAGAGAAACTAAAAATTTGCTTAGGGCCTCGTAATTGGGCCTATGCGCATGAGGACTGGTGGGCATGCAAGCTTGAGCGAGAGTATGGTTAGGCATGCGAAAATAGTAGAAAATACAAGCACAAATGGGCTGATACGCGGTACGCGCCTAAGCACGAGCATACAAGCACATAGGCGGGAATAATTTTTAAATTATTGAGTTGTTTGGATTAATAAATATCTTTTTTAATTTAAGTTTTCATATAAGTCTTTAATTATTTGAGTTATAAAAAATAATATTTTTTTTAATTTTATTTTTCATCTTCATTCAGTCAATTTTGAATCTATTAAAAATAGCAATATAACAATACCCATGGAAAAATGTCAAAACCAAAAAACATGAGAATAACATATACATGTGCAACTAAGCCCACTTAAAGGTGCGGAGGGCTGAATCTGGATAATGGGTCTTAAAGCCCAACAATGACTTGGGTTTAACATTTAAAGCTGAGTCCAGGGTCCAAAAAGTCAAGCCCAAGATATTAGGATGGCTAAGGGAGATTTAATATGATGAGCTTGGAATAGAGATCATTAGACTGAATCAACTTATTCGCTCTCAACCTTTTCCAGAGAGCTCAAGCACTTACAGAGATCTTCCATGGGTCAAAAAGCCTATTAAGAAATCCATAATTAGGATGATTCATCTCACCTGTCGACGATCGATACAATCCAACTAACGTCATCAAGATCTAAGTTCTGTAAATACCTAGAGCTCTTCCTTATTTGGTGGATTTAGAAATTAACAGAGATATCGTCATGCTGTCGAATACTCTCATAAGATATCAAACAGGGTTTAGAGCAAAGAACACATGGTCTCTCTTTTAGAATAGTGGAGTTAATGACATATAGCTCCTTCACTTGTCAATATTACTCTTTCTCTCCACCTTCTCACTCTTAGTTATTCGTTGCATATGCTTCTACATCATTCCTCTAAAGTTATGCATAGCATGAGATTCACGTTGCATGCACAGGATCACTGCAATTGGATCCACTTCACTACAAAAGGCATGTGCATAGCATGAGCCATAACATGTGAATAAGTGAGTGGCGCATATTCCAACAAGTAAGGCACCATACATGGAATATACAAGCATGAACGAATCGAGTATGTAGCATACTAAGCATGCAAGTATGAACATGAAAGCATAAACCATACAAATCATGTAATTATTTATGCAATCGACATGACACGACACGATTCCTTTACATGAATTCGGTGACTTTGAAAAATAATTATATTTTTCATGTCCTCAAGTCAATGTACAACATTTCTACTTCATTGATTGAATAAAACTGTAATTAAATTGTTATTACTAAGAAATAGAATAAAACTATAATGGGACTTTCAATTAACAAATTTTTTTATTTAAATGAGAATATTCATTTTAAAAAAATAAACTCTAACATTAAATTGCTATTCACAAATATAATTAATGAATGGCTAAACATCTAGTTCCTATTAAGGAATAAGACTAGAGAGCTTCTACGGTCCCCTCGACAGCGCCATTAAGTCAACCATCTAATCGTTAAAATAAATATAGTAATTGGAATATTAACTATTTTAGTGGTTAGATCATAATTGGGTATAGTGTGAGCCGTTGGATAATGATGGGATCATAAAATTTCTCATAAGATTATAGTAAAATTGCTATCACAATAAAGTGAATGAACACGTAATATTTAAGACAATTGATGTGAATAACTTTCAATACCAAATAATAAGAGTAGTTTAGATATATATGCATAAAAATTTATGAGAATTTTATTATGTTAAGGTGATGTATTTTTTTTAATAACCGAGTTTAAAAATAGTCAATATTTAAATTAATTAACTACCATAATCTTATAAATCAAGATTACTTTTCCCTCACAATCAACGATATGAAGACACGAGAATGACATTAATAAATATTATCATCTTCTTAATTATATGTGATATACTATTCAATATAAAACAAAAATATGAACACAATCTATATAGAACTTTACTCATATAATGCATCACAATTTTCTCTTAAAAATGGCGGTAATTACTAATCACATACTATAATAGGAGAAGGTAAAGAAAAGTAGGAAGGAGAAGCAACCGCACTGGCTTCAATGAGTATTACACATTACGTGTAATCATGTATAATGTATGTAGATGTACAAATTTGATTACAAAGGCCTTGAGCCTTATTCTTATTTGGATTTAACTCTTTGGACTAATGTGATAGGGCTTAAAGAGTTAGGCCCAATCCATTTGGGATGATCATGGGAGAATTGGCATGGTAGGCTTGGAGTAGGGTCCGTTGGAATTGGCCTGCCCAATTCCAACCTTTCTCAAATTGGCTCACATACATTACAATGAAGGCCTTATGGGCATGGATCCATAAGGGAGCCCATATTCATATCCATAATGAGGGGACTCATCCTAGCCATTGGTCGTCGGTCTCATCTGACGGACGACGTCGATGGCCAAATTCTCTATAAATACTTTATTCTTTACCTCATTTGGACAAGGGTGAAATCTTGGACAAACACCGTCGTGCTGTCGGATTTCCATTTTTGTGAATCGATTACTTGACTCACTCAAGAACGCACACAATATTCGTGGTACTTAGTGAGGTTGATGCTCAATAGCTCCCTCGCCTGTCACACGTGTGTTAGAGCCTATTGAGATTGCCTACTCCTCCTCCCTACACGATTCTCTCTTGATCATCCTATCACGTGTTGTTTCCCTAGGTCACGCGTAGCGCGATAATCACGCGACACGCACGTGATCGTTGCATCCGGATTCATACCCACACAATGTATATATAGTGTATAATTATCAATGATATTCTAACACGTAGACATATTAAAATAGTAACTTTTAAAATTATCCATAATTTTATACATATGTTAAAATGTAATTAGTTGTTATCCATCACGTATAAACACACAATTGTATATAATACCCATTAAAAATATTTTTCCCACAGTTATGGGATTCGGATTCCCCTATACTATTCCATTGAACAACTATAGGAGTTTATAAAATAAAGTATTCCGATTGATATCCCGTGTGACTAAAACAACTCTTATCTTTCACACTATATTATAATAGGAATATCATACGCCACCCCCATTATATATGCACCTCCATTTCCATGATGTCCATAGTCAGCAACCACCACTAACTTTCTTAGCTGACTCTCAAATTTTGCATGGCATTGCAATACCGTTGCCATTTTCCATTTTAAGCCACTACCCTGTCTTTGTCAGCTCAAATAACTTACCATCTGGAACCATCATCAATACACAAGGCTGAATAACAGACGATGGCATTGCCAAAGCAACCAACTGCCGGCCCATTGGAATGGAGAATAAAGATGGAAAATGGTGATTCACAGGTGCTGATTCGTCATGAAGGACTTGCCGCTAGAGCCTGGCATGGGACTCAAAGGATGTTACAAGGGTTGGGTTGGAAAGTGGCTAGGTTCTTTAAGAAGGCATGGGATTTAGGTGTTGATGATCCTAGAAAAGTGGTTCATTGTCTGAAAGTAGGAGTGGCACTCACTTTTGTGTCTCTTTTCTACTATATGAGGCCACTGTATACTGGCGTTGGCGGGAATGCTATGTGGGCTATCATGACGGTTGTTGTAGTTTTTGAACAAACTGCTGGTAAGAAAACTCCAATAACATAATCTATCAAACATTGGAAACATGAGTACGCTAAAAACAATCCAAATCATCAGGCCATAACTCTTAATTTACAACTATCGATACCATTTTAATGGATTCTTCTAAACAAACGCTTTACTTATCCTGCAGGTGCTACAGTAAGTAAAAGCTTAAATAGAATTGTCGGAACAATTCTTGCTGGATTTCTCGGAGTAGGGGTTAACTGGCTTGCTGATAAATCAGGAGAAACATACGAGCCTGCCATACTTGGAACTTCAGTATTTCTTCTAGGTACGCGGACTTCTTAGTGTATCATACCCGATAAATCTTTTTTCCGTGAACTACTACTGGAAATTCAACGCTTGTATAGAGTTTGAATTAGCATGTGTAACAAGTCTAATTCTCTTTTCAGCTTCTGCAATCACCTTCTGTAGATTCATTCCATCGGTTAAATCTCGGTTTGATTACGGAGCCATGATATTCATCCTCACCTTCAGCTTGGTATCGGTTTCGGGTTATCGAGAAAACGAACTTTTTTCATTGGCACACCAAAGAATATCCACCATCATCATTGGAACTTTTTTATGTATCATAATAAGCATGCTCATTTGCCCTATTTGGGCTGGTCAGGAGCTGCATAATCTAATAATTCGTAATACGGACAAACTAGCAGATTCTTTAGAGTGTAAGTACTTTGCAAAATAAAACTTCCAGAGAATTTTTCAGCATCCATCTGAAGAATGTTTGTTGTAAATAATTTCAGGTTGTGTAGCCCGTCATTTTGATGGTGAAGAATGCAATAAAAATGAGGATCCTAAGAAGATGACAGGATACAACGTTGTACTAACCTCAAAGGCTGCAGAAGAATCAATGGTATCATAATAGAACCAGAGCAGAGTGTTCTCTTGAGTTGAAATCACGTTAAATATGCAAATTGCATTACTTTCTGCAGGCCAATTTTGCTAGATGGGAACCTCCTCATGGCCGGTTTGGCTTCGGTTACCCGTATGAACAATACCTTAAGATAGGTGCTTCTTTGCGTAAATGTGCTTACAGCTTGGAGGCTCTTCGCAGCTGCACCACTGCCGAAACTAAGGTATAAAATCACTTGTTCTAACGTGTTTTTGCACTTATCAACTTAAAAGTGGATTAAGGTGCTCCAACTAAAATGATCTGACATAGCGACAGCATCATGAAGTTTCAAATTCAAAATGTTCTGCTTTCGTACTATATTGTCTTGTGTGTTTCATTGGAAGATGCTAATAAATGCAAACATCTGAACAGGCTCCAGAGCTGATGAGGAACCATCTATCTGATCTATGCTTAAGAGTGAGCACTAAATCTTCAGATGCATTAAGAGAGCTAGCCGTAACTATCAAGACGATGCAGAAATCGAATACGATTGATTCATTACTAAAAGAAATGGATCTTGCAGTACAAGATCTTCAGAACCAACTAGCAGATTTGCCGTTGTGCTTTTCATCTTCACCTCTGGAAGCCCCTACCAAGCAAGATGAGGAAAAAGAAACGCTGCCTATTATTCCTCTTATGGATATTGTTCCGACACTGACTTTAACTTCACTGCTGATGGAAATCTCGGGACGAATCAAAGAGACATCTGATTCTGTTAAGCAGCTAGCTGAATTGTCGAAATTCAAGCCAGATGTCCCAGAGTCGTTGAAACACAAAAAACCTGCTAACGTAGTTAATCCTCACAAGCCGGACGCTGAGGAAAACTTGAAGGCCCATCAAAGTGTATAATCTTACATACATAGATACATTGATTGTATATATAACTGGAAAGATCTACCTCATGAAAATTGTATGATTTATAGTGTATTTCTCTAATGGTATGACCCTTGGAAACTTGTTGGCTTGAATGGTTGTTGCTCTTGTTGTCACTTTGCATGCATAAAATTAATGAGAAAAGGGTATCAATAATTTAGAGGGATGCATAAAGTAGTCCCACAGCTTGAGTGAGAAGAAGAAGAAGACCAGAAAACCTATTACGCAAACATCAAATTTTTACCACAAATTTCAATCCTTATGAAATAATATAAATTAAACCTACTAAATCAATTTATTTAAATATATGTTTGATTGTTGATTTCATGATTTAAATCGTTATAGTTAAGTTATGATAATTTGATTTGATGATATGATAAATTATTAATATAAGAATATGTTATAATTGAATTGTACGTGTGTTAGTGAAGTTAAGTGATTATAATAATATAATGGAATTGTATTGAAAATAGTATGATATGTTTTATCTTGTGATAATTGAGAGACCTTTTAGCTGCAAATTTTTAGAAAGCCCAAAGCCCATCTTCTTTTCAAATCAAACTCAAGCACACACACACATAACTCAAGCTTAGGTTTTAGCATCATCTATAAGATTCTTAAGTTGCCCAAAAGTCAAAAAGGTAACCAAAATATCAATTTAAAGCAGACCGAAACCATCGTCTCTCTCTCTCTCTCCATCTTCGTCATCTTCTCAAATACAAATAAGCCCAAATTCCATCTCAAAATGTCTTCTAAATCTTGCCCCACTAGTTTTTAAGCAAAGAATTAATCCAAGGAACAAGTAGAAATAAGATTTAAATCAAGAAAAAGTAAAGAAAAGCTTGGTTGATTCTAGTAGCCATAAAAGTAAAGAAAGTTGATTTCTTGCAAATTATGTTTAGTTATAGTTTTTAGTTGATGTTAATTGTTGAATAGGAGTAGAACTTTTCTGTTTTAGACAAGTTGATTGTTTGATAACATGTAAATTAGAATAAACATGCAAATAGGCACTTGTACCTTAGGTGTTTAAAGAAATGAATTTTGAGTTTATGATGAATGGATATGTATATTGATGTTGATAGTGATAAATGAATAGAACTTGAATTATTAGAGTGGTAATAGAGTTCTACAAGCATGAATGACGGATTTATATTTTAGGTTAAGATTATTGAACACATACTTTCGAAATGAACATATGAGCGCAAGTAATCTTGATGACATGTAATATGGTGACTATAAGTTAGTTTTGACATGTTTTCATACATAAGTAAGGTCTTATTAAGGAGATGGAAGATATAGAACTTCAAAAATTTTGAAACAAGTATCAAAGGACTCATACCTTGTTCATAAAGCAAGTTTTCCTTATGATCACGGCCGTTCCGAGGCTCGTAATCTTCTTTGTTTGCTTCTAAAACATGAAACAGCCTTAATCACGGCCGTTACAAGGGTCGTTATCTCCTCTATGTGATTTTTTAAAGCCTGCTCAAGGTCGTTACCAAGCCCATGATCTCCTCTTATCTCTTTTTCTTAAAGGGCATGGCCTAGATTATGGCCATTACAAAGGTTGTTATCCCCTCTAATGATTTTTAGAAAAAATTTGAAAAAGACCATTACGGGCGTATTCTTCATCATGACCATTATAGGAGGCGTGATCTCCTAATATAGGCGTGACAAGGCAGTGAGATACACTACGGCCCAAGATCATGGCCGTGATGGTACCCGTGATATATATCACAACCTTTGTCACAAGTGTAATAGATCTCTAGTACTGTTCACATAAGAAAAAATAAATGAATGAATAATGAAATGAGATATGTAAGTATAGATACATGTGTGAATGTAAAGTTATGATGATTTGAATCTTATTTAAGTTTAATGAATATCTAATGACTTAATATTTCATTGTGAATTAACATGTTTTATATGAAATAATTTTCTTTAACAAATTCTCATACCTAGCTAGATTTGAATACAGGTCTTTTATCTAATAAATCAGATTATTTAGGTATGTAATAACTTGTTTGTTGAGTGCTAGGTTAGACATTATCAAATCAAATTTAATTAAAGATTGGCTTAAAAATCTGCGTGAATTGTTTGTGTGTATGCAGTTGAATTCGGTTCGGGAAGCTTGTAATCCTATTAATGAGGTTGACACGGTAAATTAGGAGCTTAGACCACCCCTGTCATGATTCAATGACTTTCATAAGTGGCTCAACGGGTAGTCAACACGAGGAACGGTATCGATATAACATTTGCTTATTCTTAAGAAGAAATAATATGATTTAGTTCACGTTTATGGGGACAACTGAACTAGGTAATGTTATGGATTAAGTTAAGTAAAATTGAGTAACGGTTGTGAATCCTAGATAAGATTATTAATTATAAAGTTATGTAGGAGATATAAGTACTTGAGCTGCTTATATCAATCCCCTGAGCAGTTGCTGTTACTTAGGATCCCCAAATCACTAAAGAGTGAAATCAGAGTTTGAATACTCTAGTGTTGAAATGTTTTACTTAACCAAATATAAATAACACTATTGTTTCTTGCATTACATTAGTTAAGATTGTGTCTCATTGGTATTTGTTTGTGTTACTATCTACTGGGCCCCTGGCCCACTTTTTCCTCTACAGGTATCAATGATGATGAATATTATGATTATATGGGTTATGGTACTAATTAGGAATCATTCCTGGATGAGTGGGATGATTAAAGTGATGGACTATTCCACTTTGTTTTCTTGGAAAGACAAAAGCCATACTTTGTTTTGTTTAATGTAATAGTATAAACGAAGGCTATCTCCAAGCCTATATTTTGTAATATTAAGCACCTATATTTCCAGCATGTATATTTCAAGTTTGGTTTTGTAATCTTTAAAGTATCATGTTTGTTGGTACTATCACATGTGTTTATATAAAATTATCTACTCTTAATTGAGTAGTTTTTGTAAAGTTTTATATTTTAACAGATTGAGTAAGTAATTTCCATAAACTCCTTCCTTTTCGGATAACCTTACGTATAATATTTTTGTATATTATACATGATTGAGGACTTAACATGTGAAGTTTTAATTATATACATGTCAGGTCTTTACACCTTAAGTCAAACAAGAATTGAGAGAGACAATAGACACTACATATTCTAATGTGAAAGGTGAAAAGGCAAACAACATAATAGTTGGTGTAACGCCCTAAAATTTCATTAAGACGATTACTGTTACGTATAATACTTTATGTATTATACGCTCAGGCTTCCATTAAAAGAATTTGTTTATATTGAACGTTGCTAACCAATTTCAATTTCTAAAATCATATAATTACATTATTAAGGTAACTAGAATTGTGACAAGGAAAACAATTTCAAAATAAAATATTTCTAACTTGCACTCATACAAATGGATGAACTTTCACTTAAACAAAGCTTTCAAAGCTTATTATAAAACAGACTTCTCAACTAAGCCTTTAAAGAAAACAACAAATTAAAAAGATAAATCCAATTCTTTAAACACAAATTAAGCAATACAAATAATCCAACAATCTACTTCAATTTACTCTTCCTTTCATATCTCTAGGATCACCCATACCCAAGTCATTCATCCCCAATCATCATCACCAATATTATCATCATCAACATCATCACTACAATACCTGGAAAAAGATAACAACAACAAGAATGAGCCGAAGCTCAGTACATAGTAACACAATCACACATGGAGTAACACACGAGCTTAACTAATTGTGATGCAGGAACAACAATTTATTATATTTAAATTAAACAATTCAACACTGAAGCACTCATACTCTGAAACAATCCAAGGAACCGGAGTCCTGAGTAACAACAACTGCTCAAGGAGTTGATATAAGCAGGCTGAATACCCATATCTCCTACATAACATTACAAGAAAATAATCTCATCTAGGATTCACATTCGTTATTCAACTTTACTTAACTTAATCCGTAATATCACATAGTTTAATTATGCCAATAAACGTAAACTAAATCATATTATTTCTTCATAAGAATAAGCAAATATTACACCGATACCGTTCCTCCTATCAATTACCCATTGAGCCACTTATGAAAGCCATTGCATCATGACAGGAGTAACCTAAGCGCCTAAATTGCCGTATGCCCTTGGGACAAAATTGCCGCTCCTTGGACCAGATCTAACAGCACAAGCACAAGCAACACTCATTAATTATTAAGCCCTCTTTAAGTTTTAACTCATTTAGGATGTCTATCCTAACATACAACACTCGAATCATTGTGTATCTCTTATAAGATATCCAAACAAAGGCTCAGACACCATCTCATAAGATAATCCAAACGATTCAGAGGCCAGACTCAAACACCTGTTTAAGATAATTAAACTATATAAGTGAAATAGCCAAGAAATTCCTATATTACATGCTAGTACGATATTTGGATGATATATATATATATATATGTGTGTGTATGTTTAGTAATATAATTAAGGAATATGTTATTTTATATATGCTTAGTATTATGAAATTAATATTATTGTTTGATATCCATAAATGTGTGAATAGTTTAATGAATGTGTGTGTCTTTTTGTAAATTAATATGCATGCATTATGTTTAGAATGTAATTAAATTGTTTTGGAAGTTGCTTAATTCATGACAGAAATTTTGTGAATTTTAAACCTACATTTTGTGCTCAAATTTAACTCAAATGCATTTGAAATTTCCCCAAATTAAATCTAGGACAAATATACCCCCTAAAGGTAAGATTTGGATAACAAATTACTCTAATTGGTCAAGATAAGTCCTCCTTCTTTTCAGCCAAAAATTTCATACGAATTTTACTTCTTTTCTTTCTTCTTTCTTTCTTCCTTTTTCTCAACCCAAAAGCCTAAACCCTAAGCCAAGGTTTACAACAAGCTTAAGGATTTGAATAACATTTCAAGCCAAGATTCACTTATGTAAGTATAATGTAATCTTTGTCTTTTAATTTATGTCTTATAATGTGTTGTTTGTAAATGTTAGGGTAGATAGAATTTTGAGATGATGTTTGGTAGGAGATTGGGTTGGTGCATGAATGATAGTTTGAATGGGATTATGTGATTAATGAAGGGGTAGTTTGCATCTCATAGCAATGTGGAAGTGTGGAAATGAGTATTATAGAAAAATTGAAGAATGAGTAGTTGATATGTGAATTTGAAGTATGAATGGTGATTTGATAATTAGAGGTGAAATTCATGTTGTTAGGATAGTATTTGATTCATATAACAAGCTTTAGAAAGTTTGGACTAAGTTTGGAAAAGTTTTGAGAATTGATCAAAGTGTGTAAAACAGGGGATTTCAAAAATCATTTTCGTATAGGCTAGATTTTGAACGTACGCCGGCATCTGGGAATTCTACGCCGCCGGCGTAGAGGCGATGTAGAAAGCCCACATAATCAATTTTCCTAACGCTGTTTGCAACGCCGCCGGCTTTCACTAAACGAGTGAGACGGCGTTCTTTCATCCATATCGTACGCCGGCTATTTAAAATCAACGTCGCCGGCGTATATGTCAAAGCTGCCTGTGTACATAGGTAAGCGGACGGCTTAGACTTCTCTGGATGTTTTTGAAACTTTGGATTTTGGATTCAACGCCGGCTAAAGGCCGCCGGCGTAGGAAACATAGGCTGACGGCATACCCTTGAACACTGCCAGCGTTGGCAGTGTGAATTTTCAGGTCTTTGAACACCGGCTCAACGCCGCCGGCGTTGAGTGCCTGCGTATCCCCTGAGCTTTTGAATTTTTAAAAAACTTTTTCTAAAATTTTCCAAAGTTTGTTATTCAAGTAATTATGTATTTATTAAGCGATTTAGGGTATGATAGAGTGCTTAAATGCCTTATTTTGACTTTGTATCAATTTATTTGGATCCTTGGGTGAATTTATATTTTGAATTAGTCAGTTAGAGTCTAAGCTAAGAGTGAATTTTAATGTTGATTGAACAGTGATAGATCCTCGCCCATTCAACTCCGTTAATTCCCGAGCTTTATCAGGTACGCAGTAACCTGCTTGTCTCTGTTAGGATAGGCATTTATAAAACTTAAATATATAATAAGAAAACTTAAAATGTGATTGTTGCTTGTGTTTTATGCCGTTAAAATCTAATTCCTACGCCAGGTCATGTATGAACCTAACGGCGACCCCTCATAGTTTAATGAGTTTGGGATGGAAGTTGGTATCCGGTTCGGGGAGCGGCACCTTGCTCGGTTGAAGCACGGTAAATCTAGGCGCTTAGGCCACTCCTGTCATATGAGATGACTTTCATTAAGTGGTACGGCGGGTAGTCGACAGGGGTATAGATCGGTGAAAATTTATTTAAACTTGGTCGGAAGTACCATAGTTTAGTTCAAACGTTTATGAGAACGAGTGAACTATATTTATGATATGGACTGAGTATAAATAGAGCTAAGTAACGGCTATTAACCCTGGAGGAAGCTACTTTTCTCTTTGACCTAATGATATCTAGGACGGTATGAGTACCCGAACTACTTATATCAACCCCCTGAGCGTCCGAGTGTTACTCAGGTCCCCTCGCATCCCTGTTGTCCGGAGTTTGAACACTCCCGTTGTTGATTAATTAATTTAAAGTTAAAAATAATTGGATGGTTGTTGCATTTTGCATCTAGACTAGGCTTGTGTGCTTCATCTCGCTTTTGTATTCGTTGCTGTGTACTGGGCCTCTGGCTCATTCTTTCAACAATTTCAGGTGATGACCTGGATGAGTCCTATGCGAGCATGGGTTACGGCTCCGATTTTGAGGACTTCTTGGAGCAATATGAGGACTAGAGTTTGACCAGACTGGACGGAACCACTCTTTTTGTAATAGACTAGATAGTTAGTTAGACTGGATGTATGTTAAGAGCTTTGTTAAGCTTTATATTTTGCTATTTTGTTTAAGGCTTGTAAGAAGCCTGTGGATGTAATATATGCATGTATATCTAGCTTGATCTGCTTTTGTTTGAAGTTGTGTATATATATATGTTAATATCTTTTGAAAAGGTACTAAGTAATTATTCCTTATAATGATTTATCCTTTAAGATTAAGTGAACAATTCATCAAACAACCCTTTTAAGACAACCTTGCATATAATTCTGCAGATTATATGTGGTTGGGGAACTGCTATTGCTTATTTCAACTAGGGTAATAGCGGGTCCTTACAATAAGAACTAAATTAATTAGCTATTTACTTCAAATTCATTTTAGAACCTATTTGATCAAACGCTAAGTAGGAATTCCGCCATAGCTACGAAATTGTCCTGCCAAGATACAGACAGTTCTCTATTGTTTGTTAAAGTATTTCTTTTCTCTTTGTTTTATAGTCTATTATTACAATACCATTAACAAAGCATTCATATACAAAAACATTCATTTTCTAAGTAAACACACATTTAAAACAACATATTCCCCATATGATTCATGGTTTATCCTAACTTATCATCCTAAGCCAATTATTAGCTATTAAGCCTATTTAACTTAATCTTAACCAAATTGATTAGAGTTAATCATTTAATTCAATTACTAAGCCAAGGTGATTAAACTCAATTAATCTAATTCACTTTAGCTCCTTGAAATTAATTTAGTCAAGTTAAACTTAAGTTGACTAGTTAAATTCATTTTATACTTTAGAACTATGTTACCCTAAAATAATTACCAATCCTATTAATTCATCAACTCATTCCTAATTATACAAACACTAACATGTCATTTTATCTGAAATGATCCAAATTTAAATTCCATCTAAATTTCAATGTATATGCTTATTTATCTTAATTATTGAATTAAATGAGCATGATGATTTATGATAGTTGTGTTTGGTAATAGTCTAAATGTGTTTAAGTTAGTGTAAATTGAACATTTCATGTGTTATTTTGCATATGTAATGAAATTAATATCCTTGTTTTATATATATTAATGTGTGTGTAGTATAATTAGTAATTGTGTCTTTTATACATTAATATGTTTAGTTAAGTTTAGATCTATAAAATCAACTTTGGTTTTGATTAAGATTAGTTGATAGAAATTTCCCTTAGTTAAGTCAATAATTATGTCTAAATGAACCCCAAATGAGACTCAAATAAACCTCAAATGCAAATTAAAGTTATATATGCCTTAAAAGTCAATTTTGAGATAAGTTTAAGACTCAAATTAGCTTAATTAGACCTCCTTTTGGGCAGCCCTTTCTTTATACGAATTTTCCTTTTTCTTTCTATTTCTTCTTCTTTCACTTCAAATTCCAAGCGTAAACCCAAGACAACATCAAGCTTTGAGAATCAAAATTCTCTCCAAGACAAGGCATATACATGTGAGTTGATTTAAGTATAACTTTTGTTTTGTTTTCATTTCTTGTAGTGGCTATGTGAAATCTTGGATAGGATGAGTTTAATGCTATCTAAATTGCTTATTCATGCTTTGAAATTAGCTTGGATTGTGTTTTGTTATGTGTGAGTTTGTTTATGTGTTGTGGTAGTAATATCGAGTGTTGAGAAGAAATAAAAATAGTTTGAGTAGTTAAGTTGAGGATGAGTGGGAATGGGATTTGAAGTGATTAAATGTGTTGATTTAATGTTTTGAGTTGCTAGGATTGAGTAATGTAAATAGGAGTGAGAATATGAAGTTAAAAATGAAGTTGAAGAAGATTTAAAAGTGTTATAGGTTATAAAGTTGTAAACTGAAAAATAGGGGAATTGAGTTATGTCGAATAGGTCTGTTTTGAACGTACGCTGGCATCTGGAAATTCAACGCTGCCGGCGTAGAGGCCGCGTTGGAACCAAACAGAAGTAAATCTTTTAACACCGCTTTTGAACATCGCCGGCTTTTACAAGAAATTTTGCCAGCGTTTGTTCTTCAAAACGTACGCCAATAATTACAGTGTTTAAGCCGCCAACGTATGGGACGGTGTTGAAGTGGAACAGAATCAAATTTTTAAATGCCGGAGTGAAACGCCGCAGGCGTAAACTACCTACGCTGCCGGCGTTCAATCAAATTTTGCAAGCGTTGGAAGGCAGCGTATCCCCTGAGTTTTTCAAATTCAAACTTCTTCAATCTTCAATCTTTACTTCATATATGATTCCCTATTGAATACATGAGCTAGATAAACATGTTTTATGCATGAATTTAATATTAAAACTCTATGCAAAGCTTAATGAATTTCCTTGTATAATTGATCTAGGATTGTGATATGTATGCATATTTGTGAATGTGGAATCTATATTTATTTATTGATTATTTTGATATTCCTATTTTAGTTAAGGGTTTTTTGGTTAGTTCATCACCGAGAGACTATAGTGATATACTTTCAAGTTCAGGTATGCAATAGCTTGTTTGATGTTTTGTAGGATTAGGCATTCCTAAATTGACTTAAATTGATTCGGCTTAATATATGAATAAATTAGATGTCTATTACGCTGTTTAATCTAGTTCGAGGAGCAGCAAACCTGTCATGATGCAATGACATGTTAGTTAGGCGCTTAACCAAGTCATGATGCAATGATTTTACCATAATGAAATGGTACGTTATGACGCAATAGCGATTCTTTTTTGTTAAGTAAGTAGCCGATAGGGGGAACAGTATCTGAGTAACATTTGCTTAAACTTAGGGGGAAATACCATGATTTAGTTCAAAGTTTATGAGAACTTGTGAACTAGGCTTATGTTATGGACTGAGTTTAAGTAGAGTCGGGCAACGGCTTTTGAACCCTAAATGAAGCTACTATCTTTATGAAATAGATATAGGAGATATAAGTATTCGGACTGCTTATATCAACCCCCTGAGCAGCTGCAGTTACTCAGGATCCCTGAATGCCCAAAGCGTGATTCCGGGTTTTGAATACCTCCCTGTTGTTTTGCGAAAGAAAATTTAATAAAGATAATCACTTGTCTACTAATGCATTTCATTGGTTTTACATTGGCTTGATAACTTGTTCTTGCATTTGTTATTGTGTACTGGGCCTTTGGCTCACTTTTGCTGCTTTGCAAGTACTGGAGAAGAGTTTTATGATGATTTGGGTTACAGGTCCGACTTTGAGAGATTCATGAATGAGTAGGACGAATAGGACTCAAACACCCTGGACTTTTGGAAGAATTTTTGCTAAAGGAAAAGTTATGTATAGAAGGCTTGATAGATAAGCCTAATTTATAAAGACCTTAAGATTCCCTAGGATTCTTTTGCTTTAAGAAAACTTGTAATTTTGTAGTGTATTGTATTGACACTAAACAGTGTATATATGATGTAAATATATGTATAGATTGCTTTTGTTAACGATCTTGTTTTATTAAAAATTCTTTATAAAGTTTTAGTAGTTTTGATCAAACAATTTTCATAAACTGTTAGTTTTACGACAACCTTACATATAATGTGAAAATGTTATATGTGGTTGGGGACTCGGTACTGGATTTAGAGGATCGGGTCTTTACATTATCTATCTTTATATATTTCATTTCTTTCTTTCTTTTCCTTTTCTCTCTTCTCTCTCTCTCTTTTTTTTTTATAAACAGCACCGGGGCAAGGATGGGGACCGTGATCCTCATCACGCTCGTGATGGGGACCGTGATCCTCATCACGCCTATGATCTTATGATGGAGGTCGTGATGGGTATTACGTGCCTTGTCACGCTCGTAACAAAGATATAACGCCCCTTGTCATGGCCGTGATATAGGCCATGACATTTAAAGATTGTGATCAAAGGAGATCACGCCCTCTATCACGGCCGTGATCTAGGTCTGATTTTGATCACAAGCAACATAATGCCCGTTATCACATTTTATATAAAGGTCAGAGGAGATAATGGCCTTCATCACACCTGTGATCGTCCTTGACTTTGCTTTCTATGAGCTTCATGGGCCGTATTACGATCGTGATGAGCAAAGGGAACATGTTTCGTTTTTTCTTTAACTTTTACACTAATCTAACTACTTGCTTTCAACATACATCATCATCAACAACAACAACAACTTGTTATTAACATAAACATCCACAATCTTGTCTTATTAATATTTCTATATACATATCTAAATCATACACTTTCATTCCATTTAATCAAACACTTAGTCTACATAAGTATGCTTATATTTAGGTTTTAGCAAATATATTCATATAGCCTTGGTTTATCACTATCATCACAAATTCTATGTATATCTAGTTCTAATACAACATTTACATGCATAAGCAGCAATCAAAACAAGAAAATAAACAAACTTACATGTTTGGCATGCATAGGTTGCTTGATCTTCTCTACTACTACTTTTCATTTGTTGTTGAAGCAACTTCTAGTTTACTTCCCTACTTCAATCTTGTTTTCCATCTTCAATTCTTCTTTCGGTCTTGTTAAATTTGAGATTTGGAAGTTGATTTTTAAGAAAGAAAAGAAGAAGAGACGAAGATGAGGGAGAAATGTAGAAGAAGAAAAGAAGAGAAATGAGAAAAGAGAGATAAAAGGCAGATGGAAAAATAAGGAAATGATAAAGTTTTTATAATATATTTTTAGGATAATTATTGAGTAAGAATTTTAATTTAAACTTTTCAAATAATTATCTTTAGTATCAAAACTAATTAAAAAATAATTTGAGAGTTTATATTATAGAAATTAACAACTTCATTTAAAAACATAATCTACAAATTCATTTTACAATAAACTGATATCTAATTTGATTTTGGATTTGATAACTGATATTTTTGAACTAGCAATTGATTTCAAAAATTATAAGGATTTACGAAAATGAAATTTAACTAAAATCCTATGGTTTGGGAGTTCACAAAACATATAAAATGTTTGTTTTAAGATTTAGGAATTCAAATTTGGAGTAAAAGGAATTTAAATGAAAGCAAAATATAATAGTTCAATTTATAAAATTGAAGATTGAAGAAAATAGGCATTTTGGAAAGGATATATAAATTCTCAAATCTCAATTTAGCTTATTTAATTATATCAATTTGTCTATTCATTTTTTATTATTTACTTATTTTACCCATTTAAGCTATCTAACTATGTTCATAATTTATCATCTATTATATTATTCTATTAAATTGTCTCTAATTTAATTAGGTAGAGGCTTAGGGTATTTTAGTTGGGTTGCTATGTAAACAAATGCTGCGTTGAGGAAGAAGCATTGTTCTGCCTTGAATTGTGCCAAACATCAGATGATTCACTCAGTTCTCTTTGCTGGATCAACATGAACTTGTCATCATGTTCCACTTTATAAGTCTGGGTCTTTTTTTGCAATGGTACCATGAAGACGAAGCAAGTACAAATAGGGATTTCCAGTCTTTTTATTAAAAAAAAAAAAAGGAATTTTAAACTAAAAAAGGCAAGTTCCATTGAAATGATCGTTCAAGAAAAACAAAATTTTAATTCCTGATTACCCGAGAGTTGTAAAAATAAATAAACAAATAAACAACTCAACGTTAAATTATGTCCTTTTTCTTTTGGTTGTATTTTGATTATTTTTATTAAGTTGTTATTTATTGAATTTATACTCAAATAAATTATATAAATTTAAATTAATTATTTAAGCAAAATGAACACTATGCCACGTATCAATTGTGGATAGAAAAGTTAATAAATTATTAAGATAAGTCCCAATTTATTAACATTGAAAAATGTTGAGGGAAAAAAATAATAATAAAAGACAGAGAAAATGGTGAAATGTTCAGAATTAAATAAATGCTTTTCCGTTTGAAAAATATCAACTACCAAGAAGGTAATTTACAAAAGAAAAAGGAGAAACATTGTGCAGCGTGGACTAAAAAATTTGCCACCTTAAATTACACAATAAGGGATTATACAAGCATCTCTTCGAATCTCTCAAAGAAATATAGGTTTGGATCCCCTCCTCATTGTAACTATTAAAAAAAAAAAAACATTAGAAGTGACAGAATTATTAGTTCTGCCATAATCGGTAATACAATCACCGGATCTCCGCTATTAGACTTTCCCTCACTACCACTTCTATTATCAACTTTTCTGTTCCTATCATATGCTCCATGGACTTGACTGACACCTTTCTCTGCCGTTACAATGGCTGCCAATGACAGCCAAGCTTCCTGAGGCTGTTCGTGGACCCAACACATCATAAAATACACTTTCCTGCCAGCAAGTTTAAGCTTGGCCTTGACTTCAGACTTTCTCATTACTCTTGATCTCTCTTGTCTCAGCTCCCTTTCTGCAGCTTGAATGAGCTTCCAGAGATCATTAAGCAAGGTAATTAAGGCAGCACTTCCAAGCGAGAGTATGTTTATTACGTCATCAACAAGCGCCATTCCTAATCGTAGACCCACATGCTTGTAGGCTGGGGAACAGGTCTGTTCGAGGCAATGAGAAATAGCTTCCAGTACACTTTCAGGTCGCCCTTCTTGACCCAAAACCCAAGACACACTCAATACCGTCACTGCTGAATCCAAGGCATCTGATTGCCAATCTCCATTATAGAAGCGAAGTGTGAAACAATAGGCATACAGAATATCAACTAAGTGAACTGCTAGGAGAGGGGATGGCTCTGTTGCACTGATCTTACAAAGGGGAGGCAATGGGTTCTCAGGACCAGGAGGAATTCCATCAGAATTTGCACCTTCTGGAAGATTTTCTGGTGAACCTGGTGCTTTGTTTTCAGTAAGTGGCCGGACAAGTTGAGTACCTTCTTGGCTGAGGTGTATATTTCTAGCTGAAAGCTTCAACCACCATGGCTCCCATGGTTCAATCATCTTGCTTAACTCTCCAGATGCCATAGCTCTTTGGAACCGTTTCTTCTCCTCAGCAGATAGATCATGTAAACTGATTCCTTCACCTGCATATGCAAAAGAAACCAAATCAGCTTAGTGAAATAGCACAAGTCTGGTTAGATTGAAGCATTGAGATTTTGAAACTCGAAGTTGAGACAAATTTGTTTCTCCCAGAAGGGTCAAAATCAAATCTACGCCAGGTAGAAACAGAGATTGATAGAAGCTTTCTCTGATATTACCAATTATCAGGTATAATTAAATATTGCGACATACCTGACAGAATCTTTTGCATGGTCTCCTCAGATAAGCCTGAACCTACATGAAAGGAAAAGCAAGATTCAGGGGCTCCTTGTTCAAAAGGAAAAAAGTCCTAATGAGTCTCATTACAGGCCTGACGTCTCTCTGATTGTTGTAACATGTATCAGAAGGTTGTCTTCAAGTGACAAAACTTACAAGGATTTAAAAATAAAATAATAAAAAAAAAATAAAAACAGAGAGAGGGGGAGAGGGAGAGAGAGAGAGAGAGGAAAAGATACAGTATCATCATGGATTTTGGATCACTGGATCCTAAAAACGAATAAAAAAAAAAACATAGCAAGAATAAAAATTGCCAGAATCTAACCGTAGAGTTTTCTAATGGTATCACAACAGCCATGCTTTCCTCTATAAAATAATACTGTTGGGACTAATAAAACATATTATTTTATATAGATTATTTATTTATTGATAAATGAATAATTTATTAATTTATCGATAGATAAATATTTATTAATTTACAGAGATTTTTATATTTTTTACACATTTTTTTCCAAATTTATATAATATATCAATGAAAACTATAAATAAATATTGACACAATGCATATATAAAAAAGTTCAAAAGTCATAATGCACAAATATAAAAACAAAACAATAAATTTTATAACACAAAAAACTATAAAGTTGTGGTATCTAAATCTTGGAAATTAGAGCGGATGGAAAATAGAGAGTTACAAAATATTTTTAAGTATATTTGACGAATTATTAATTTATATTTTCATTAGGCCTTAAGGATTTTTTATAAATTATTACCTTATACATTTAGCGAGATTATTAATTTAGTACGTTGGTCCAAGCCGGGACCGAAATTATTATCTAATCAAGATTATTAATTTATCGAATATGTATTTATCAAGGAAACACATCCATGTTTCAAGCTAGTATTACCCCTTTGTCAATAAAATATCACTAGGTAAACCAACATGTTAGGTAGAAAAAAGATTGGTGAGGATTTTCCTTTTCATAGAAACATAATTACTATTATAGCTAACATCCTTGTGCAAAAAAGCTCCTCTTTATCACCATGAAAAAGGGATGAAAAATATGTTAAAAATCCCTGCGAGCTAACTGCATAGCCATTAATTGTTCCTAAGATGCTCATATTCAATCAAAATCAATTTAATAAATATAAGTACATAAGCCCTGCCACAAACCATCAGCTACAAGCCCTCGCCATCCAAATGGGAACATATATAAATAATAAAGCAAGGGGAAGACAATTTACACGGAGGTACTACTATTTAAAGAACTTTGTACCAGGTAGGTCCATAACAAATACTTGAGCTACCAGTAAGCACAAGCAAATTATTACTGGAAAAGTAACCCACCATCCTCATCCATGCCATCCCCCTCCTCCTCCTCCTCCTCCTCCTCCTCGTGAACACGTTTGAGTATCTCCAACATTTTTCTTTTTGTTTCATCGTTGGACTGGACTTGCTGCAACTCTTGAACCACATTTTCTTGCATGAAAGACTCAGTGCAGCGAAGACTATGAGACTGTAAAAAAATACATAATCCACGTCAATGTGGTTAGGCAGATAAAAATTCAAACAAGTGATATTGGACTGACCAGCTTCAACACCAGTAGTGAAAAATCAGAAGGCTTGTACAAACAAACATAAAAAATAAAAAGCAAGCCAAACACAGTTGTGTTTCTAAAGAAAACAAAATGCTGCAATGAATAATATTAAGACTACTTCCAAACTGCGTCAAACAGAAGATGAATTTGATTGAATTAACTCATACAGGGGAAACAATTCCAAAAGGATATAAATTTAGCAAGGTCACCTCAAAGTACCACAAGCTATCAATCTCAACCTTAAGTTAACTGACTGAGACTGTTGGATGAAGGCCCTCCTACATTCACTAAAATATAAGCGTATCTTTTCAGATTCTAAATTACAAATTAGATTACAGCAATCATCATTATTTTGTAAATTAGCTACATCTAGCATCTTCTTTGCCTACATTCTTTGAGTTGCTCGCATGGAAAACTCATTCAAGTAAACTTTAGATGTACCATTATACCATATCCAATAACATTAGCATCAGAGTCATTTAATCTAAAAGTTTATAGATATAGTACAGACTTTATGCTGATACTTGACACTCCCCTTCACTTGTAAGCTACCTTCAACAAAGCCCAGTAAGTGAATAATTTAATTAAAGAGGAATCAAATAACGACTAACTTTATGCTTTGATACCATAATTAAGTTAATACTTTAACCATTTAGAATGTTTAAACTTATAGATATGATGCAGGCTCTCTATTTATTACATGACATATCCATTGGACATATTTACAAATCCAACAACCTTAAGAATCTCCATACAGAAGTGTAAAGGACAGATTTCCAAATAAATACTCACCACAATACAGCCTTCTATTGTGGAGCATATGGTTGGAGAGTAGCAGTTATAGGTTCAAAGGAAAGATTCCAGTTCCTACACTTCCTACCACTGTTGTCTTTTTTCAACAATTCCTTCGGACATTTTTATCAGTTTACATTTTCGCTTAACTATAATTCACCAATCCAGCAAAACCTGTAATATATAACCCTGCTATATAGTATATACGACCAATTGAATTTTCTTATTCATTATAGAAGGTTTTATAGTCTAAATTCCTCACTTTTGAATTTAGTACCAAAACAAAATTTGCTTCTTGTAGTTGATTATAATGTTTCTATCTTCTGCTGTCTCTATGGTTGCAACAAGAAGTCTGAGAATTTTTTTCTCGACAGGGTTTAGCACAACATCCAGATAAAATGCAAAAACCTAGTTGACTGCAATCGATTTGCAACAATTAGGGATGTACAGCCAATTCCTCATCCTCCCAAGTATTTTTAACAACAAAATGAACTCTCCTTGGCATTTTACCACAGACAACATCAATGGAACATCATAGTACTTGTCACTTTGGGGGAATATATGAATAAAGAGTTAAATCTACAAATCAAATTAACAATGTTAACTTGTCCATATAATCATGAAGAAAGAAATAGACTGTATTTCTGTAGTTTTCTGAACTTCATTAAACCATTACAGTGTAAATAGACTGGCACATATGAATAACATATTCATACACAAGATTTTTTCACAACTGATGTTCCCATCAACATTTTCTCCTAAACTTCTCCACCGCGAACATTTTAAACTGTATTTATTTATACACAAGATAAGCCATCGAAAAACAACACAGACAGCAAGCATGATGTTAAGGTTGATCTCTCATTTGTAACCAAATAAGCTCAAATGTCATTTTTCTTCCCAAAGTGCACAAAACGGGCTCTGAGTGCAATATACTCAATACTTCAATAAATATCAGGAGCACTGCACATACAGAACATTCAGCATAAATTTCCCAAACATGTATCTCCTACCTTGTAACATTGGAGAGAACAATACCGAGAATTGCACCTTGGACAAGTGTACTGTGAGAACTGCTTATGACACCTGCATCAGAAACCCAAAAAAGATCAAATTTTTCAGACTTTAGAAACAAAAAAAGAAAAAGAAAAACCATAAAAATGGAATGATAATTATACAACAATAAAACAACCACAGCTAATTGTCAAAAGGAGAATATGAACATACACGTGGCAGATAGTCCGGGAGCAGTATTGAAAGTCGAAGAGCTGGAGGGTTCACCGGAGGTACGAATAGCGTCTTCCATGACTGAATTTGCAAAGACTTGAATCGTTACTTAATTTTCACAAGGAATTGGTTTCGGGGGTAGAAAAAGAAGCCAGGACTCGAAAACCCTAGAAAGATCCGGCTAAACCATGCTCGCTGAGCTAACCGCGCTCTTTTAGCCAAAAAAAAAAAAAGCCAACCACGCTCCAGGGTAGTAATGGGTCCGTTGGTTTAGCTTTTTGCAGGACATTTTTATCAAACTTTTTCTAATAATTTTCTAGTAAACTTTTTATTAAAAAAATAAATATAGATAAAAAAATTAGTAATTCTCATAAAAATATCAAATAGATTAAATATAAATATAAATCAAATATATTTATATTTATCGTTTTAATACCGATACAGATACAAATAAAAAACAAACTATCTTATTATTCCAAGGTAGATGTAAACTTTTTTCTTTAATTTTTTTTAATAAATTACTTATCAAGAAATAGATATAAATAAAAAATAGATAACGATTCTTATAAAAAGGTCAAATATATATGTAAATTAGACGTATTTATATATATTGTTTTCTTGCAAATATAGATTTAGAAGAAAAACGGATCATATTATAAATACCTCCACGTTGAGTGCTAAAAAATGAAGACGTGGAACCAGCCCATTTAGGGGCAATCGCCAAGTCGGGTCTGACCCGGTCTCCACGACAAGAAAAAAATTGTTTTTAACTCTTTCTCCAAAATTATTTATAAAACCTATAAACATTCTCAACTTGTGTGGGATAAATTTTTCTGTATCATATTATCTTGCTTTATAAAAAAGATGTTTAGCTGCATGTCAAAGAAAAAAAGAAGACTCCATTTAGTTTGTGTAAAAGAGAAAAATAAGGCACATTTTCATTTTGAAAAATCATAACATACTCATATAAATTTCTAAAAATACAATATACATTTGACGGTGGCATAAAACCTTATCTTACCTCAGTTATATGCAGTGAAGAAAAAAAACGTTTCGCTAATGTTACAAATGGAATTTGAATTTTAATAAAATATATAATCGGGTACCTAAATTTTTAAATTAATTAATTTAGTATCTGAACTTTAAAATTGATTAATTTATTATTTTAAAAAACATATCATACATGCCAATAGTAACTCTATCAAGTTCTTTTTTGTACTAAATTGCTTAATTTAAAAGTTCTTACAAATACTAAATTGATTAATTTCAAAGTTTAGGTATTAAATTAACCAATTTCAAAGTTCAGATGCCTAATTATATTTTTAATCAAAGTTCAGGTACCATTCATGATATTATCCCAAAAAATTATATATAATTAATAATGGGGAATTTTCAAAATTCACCTCCAAACTTTTACCTATATGCAGATTTACTCGCTGAACTTTTGGAGTGAATTTTTTACCCCTTAAACTTTTAAAAATTGGCACAGTTAAGAACAGCTAATATTTTCTATGATTTGGGCATAAATTCGCACATGGATGAAAGTTTAGGAGGTCAATCTGCACATATGTGAAAGTTCGATGGAGTATTTTACAACTCCCTCCATTTTATTTTAATGGAAAAGGTAATGTATCCTTAACTGTGCCAATTATTTGAAGTTTAAATGGTCAAAAGACTCATATTGAAAGTTCAATGATGAATTTGCACATAGATGAAAGTTTAGGGGGATGAATTTGCAATTTCCCCATTAATAATTTACACCCGAGATAGGGCAAATAGTTTTCACGTTTTATTAAAATAACCCTAAAGATACCTACATATCTGAAATTTTGACGTAATTACGTTATTTGGTTTTCTCTTTTAAAAACCTTAGTTTGTTCATTGATTTTAATTGAATGCAATGCTAGCTTTAAGTGTTTAACTAATTATTATTAATTTTTTAAACACGGTTTGGGTCCATTCTTTTTCTAAAGAAATCTAAACGGCCCCTATATTCTTAAAAAGATTAATATCGTGAATAGTACTTGAATTTTAAAATTGATCAATTTACTATCTGAAATAATTTTTCATGCATATTAACAATGCTTGTATTTAATTAGTTAACACTATTATATGACGTGGCATTCTTAACCTATGTGACAAAAACACTTTTGGTGTGTACAAAAAGTATTTTTAAGTACTAAACTAATCAATATCCAATAATTCTTCCCAAAGAATTGTAATCACTAAAGTATTCATCCTCCTCGCTAGTCATTACCATGATCTCTTGCAATCGTCTTTCTACCTTTTTCCAATCATTCGTGCACACCAATGCCTCAATGGTAACAAATGTTAGTCGAGCCTTGCTCTCATCTAATATATATCCTATATAGCTGAAAACCTATTCAACTGTAACTGTTGATGCTGATGTATAGTATATCCCTTGAGATACAGGATAGAATTGGGTAAGTGTTCATGTGTCGTTTCTACCAGTCTAGTATGTCAAAATTCTTCATACCAGTATTCTCATGGAACTCAAACTTTGTGTTAAGGTATTTGTCAATTACGTATAGATGTCAAGGAGTTACGTCGTCATAGCTTAGTGATCCTACTGTAGTTAGCAAAGGACTCACCGGACTTGACCTTTGTACATATTAGTAAACTAGTTGTACAACTAACCTAAAAAAAAAAAAATTCGTCTCACACATTTATGGAAAACACATCTTGTATGTCCAATAAATTGTCCATATTTTTGTAATACCCTTGTAAGATTCCCCTAAGACCTTTAACCCTAAGGCGTGGATTTAATACCCACTCAATAATATATATCATTGAAATGTGTTTGTACTAAGAGAGTCACTTGCATGTCATATCATTAGCACTCATTTGTAAGATTGAATCATACTAGAACCTATTTAAGGTACTTACCACATCAAAAGCCTTAAGAAAAAGTATATGAACAGTTGTGGTGTACACTAGAGATAATGTCTTGGTACAATCACAGAATACTATTATAACAAAAGGTAAACTGATTGTATAACTTACCTAAAACAGATTTTGCCTCATTCTTATTGTTTTTAACCCCACTTGACAACTATTGCTGACCTATTTCAATTTTGAACTCATTTGGATGCTTTGTCTGCATATGTTTAGCAAAGCAACCATAATCTTCCCCAACCTTCCAAGAATATTGGTCATGCAATAATTACAGTGGTCCTATGTCTTATTGTTGAGACCTTGACTTTCTTGAAATGGATGGTGAAAATTGATGATTTAAGAGGAAGAAATAGCTTATAAGAATTTGAAGCTCTAACCGGTTCCTGTTATTCATTTACTTCATCCAGCTCTTATATCTCATCTCCTCCAATGGGATTATAATGTAGGGTTCTCTGCTCAAAACTTGAAGGGTATAGTGGATATTGAATTGGTTAGATATCACTTACACCTTGATCATTGAAATCAAAGAATTCAAGATCTTCATCCATGGCATTGTGTCTCTATTTCAACTCTGATGATGTTAACGTAGCCTTACCTCTATCGCTGGATTTTTTTAGATGAACTACGACAAAAAGTGACATCATACCAAACCCCTTCAATAATTTTACTTCGTGAAAAGATAAGTAAAAGTAATCAAATTACCTACTAAGAAATAGAAAGATAATGTTATAATAAAATTAATATATATCCTTACATGAGATTACCCTTCCCAAAATAACAATAGTAAAAGAAAAAAAATTTGTGCACATGTTCATATAAGAAATCTCCACATAATGTTAAAGTAAATGAAGATACAAATGGTAGACATAGAGCATTATATTTACAGAACAATAGGCAAAGTATAATAGAGGCTTTGAAAATTTCAGATGTTTTGTGGTGAAAAAAATAATAATAATAACCAACTCCAAGCAAGTATTTATATTTGCTGGCACTTGCTTTATTTTGTTTGTTTCAACAAAGTCTAAACATTCAAATTTAAAGAAGGAAGCATCTTTAATTTTTTCCAAAACACTCATTGGCACTTCCACCTTTCTTACTGATGCCTGATAAGATAATGTTTCAAATCACATGTTTGAAATTTCCAATTCCATTAGTAAACGTAATATTTACATGTACAGCTAACCATTTATGGTTAAAAGTTAAAATTTTCAATATTTTTTTTTATAGTGAGAAGTTAAGTTTTCAAATTAAAGTGGTAACATTGTCAATCCACTCTATTATGAATTGATTATTTCTGTGTAAAGCTGGCCTAGTCACTAGGCCTTAATGTATTCCCTTTTTTTTCTTACTTAATTGATGATGTGGAAAGTAAGCTTGCACCTTCTATCTTTTTTTTTTTTTTTTTTTTGTTAGTATAGGTCTCACTTAGAATTGAATGGTCCAATAACATGACCCATCACTGACCCACAGACCTATTGTCATGCCCTAGAGGGGTATCCTAAACATAACAGTCCGCCACATGCCATATAAGACTCTCGAATTACAATCCAAGTCTTTTCGGGAGTCTTGTATAGATGTAAGGCATCCCTTTACGACAATAGAATACTCTATTCAATGGAGTTAAGAAGTTTAATGCGACATTCGATAGCATTAGATAATAAATCAAAACGCATACATAAAAGTTACAGAGTCTAAGGGGCATTTCCCCGCAAAAGAATATTAAAAGTCTATTACAGTCATCCAGAATCTTGTGGTCTCCTGTGGAAGTCTAAACAAAACTGAATACAACTTCTATAGAAAACTCTTAGCTCTTGTACCTGAGCTGTAGCCTGCCTTGGCCTAAGCCGAATAAACTCATGCTGCAATAAATAAAAACTATAGGGGTGTAAGCTACACTAGCTTAGCGAGTGAAAACTTCCATATTGCAATTAAAACATAACAATCAAGCAAGTGATTAATCAGTCAAATGGTATGCATCAAACACGTGAATTCAACAAACATATGACCAGCCGGAAATCATATGTGGATGGACTTGTGCCCTCCATCCCGCGTTAGCAGATCAACGAATCCTGCGGTACGATGCCGTTTAGGCTCACGGTCAACCAACTCATATATTCGTTTTATGGATCACGATTAACCAACTCATATTCGTTTTATGGATCACGATTAACCAACTCATATTAGTTTTATGGATCACGATTAACCAACTTATATTCGTTTTATGGATCACGAAAAACCAACAAATACTAATGCTCCATCCCCATCGTGTTATGAATGAGTTCAATTTTATCTTCAATATCGGACAATCAATTATACCAGTTCTTTTAGGTGATCAAGCAATTTCCACAGACAATCAGTCCTAACTCATCTATACAAGCAACGATTTATCACCCGGCTTCGATATTCTTTAAGTTCAACTTCACATAACAACATCAGACATTATAATTCCCATTCAACCCCATCATGTATATTCATTTTATCTTTGCTAAGTAACTAGTGCAGCTATCAATAAGGGTGGGCAAAAAAACCGACGAACCAAACTAATCCATAACTAAACCAATATAAACCAAAAATATGGTTTTTTTCATGGTTTGGTTTAAAATTTTTCAAATCCGAACCAATCCATAAATTTATGGTTTGGTTCGGAAGGTAAACCAAACCAATCCGTAAAACCAAACCAATCCATTTTAGAAAAATATAATAATATTTTACCATATGTTTATATGATTTCATTTTATATTTATTATTTGGTGAATATTAATTAAAATCAACTTGTCTTTTTTAAAAATTTTTTAAGCTCATGATATGTAATTTTTTGTTGATGATGAACTATTTTTTTTTTTTAATAGCTTTTAACTTTATAGAGTATGAAATTTATTTATTCGGTTATAAACTTTTATTATATATTAATTGTTTAATATATTTTGTCAGCTGGTCATTTTATTCATTGATGGTCATTGTTGATAGATGATTTTTTATTTTAGCTAAATTATTGATAGATAATTGACAATGATGGTTGTAGATGTACAAATTTGATTACAAAGGCCTTGAGCCTAATTCTTATTTGGATTTAACTCTTTGGGCTAATGTGACAGGGCTTAAAGAGTTAGGCCCAATTCAATTGGGATGATCATGGAGAATTGGCATGGTAGGCTTGGAGTAGGGTCCGTTGGAATTGGCCTGCCCAATTCCAACCTTTCTCAAATTGGCTCACACACATTACAATGAAGGCCTTATGGGCCTGGGTCCATAAGGGAGCCCACATCCATATCCATAATGAGAGGGACTCATCCTAGCTGTTGGTCGTCTGTCTCATTTGACGAATGACATCGACAACTAGATTCTCTATAAATACCTTAGTCCTTACCTCATTTAGACAAGGTGAAATCTTGGACGAACGTTGTCATGCTGCCGGATTTCCGTCTTGGTGAATCAAACACTTGATTTACTCAAGAACATACACGAATCCATAGTACTCAGTGAGGTTGATGCTATTTAGCTCTCTCACCTGTCACACGTGTGTTAAAGCCTATTGAGATTGCCTACTCCTCCTCCCTACACGATAATCTCTTGATCATCCTATCACGTGTTGTTTCCCTAGGTCACGCGTAGCGCGATAGTCACGCGACACGCACGTGATCCTTGCATCCGGATTCATACCCACACATTTTTAACGACTCCACTGGGGATAGGGAAATCAATACTTGTGTGATGGCACCTCCAAGAAAAAGACCTACTGATCCTACTGAGGGTGTGACTCAAGAAACTGATACTAATCTTGAGGTTACTGAGCATGACATGCCAGCACTCGAAGATGTTAACCAACTTACTGGTGCTCAACCTGACAACGCTGCGATCTTGCGCTGTATAAGAAAATACCGTACAGGTCAACCAGTCAATACAAGAGTCTACAAGACAATTTCAACAATTCATGGCGATGTTTGCACAATACCTACCTGGTATAGCCGCTATTGCTGCAGCGCAACAAGGCGCGACTTCGTCAACCCCTGCCATTGTCGCGCAGCAACGTGCTTCTTAGGCACCTCAAGCGCCTCAAGCTCCTCAAACTTCACAAGCTCTTCAAGTACCTCGACCTGTTGATCCTCTTCCTACTCCTGAACATGACACTATTGGAATTAGGGAGCAAGCCCCTCCGTTGGAGCCTATAGTTACACAATTGCCTGTATCTCAGGTAGTAAACACAGGAATTCAACTAGGAGGACCCTCAACCTCTTAGCCTACAGTACATGTTCAACCCGGAGGATCTTCATCCTCACAGACTACGCCACAGATTGTCATTGGTGGACCTACTGCTCAACCAAATACAACTCCACTCCAGACTGTCACTCCAGCTACACCAGTTGAAGTTACTACTTCAACTCCTAAAGTTACTTTCGTCACGAAAGAAAATCTAGACATGTACTTGAGGGAAATACAAGCTAAGTCTGATGTGGGAGTATTGGATCTCAAGCTCCCATACAATTAACGTATTGCTGCTAAGCCATATCCTCAAGACTATGTGAGTCCCAAATTCATGCTATTCAATGGTAAGAAAGGAAGTGCCAAGGAACATTTGTTGAAGTTCATTGAAACGCTAGAGGTTTATGGATTTGATGATGATCTCAAGTTGAAAGAATTTTCTAAGTTCCTTACAGAGAAAGCGTACACATGGTACGTTAACCTTGCCCCTGGATCAGTAGATTCATGGGCAACTATATGCAAGATGTTCCTAGAGAAGTTCTTCTCCACACAGGAACGAGTGACCTTGACTGATATGGGACGGATTCGCCAAAAGCCCAAGGAAGACTTGATGGATTATATTGAGCGTTTCAGGGAACGTTCACTAGACATCTAAGACATATGTGACGAAAGAGAGCTGGTGAAAATTTGCATCCAAGACATGTTCACCGAATATGCGGTACATCTGGAAAATCTCTCTTTAGCCTCATTCTCCACTTTGGTTGAGAATGCGCGAAGGACTAATAATTCTATCATGCGACAAAGAGGAGGAAATGTGAAGTTTAACAAAAGAGGATCGTCAGTGAATGCAACTCAAAGTGAGGATCTCAAAGATGAGAAGAAACGAAGAGTTGAAAAGTCTGGATGTGAGAGAACAAAGGAAGTGCTAACATATCCTTGCTCAATGGTAAAGGTGCACGCTATGCTAGATCAATGGTTGAGAGATGGAAATCTCAAACTCCCAAGGGTAGAGCATTTACCAACTCAGGAGGAGAAGAATGATCCTAAATTTTGTAGGTTCCACAGAATTGTGGGGCATCTTACTAGGGATTGTTTTACTTTGAAGAGGATTTTCAATGAAAGAGTGCAGAATGGAGAGCTTGTTATCGAAAATAACGACGTTAGGAACAATCCACTTCCAACCCATAATAATCAGCGTGGTGCCGTTAACGTCGTTATTCATGATCCTGCCACAGTAGAAGCCAATGATGCACCACTTGCCGAGGCAAGTAACGCGAAAGGAAAACAACATGAAGTTGAGGAAAATAATTGTGTTCCCATTGCTGCGGCACTTTTGAAAACTTCTAATTTTAGAAATTTCTTTGATCTACTTGGTTTTAATGAAAAGGCGAAGCTTGCAGCAGCAACTGCACTCACGCAAATTTCTGAGGGACAATATGCCGATGTAATGTAGTGCAGCCCGTCAAAAAGGCTCGAGCGCATGAAAATGCAATCTTGTTCACTGATGCAGATAGTGTGTAGATAGTCCAAATCACAATCGACCATTAATTGGAGGGCATACTTATGGCTACCCAGTTAAGAAGACATTCATTGACGCTGGTTCTTCTCTCAACATCATCCTAAGACTACATTGGAAGCTACTGGTATCGACTATCATCGTTGGTGAAGCAACCCATTTCAGTTAATGGCTTTAGTCATACTATAACGAAGACGATCGGAAGAGTTAATGTTGATCTTAAGATGGGCCTATTCGTGGTATCGTTACTTTTCATGTGATTGATGCACCTGTTGTCCTATCATCTCTTGATAGTAGGAAGTGGCTCACGATCACAATTTAGTACCGTCGACTATGCATCAATGTATCAAAAGACATTGGAAAGGGAAGGATATATTTATTCGCTACGAAGAATCCTTTGAGCATGATGAACATATTTCATTGAGTCACCTTCTTCAATAGTATGCCGATGAAGGTGAGACAGCTATTGCTAGAGCTTCAGGTGTGCCATTACCCACTTGGGAAAAAGTTCAAGAGGGCCAACAAAAGAAAAGAAAGATGCGTGGCTGTCGAGGCGGTAAAAAGAAGAACAAGCAGGTTGATGCTGTTGAAAGTTACGTCAGAGAAGATGGGCGGAGAGTATATCTCTTATGACGGTTTCCGGGGTCTAAGGAAGTTTGTTCTTCCTCAGACCCTGTACCAATTCAAGAAATTCAGCCCGCTCCTCAACAAATGCAAGATCAAATAAAGCCACAAAATGAAGAAATTGAGGAATTGGATCTAGCGCGACCAGGAGAGTCGCCGCGGCCAATTTTTGTCAGCAAAGGTTTGTTACATGAAGTTAAGAGTCCTCTTATTGATTTGTTAAGAGAATATAGAGACGTGTTCGCTTGGGCATATGATGAGATGCCAGGTCTGGACCCTAGCCTTGTAGTGCACACACTAAATATTACCCCAGGCACGACTCCTATTAAGCAAGGACAACGAGTTTTCCGTCCTGAGGTGGAAGTTCAAATTAAGCACGAAATTGAGAAGTTGCTTCGTGCAGGCTTTATCAGACCAATCGAACACCCTACTTGGCTCGCGAATATCGTACCTGTTAGAAAAAAGAATGGTCAAATAAGGGTTTGCGTGGATTTTCGAGATTTGAACAAGGCTTGTCCTAAAGATGATTTCCCTTTGCCAAATATAGACACCTTGGTGGATGTCACTGCAGGTCATGAATTATTTTCATTCATGGATGGTTTCAGTGGATATAATCAAATTAAAATGGCAATTGGAGATGCCGAGCGTACTGCCTTCCGAACTCCTGTTGGGAATTTCTATTATACTGTCATGCCCTTTGGACTCAAGAATGCTGGCGCTACTTATCAAAGAGCGATGACAGCTATATTTCATGATATGATGCATGATTTCATGGAGGACTACGTGGATGACATAGTTGTGAAATCAAAACATGCATCTGACCATTTGGTCCATCTTCGAAAGGTTTTTGAACGATGTCGATTGTATAAGCTTCGCATGAATCCTTTGAAATGTGTTTTTGGAGTTGCTTCAGGAAAATTTCTTGGATTTGTAGTCCATAGGAAGGGGATTGATGTTGATCCCGCAAAGATACAAGCTATATTGTCTATGCCTTCACCTGCTACTTTGAAAGAATTGAAAACTTTCATGGGAAAGGTCTCTTATATTAGGAGATTCATACCTGCACTTGCAGAGATTTCATATTCCTTACATCAACTCATGAAGAAAGGAGTCACATTTGAATGGGACCAAGTCCATGAGGATGCAATTCAAAGAATTAAGGGAATTCTCACTTCTTCTCACACCATGACTATGCCTGTGAAGGGAGTACCGATGATATTGTATCTTACTTCTACTAGCAGATCCATCGGAGCCTTACTTGCACAAGAAATAGATGGCCAAGAACGGCCGGTCTACTATTTGAGTCGTTCGCTTCAAGGAAGCGAGGTCAAATACCCAGCTTGCGAAAAGCATTGTCTCGCGCTGGTGTTTGCCACCCAAAAGTTGCGTCACTACTTTCTAGCGCACAAGGTCAACCTCGTTACCCGATCAGATCCTATCAAGTACTTATTGTCACGACCAGCGTTATCTGGGCGTGTAGCGAAGTGGTTGTTGCTTCTCGGAGAGTTTGATATTACAATACAGGCTCCTAAAGCTATCAAGTCACAAGCCTTAGCTGATCTCCTAGCTCATTTTCCGAATGAAAGTGAAGATGTGATCACAGAAAGTATACCAGCGGAATTCCATGAGGACTCACTCATGATTGAAACAGAAGGAGAATGGTCACTCCAGTTTGATGGTTCATCGGGAAGTCAAGGTTGGGGAGCAGGAGTTGTATTGACATCACCCAATGGCCAAGAAATACCTTTGGCATTTAAACTTGACTTTCATTGCACTAATAATGAAGCTGAATACGAGGCATTGTTACTTGGGATCGTCTTTGCTTTGGAAGCTGGAGCAAACCATCTGTGTATTCGTGGTGATTCAAATTTGATCATTAAGCAAACTAATGGTGAATATGCCCTCAAGGAGCCAGCACTTGCGCCTTATAGGGCTGCAGTGCAAGCTCTAATTGGGAAGTTTGGAGTCGTAAGGTATGAACATACCAAGCGATCTACAAATCGTTATGCAGATGCATTGGCAACACTAGCATCCAAAATTCCGATGCATGCTTCAGATGAAAGCCTAGATGTTAAAGTTATCAAGAAAACCATTCCTTGCACAGCCTTGCAATTGTTAGAAGAAGATGAGGAAACAGGAGATGACTGGCGCGTTGGTATCAAGGCCCAATTGGCGCAACCCAATGCGGCCTCCATAGTTACCTTGAAGAATTTTGTTCACATCAATGGCGCCTTATACTTCAAAGGACCTGAGGGCGTTCTATCGCGATGCATCTGTGCGAAACAGGCTCGCCTAAAATTGGACAAGTATCATAAGATCTGGTGTGGGGAAGAAGGACCTCCCTTGTATCGTCGCATTCAACGTGCAGGGTATTACTGGCCCACAATGGCTAAGGATGCATCTCAGGTGCAAACACATTGTCCCAAGTGCTCTGAGTTACCAGATGCAAAAGAATGTAATTTTGTCGCAAGTGCTGGAGATTGGTCGTCCGTACATCGATTACTTGAAGAATAATGTGCTACCAACTAATAATACGGATGCCAAATTAGTAAAAAGGAAGGCGCGCAAGTACCTAATGCATGAAGATGAATTGTATAGAGTTTCATTTATGGGAAAGCCTCTCAGATGCATTGCATCTCCTGAAACGGAACAAATATTAACTGAGGTACATGCTGGAGAATGTGGTGAACACCAAGGTGCGAGGAAGTTGTATTATCAATTACTTGACATGGGGTACTATTGGCCAACCATGGAATCAGACTGTTCCAATTTTGTTAAACGATGCGTTCCTTGCCAAGAACATGGAGATGCGATCCACGCTCCTGCGGTCGCACTTCATAGTCTAACAACACCATGGCCTTTTCATACTTGGGCATTTGATCTAATCGGTCCTATTCACCCGCCCTAAAGGATGTATTTGGATCCTAGCTGGAACCGAATGTTTTACTAAGTGGGTGGAAGCTATTCCTTTAAAGAAGGCGACGGGACCAACAGTTGCAAGCTTCATTAAGGAGAACATTATATGCAGATTCGGGATTCCGAAGCGCATTCTTTCAGATAATGGCACTCCTTCATCAATTCGCATGTTCGACAACTGTTGGAATCATATAGTATTGATCATGTGAAGTCGACCCCTTATTACCCTAAGGGCAACGGCCAAGCGGAAGCTACAAACAAGACTCTTTTGAAAGTTCTCAGTCGTATGGTACATGACAACCATAAAGAATGGCATGATAAGCTATCTTTAGCACTTTGGGCCTATAGGACTTCGAAGCGCGACCAACACAAGCAACACCTTTTTCGCTAGTGTATGGTGCCGAAGCAATTGTGCCCATAGAGGTTCTGATCCCTTCAGCACGACTGGCGATCAATGCTGAGCTTGAGCCAGATGCTTTACGCACAATAGATCTGGAAGCCTTAGATGAAAGACGAGATATAGCCAAAAACAACTTGATCAACTACCAACACAAGCTTGGTCTGGCCTATGACCGGTTGGTGAGGAAAAGGTCCTTTCAAGTGGGTGATGTTGTACTTCGTGCAGCCGAGCATGTGCGCCGAAGTATACCTGCGCCAAAGTTCACGCCAAAATGGGAAGGTCCCTTCATTATACATGAAGTCCATGATAGTGGGTATTGCAAGCTCCTCAATCCAAAGACTGATGCTATTACAGCTCCTATAAATTTTCAATATGTAAAGAAGTTTCATATGTAATAGCATGATCAGTGATGATGATAGCTTGAATAATATGAGCTTGCTTTCACATGATTATTTGATCAATCGGGTTGGTTATATGATTATATTTGTATGTTGCTGCTGCTTAGTAAGAGACTTGTCTCCTATGCGCGCGACATTTATTTATGTTACAACATGCAGCTTGTAATTGTTAAAATTTACTAAGCGCGTGGCATAATACATGCATATGAATTTTTTCCTAAGTATGTTATGTTAACCATCACATTTGATGGAATGGTCAAGTAGTGGGTAATACCCCCTTGACAATTCTTGTGAAATCAAGAAGTCTTTGCTCGCGAAAGAAATAATAATTTAAACGCAAAGTCATAACATATAATGTGCCGCTACATGAATCTTACATTCTGTAAAGCGCACGAGTTCATCGTACTATGATACGATACCAAGTGAAGGGAACAAAACTAAGAGAAAGTAGCATCATGTGAAATATTGTGCATGAAACATGAAACAAAACAAAGACAAAGTTCATGAAGTTACATAACTTAACGCAATCCTTGAAAAAAAAAGTATCATGACCAATGTAATAATCTATTCTGCTATAGAAGCAGTATCAAGACCCTCAAGAGAATTCTCCAATTCGAGTTGTGTCGCCTCAAGTTCAGCTTTGAGCCTCTCGTAACGTTGGATTAATGGTCGATGGTGCAATATCTTTTGCGCCTTGCTAGCAACACTCTCCAAGCTATCAATTTTAAACCCCAAGGCACGAGCACTATTAAAAGCTTGTACCAATAACTCCAAGTCTGAAGAAAATGAATTCCATGGTCTACCTAGCAGCATACAAGCCCGACCTAACATCACAACCATAGCATTTGTGACTTCAGAACCAGGACAAATTGATCCCGCCCAAAAATCCCCATCACGTGCATGCAACTCTTTAATGACTCCAAGTAAATAGGGGGACCAGGAATTCATAAAAGGAAACACTCTCCCCTGAAGTTATCATGTGCGGGTGTGTTTTCCCCTCCAACTTGTCTGGTATTTCATTACTTGGAAGAGCAAGAGTAGTATCCTGGTGTGCTAGGGGTTCAGAGGCATTATTACAAGGGACATCATCAATTCCCTCACCACAAATCTCCGCAGCTAATGCATCTGCATATGCATCAATGTCTTCCTCTTGTATGCTCTCATCCGCATGATCGCTTCTATCACTTCCAGAGCCGTCAGAAGCTTCCTCTTCACCAACCACGTCTTCATCATCTTCATCAGTCACTACACCATCACCCCTTGTTTGCAGTACTTTCCCAACACCATAACGATTAGGATAAGGGCAAATGTTTGGTGAAGAAGATTTTGATGAAACAAATATTTCGGAAGTGCCGATGTTCCTGTCACTAGAAACATCCCTATTCACCTCACTTTGGCTCGTGATATTGGATTGGCTTGTCCTCAGCTCATCCTAAAAAAAAAAAAAAAGAGGGTCAATGATATATCAAAAGCATATAAGGAATCAATGATACAGTCAGTCAGTGTTAGTACCTCATGAACACGTGAACGTTTGACGTGCCTGATGACCTTGATAGGAGACCGTGTTCTTTGATTCTGGACTTGATTGAAAGCCTTTTTGTTTGAAAGCTGAAAGTAAAACTCAAATTTGTGTATAGAAGGCTCAGGAAGTGCTACTTCAATCTCTGAATTAATATAATTTTTAAACTCTTCCAGACAACGTGTCCAGTAAGTCATCCACCCATTGGAGATGACGCCAATACGATCACTAGATGGGAAGAAGATCTGTCTGAGGTTTGGATAAATACATTTCCAATTTTCTGGATGAAGTTCCTTACAACATTCATTGAAATCTCCAGTAATCTCAATACTACGAGGAACACCCTGATCAAATCCAAACTGACGAGCAACTCGATGGGGTAGATATGCCACAACACTACACTCAAGAAATTCTTCAGAAGAGTCACACCAGTCATGAAGTGAAGGGAGACTTCCAGGTGTGCACCAAATGATAAAACCCACCTCAGCAGTAGACAAATTGTCTCTGTTCTCTACCAAGTTAACCAAGTCTTCAGAACCTCGAGGATAAAATTCTGGGTACCATTCGTAACCAGCCACTTCCTTAGTATAAGGGCGGAAATTATATTCCTGAACATTATCTATCACATCAATTAGCAATCCCAAAGGCTTTCTGTTCACCCATGCCCAAGCTCGTGGTTCAACTATATCAGGTTTTTCAAGTGGTGGATCATAGTATTTCTTGTAACGCTCAGCAAAAAATAATTGCAAGAATGTCATATCTACATAACATACCACCATGTACCGTCCCTTGGATCGTATCGAGGACTCATGGTAAAGATCTAATCGTCGATACAAAGACCCCAAATAGAAGAGGCTCAACGCGAAACGCTCTCCACGTGAGATACGGATCGCTAAGTGGAAGAAGCGAGGACTAATACTGCCTTCAGGACCGCCAGGGAATACAAACAAGGAAAGCCACAATGATAGAAAGGCTATTAACTCCTCCCTAGGACAATAAAAAAAAAAAAAAGATGAGTTAAGCCATGATTGGAAAAAGAATAGTATATGCTAATGAAATGATACGAGGATACTTACTTGCTATTGTAGCCAGGCCCGTGGGTAAACTCACCTCCCTTCTCTTGCCCAAAGAAGTATTTAAGCCATGAGGAGAATGTAAGCTGTCTACGACTATCTACAGCTACTCCCATATGAGTCTCTAACAAGTCTATCAAGCTACTGTCCTCCTCAGAAATCTCAGCGGTAGTGATATCCGTTAGTCCTACATCGTGCAAGCCTAGTAGCATACATACATCCTCCAAAGTAGGAGTAACTTCACCCCAAGATGTGATAAAACTGTGTGTTTGAATACTCCATCGACAAAGGATGGCTCGCCACATATCTGTGTCAGCGGTGCGAGCAAAGCTTAACTTTGAGCTAATCCATATTGAATCATACACCCCCGCTTGTTGTAGGATGCTTCCATATCTCTTAATAATATGTCCTACCCAAGGACCCCATACTTGTACAAATTGTTTAGGACAATGAAATTGGCATTCCGAGAGAGGCAGCTCTTTCCTTTCATTTCTGAATCGCAATATGGAAGATGCATCTATGAGCGCTCTACTTCCTGCACGAGATTCTTGACTTATGAAGCGCAACTCACCATCCACAGGTTGACGTGGAAATAAGTCCCGTTTTCGTATGTCTACCCAAAAGAAGTCTTTTGAAATTGTTGCGTCAACCCATTCATCTTGTGGTGATGGAACTTGTGGCACACTACCATCTGATTGCGTTAATATTTCACTTCTCCTCGCATTATTCAGCTTGTTCTTCTTCATCCTTTTACTCACCTTCATTTCCAAAGAAAACAATGCAAGCGATGTAAAGAGTATTGGTGTGCCACCACTTCAAAAGTAGAGGAGAGAAAATGTGATAGGAGTGAGATCAAATATATCACCTGCATAATAAGAAGGTAAGATATGTTAGTTTCACAAACAAGAGGGGTTTCACTCATGCAGCATTTTATCATCATGAAGACATATACATTAAAAGTACACATATTCTTTGACAAGTATCAAGCTCACTTATGATGATTCTACAAGACAAGGCATTGAGGAAGCAAAAGATTACATACAATACATTTATTGATTCTATCTTTAAGATATTAGTCGAAGAAAGTCATTGTTATTTAAAAGAATAAGGAGCTTTATGATGTGTTTGGTGAGATATCAAGAAGTTATTCATGCATTAGAAGATGAAACAGGACAGCTCTAACACTCTCTCATATGAGCTTCGTTTGAGGCGATTCAAAATTCCTTGGAAAGAAGAGAGGAGATCTAAAACTTTATGTTTTGAGTTTTTATGGATTCGTAACACATCAATACAGTTTTCGTCATGAAACTACAAGTGCAGCGGTGACTTCAAAAATTGCAGATTTGAGGTAGTTCTGTAAATTGCGCACATCTCTCTCATATGAACTCCGTTTGGGGTGATTCAAAATTCCTTGGAAAGAAGAGGAGATCTAAAACTTTCATGTTTTGAGTTTTTATGAATTCGCAACACATCAACATATTTTCATGAATTCACTACAAGTGTGCGGTGACTTCAAAATTGTGATTTGATATAGTTTTGTAAATTATGCACATCTCTCTCATATGAACTCCGTTTGGGGTAATTCAAAATTCCTTGGAAAGATAAGAGGGAGATCTAAAACTTTCGTGTTTCGAGTTTTGGTGGATTCAAAACGAATCGATACAGTTTTTATTATGAAGTTGCTGCATGACACAAAAATCCTTGATTTTCCAGATTTGACAGAGTTCACGAAAATGTGGATATCTCTCTCATAAGAACTCCTATTGAGATGATTTAAAATGATATAGAAAGCTAAGGGAAAGATCTACAACTTTTATGTTTCAGATTTTGAGATATTACAAATGTATCAATGTCATATTTTGTCATGATTCTTCTGCATTAAACCAAGACTTCTTTAGTTGGTTGGCTGCGGTATTTACATATCCACTGTCCAGGTTTTTTATGCAAGTCGTTCTTGGACAATGAACGACTAAGGTAAATTCATGGCTGATGCTCTTCAAGTCTAAGTACTCACTGTATACAACCGCTCCCACCTTCAGATATGGTGGTTCCTTTGAGAGAAGTTCATGTATCCTGCAATTATTTGCTCAACTCTCTGTAACTATGTATCCAAACAAACCAAGGACAATAGTAATAATAATACAGCAACCAAAACCATGAATGGCACGTTTATAAAAATGAAGCTGCTTATTCTAAAGCATTCATAGAAAATATCCAAGACCATGTGCAGATCTTGTTTTACCTAAAAGTTTAGCCTGAACCGAATCTCCCTCTAGCAGATTCAAGAACCAAGCTCAAGTCAGCTACTAAGGCAAGACACTTTAGTAGAAGGTCCTGCTTTCACTGTTGTAAGAAATCTGCAAAAAATAGAATCGGGTAGGAGTCTAAAAAAAAAAATTGTGAAACTCAATAAAGGAAACATAGATGTTGATACCTTTGTAGTATGTTTGCTCGTATCCTTCAACCGCAACATAGAGGATTTGATAACTTTTCCTTTGTCATTGAGTTAATATAATTTATAGGCCAAGAGTAAGAAATCCCAACCAATTAGAAGTTTAATATGTCAATGGACAAAGCTCTTCAATGGCTGACTCCGGCTAGTTGGAGCTTGAAGCAACCAATCTACGAGTATAATCGCCATGGATTGAGCTATGAACATCAAAATACAAAGCTTCAGAGGAGGGATTTCTTCAATCTTTTTCTGCCTTAGATAACAAAGCTTCAGAGGAATTTGTTTCTGTCTCGTAGAGCTACAACATGAAAGGAAAATGAAGAGAGAAAATGAGAAGAGGAAGAAGATAGGTCGTTCCTGTTTGCAAGGTCTGCAAGAAGTCCTATGTGCTGGAATAAAAGAAACACACCCCATATCATGACCCAAAATAAGCAGATTTTGTCCTTGTTAATATTGGAATAAAACAAACATGATCCTTAACCGTTTTGTACCATGACAATAAGACAGTGACACCTGTCCTCGAATGGTACAATTCAAAAAAAAGTAGTGGAGAAAATCCTGGTATATTGTTAGAAAGTGTCGATGGCAGTTTCGTAATTTTAGGGAGTTTTGGATTTTTACCGAGCAAGACCATATTCTGAAGTGAAACGGTCCAACGAGCAGAACTCACATGCTATGCTTGTGACCCAAGCCGGTTTTCGGTCAAATTTCTTCGTTTAGGCCCTCAAAACCGCGTTTTTACTATTTTTAGTAACTTTTCTTTATGTCATATCTTTTCATAGGATAATCTTTTTTATATGCCGTCTATGGCATTAATCTCGTCCATTCATTTATTTTCGCCCTAGGTATTATTTAGATAGGTTTCCTTTTTTGGTAAAAAAAGCATATTATATATTCTAGGGTTTTACAGGAAGGTTCTATAATCTTCTCCAACAAACATCAATGGTGGAAGTTATAATTGACATATTATGGGACTATATTTTATGGAAGATCAACGTTAAACATCATTTTTGGAAGAAGCCAGAAGTGCTCCGATACCCTACTTTATAAGAATGACATATATTGCTCTTCACTTCGATACGGTTGAGACAAGTACGAATGATGATATGGTAGAGGGCTTCATAAGACCCAACTCAAGCAAAGTCTTTATTAGAAGAGCAAGAAGATTCAAAAATTCGATACAAGCTCAATCAGGCTCAATTTATGATAGTATAAACTATTCGTGCAAAGTAAGTGAAGAAGATTCATGTCACAAGCATACCATATTGTTTTGGGAGTAAAGGAACAAGATCACTCAAACGAATGAAAACAATGCGGTGAATAACAAGGTGTGAAAGCCATGGCCATGGACAGATGGTCTTAAGCTTCTATCAAGATTCTACTCCTATAGGGTGCAACAGAGTTCTCAAGTGGAAGGCTTAAATCTAGAATTAAACAATCTCAAATGCAAACAATTACTGGAAAGTTGGTCCAAAAACGACAAAGAGCCTTTATTGCAAGCTGCAGCTTGTCGAGTATCTCAGGCTTTGTTCCTAAAGAAGGAGATTTATTTGACGATGTTGCACCAGATTCCTACGTTGCAAGCCATTAAGAAATTAACACACCAAGCAGCAGTGCAGCTAAGTTATAGCGCACATGCGCTGGATGAGACTTTTGTCATTTGAAAGGGCTTGATTAATGCCCAAATCCTTTCGACATGGCTCGAAAGACTTTGGTCAGGGGGCAAAATGTAGATGTACAAATTTGATTACAAAGGCCTTGAGCTTAATTTTTATTTGGATTTAACTCTTTAGGCTGATGTAACAAGGCTTAAAGAGTTAGGCTCAATTCAATTGGGATGATCATGGGAGAATTGGCATGGTAGGCTTGGAGTAGGGTCCGTTGGAATTGGCCTGCCCAATTCCAACCTTTCTCAAATTGGCTCACACACATTACAATGAAGGCCTTATGGGCCTGGGTCCATAAGGCAGCCCACATCCATATCCATAATGAGAGGGACTCATCCTAGCCGTCGGTCGTCTGTCTCATCTGACGGACGACATCGACAGCTAGATTCTCTATAAATACCTTAGTCCTTACCTCATTTAGACAAGGTGAAATCTTGGACGAATGCCGTCGTGCTGCCGGATTTCCGTCCTGGTGAATCAAACACTTGATTTACTCAAGAACATACACGAATCCATAGTACTCAGTGAGGTTGATGCTATTTAGCTCCCTCACTTGTCACACGTGTGTTAGAGCCTATTTAGATTGCCTACTCCTCCTCCCTACACGATAATCTCTTGATCATCCTATCACGTGTTGTTTCCCTAGGTCACGCGTAGCACGATAGTCACGCGACACGCACGTGTTCGTTGCATCCGGATTCATACCCACACGATGGTTATATTAAAAATCATAAATTATGACTTACTATGTATTGGTTAGTGAATGTATTTTATTGGTGGATAATTGATTTTATAGAGAACTATAGATTAAAAGTATGATGAATTTATAAAGTATTTTGTTATGATTTATAATATCAACTTTGTAAGATAATATAAATATTTAAAAATCTACACAAATGTAAAAAAACTAAAACAAAAAAAATTTTTAGCTAGAATTTTGATTTAAACCGTAATCTAAACCGAACCAAACCTTTATTTAATGGTTTAAAAATTTATAATCCGAACCAAACCGTTACTTAATGGTTTGGCTTGGGATGGAAAAAAAAAAAACCAAACTGTAAATTAGGGTTTGGTTTGGTTTTAGAAAAAACCGAACCAACCCGATCCGTGCCCACCCTTAGCTATCAATACAATCACAAGCAATAATTGAAATTGGAAGTGATACTCACTCGGTCATGGTACGTCGGTCTCTTAGTAGTAATAATTGGGTGGTATGGATTCGTCGGTCTCGAGATCACCTACCAAAGAAGAATATCCTAATGAGTACTCCATCACTTAACTAATCCAAACTATCTATCAAAACTAAGCAAAATCGTGATTCTCGCTATTTGCGGAAGTTCCAACTTAAAACGGCCATAACTTGGTCATTTTAACTAGGAATTTTGCAAATTTTGTATCGATTTCTATCTACTTCAAAAAATCTATCAATTTCTAATATTATTTCCAAGTTTTGAAAACATTTAGGTCACGTAACAGAGGGATCAGATCTGATCAGTAGCCTTTTCAAATCAAAATTTCAATTTTTTTAAAAGGTTCAGCTTAGTATTCATTTCAATGAAAAGTGAATAGTTTCAGTTTCAATTTGGAACCTTAAACCAAACTATTTTACATATTTAAAAAAATAAAAAAAAAACTCAAACATATTTTTTTTTCTTTTAATTATTTTATTAAAAATTGATATATATTCTTCGTGAGAATAGAATTGGATTGGTAATATCATGTTTTGATTATTATGGTGTATCTGCAAATAAGTTAATTTATGGGTTTAAAAATCTAGCGTTCTAAACATTTTTTTTTTCTTTATCTTACATATTGGTTCACTTTTATACCTAATTGCTTATTGGTTTATGTAATTAAGAATGCATTGATTAGAAGCACTAAAAATTGATATATGCGCCTAATATTGGGATAGCATATTTAAATTTTATCAAGTATAGTATATCATTGTTGAAATAATCCAGACACTGATTATAAGTAATTAAAATCAATCAAAGTCAATTTATGGCTCAAACTATTAGATTTTTTAAAAATTCCATTTATGCCCAATTTGGAACTCCAGTTTTGAATATTCAAAAATATCAAATATGGTAAAATAGAATTTAGAAATATTTTTAGATAAAAAACTTTACAAGCAAAATCAATAAAATAAACTCGTCAAATTAATACATGTGTGTAAAAGTAAATCATATTTATGATCGTGCCACATGGCATGACTTAGTAAAGATGGAATTTTATACCTCCCCTATCCTTAAAGATTCATATGGCTATCCTTCACCTCAATACCTTTTCTCTCTCTCTCTTATCTTCTCATTTCCTTTAGTTTTTCTTCATTAAAACCTCTCTAAGACCCATATAAGATAAAACGTCTATATAACCTATCTTTTAAGCACATTTAGTCTATGTTTAAGTTAATATAATGTAAAATTAAGTTATGACTGATGTTTCTTCTCTTTTTTCTTTCCCTAGGAATGAAGGAAATAAACATCCAAGGAGCTTAAGAGTTGCAAGATTCGTAATACAAAAAGCTAAGGTAAGAAAAGTATACTAAACTTGAATTCTATCTTATATTATCACTTAATAAGCTCTTTTAGTGATTATATTGTTCTTAGGTGATAGTTTAATGCTAGGAAAGAGGAAACGAGGAGGAGAAGCTACTCGGAGTTCATCTAAACTTGTTTTAAGGTAAGTCCTCTAATTTTAAAAGTGTTTTTGAGAGTTTTATGCCAATTTAAGTACAAAAATTCACTTGGTTACATAGGAATATGTTTGAAATAGTTAAACTTTTGGTATTAAAAGAGTTTGGAAGACCTCATTTGGGTTTCTAGTTGGAACAAGAGGTAGAGGTGCAAGACTAAGCACAATAAGCTACTAAACTTGATAATATAACTGAATTTTGACATGGTTATGGTTGTTTGTTGTATAAGTGACATGTAGGACTTGGAGGAGAGCAAGTGGAATATTCAATTTCCCTCTCTATATAGTTTATTAACATATCAATTTCTCTCACTAAAGGAAATCTTCAAATTTTGAGACAAAACTAAAGTGAACAAAGCAAGATAGATTTGAAAAGTAGTAATCTTTCATCTGAAAACACGAAAGAAATGTCTAATATGGGTTTATCAATTTGGCATCTTATGAACTTTGAACTACTAACTATCACCAATGTTTTCTGAACTCAAACCACACGTATTACAACACCTTACCACCATTTGCCACCAGTATCTAGAGATGAACTAGCCACACACCTTTAGTAGGATCATAAAAGAGTTGAGTCAAGATTGCATAGTAGGGATCTTGAACTCGACTTGAAATTTTAAAGTTTGAACTCTATTCAAGCTTGACCAATCTTAAAATTTTCAGCTTAAGTTCGACTTGAAGTAATACCACATAAGCTTAGGCTTGACTTGGTTAAGTTCATTTGATCTTAATTTATTGAAAAATATATTTACATCTAATTTAAATAATATTAATACATAAACTTGATTTAACTTGGATTGATATTTATACTTGACTAAGCTCAACTATTCTTAAATCAAATTTGAGTAAACACCGATCAAATTTGAGTAGTTTGTGAACCGATTTAGTTCATTTGTATCCCTAGGTTGGAGAATTGAACCCCATCAAATGTCAAAACCGAAGGCATCGATGTATGACGCGCAAACAACGACTTCTTGGGACCTAGAGCTGATACTCCATCCCCACATTGATCGCGTGATTTCATCTTCTTTTTTTTTATTAATTGTATTTTAATTGCTTTTTTCCAGTTATTAAACAATTAATTGTTTCAATTAAGTTATCAATAAATTTTAAGAATTAATATATATATGTGTGTAAATATAGAAAAGCTAAACATATAAAACATATATGTATATTGTCACGCCCTGTTTAGAATTAACGCATATCTGATTTCGTTACGTATAATGCTAAAGCATTATATGCAAAGGCAAACATAAAAGATTAGTTTATCTAATTCGTTTGCTAACAAATTTTATATTTAAAAATTATTTATTTAGTTTTTGAAAACATTGAATGATGCAATGGAAATGTAATTTATATAAAATATTTTATAAAAAGGCTACTCTCGTGAAAAAGGTAATAATAAAGACAATATATGATAGCATCAGTTTCAAAAGTCTCCTTATAATCCATGGAAGATAGCAACCATAAAGATATCTAAAAAGTGTCAAAACTCAATACAAGATTAAAGCTTATAGAACGGTGTAAAAGATAACAAAAAAAAATTTGAAATAAGTAGTGTCTAAAATAAAAATAAACCTTGCTCCTAATCGCTGAGCTCATCAAGAAGCTTCTTAAAGTTAGTCTCATATCCCAAATCATCATAATACTTGCTATCAGAACCATCTGTACCTGAAAAGTAACAAAAGTGAGTTGAAACCTAGTACAAAGCAATGCAAACATATGCTATATGGCACATGCACCTAAACTACACGCCATACAACAACGAACAATTTATAGTTATTATTTAAGGTGATTCAAACAACATGAGAGTACTCACATTTTGAACAACAAGCCATGAGAATCTGGGGTTCCTAAGTAACAACAACTACTCAGGGGGTTAACTAAGGTAGGTCGAATATAGGGTTTACAGCCATTAAGCATCTCCATTAATTTTAGTCCATATTGATATGCAGCTCAATCGGCACCTATAGTCGTGAACTATATATATATTATTTCTCACCAAACATAAATGGACGTTATCCTAGTATCGTTTGCCTTATTAGCTATCCACCAAGCTACAAACGATATATCAATAATAAGAATAAGTGTGGCCTAAGTTCCTAACTATCGTATTGGCATTATCTAGCAGGATTGTTGCTCCTTAGCCCGGACTAAACGACACAAGCACAAACGATATACTCAATTATTAGGTCATCTTTAAAATTAGTCCATCTGAGAATGTCTATCTTAAGCAAACAACACGCGTGTCATTGTATACCTAATATCGTATTAGTAGATGATAAAAGATCACACAAAAGACAATAGATTGATTAAATATTTGTTTAAGCAAGATTAATTGTGTAAGAATAAAGTACAACAAACAAATGATTTAAGTCATATTGATTAATCATTTAATGCAAGGTTTTCTATAGTATAAGACATTTAGGTTATATTTGATTTGAATCTATCAAGGGTAGTTAGGCTTAGGTGAATTGGACTAAACCCATTAAATTTAAGAATTGAATTTGTTATTTGGATGTATTAGGCCTTTAGGGCTCCTAAGTTAAGTCCAATAAGAAACTATCTAAATGTTTCACTTTTTAGGGTAATGGCCTTAGGGTTTGGGAGTTGAGCCATTAAAAAAAATAGCTATTACATTGGATGGAATGAGGTTTTATTTTAAAATTAGGTCCAATTAAAATAATATTGATTATTAGACCTAAGAATTGTGTTCAAATTCAATTGAAATTAAATTAGACCCTAATTTAACTATTAGGCCTTAAAATTGTAAGGCCCATTAATGATATTTTAAAGTTTTTAAGCTCATGGAAGGAGTTTGAATCCAATTAGGTATTTCTATACTTAGAATTAATGATGGACTTAAATATTTTAGAATTAGGTCCACTTGAAATAGGTAAATAGTATTGAACCTATATTATGGCATTTAAGCCAACAAAGTACAAAATTAGATATAGGCTATATTTGTAGTTTTAGGTCCTAAATGGCTAGGAATACTTGATAGAATATAAGTTAAACCCATTTGATTTAAATAGGTTTAGTCGGCACGAAACTATATTATTGGGCTCGTGGTCATATTTCTAAGAAAATTTTAATTTATAGTCTACTTATAGTTATATAGTTAATTTGAACCCGTTTCAAATTTTATATTCTACTAAGCTGAAATATTTATAAAAGCTCATTCGAATACTAAATACCTATTTATTAAATTTTCTATCCTATAAACCTATTATATCATGTCAAATACATGTCAAATAATTCCAATCATGTCAACATATTTGTAAATAGCGATACTTACATAATCATAAAGCTAATAGAATAAATGATAAAATTTTTCACTGTTTCGAAACATTTCCCGTTTCATGTTTTTATTATTATCACATAGTGACAACATCTGACCTCATTCACATGGTATGACACATTTATTCCACACATTGATATTGAAAATATGCTCATATGTTATAATTTCCTCAATAATCAAGTTTAATAATTTCAATATGTATGGTTCACATTATTTGTATTAAACAATATCATACATCCATTGATTTAATTAAAAAAAAAAATCAAATGTGAGTTGTTGTTCTGTATGTTTTTATCTGTTCACTTCATGTTGTTCCTTTTATTATTATTTATTTATTTTTATAATTTCCATATTGAACTTCCGCATGATAGGAATTTATTTCCTATGTACAAAAAAATGTTGACGTGACATTACATATACACATATTATGAACGATAGTCTCACATTCATAAACTAATTAAAATATTCGTAAATTCGACATCTACGTACGACACGATTTTTATTTATCATGCTTAAATAATTATTTTACTTAGATTATAATTTGCTAATAATTGAGATTATATTTATTTATTTTAAATAAATTACGCCTCCTAATATAACTCAGATATACATTATTAGATGGTCATCAATGACAGTGGGGTATGCTTGTATTTTCCTATGTTGCATGATTTCTATAAGATGGTGATATTCAAATATGAAACTTCTACTAAGATTTAGTATCCTAAAACAAAGGGAATAAATATCAATTTTAATATTCGTTGGTATTTATGCTTTCCAATTTCTTTCAATTAATTATTAAATAATTCGATTTTGCCAATATATGATCACAAATTCCGATTAACAAGTTGAATATATATATATATATATATATTCATTAAACCAATTCAATATATAGTCCCACACACATGTATTCGGTGTTAAGCAAATATTTTCAATTTAATTTAATCAAGAACAAAACTCACATGTATTTAATTCCCGTAGAAACCATTCCGTTTCCAAAGCCTGAAGTCGAACTAAAATTTTTTGCAAGTCATTGGTTTGTAAAAAAAAAAAAAAAATTATATATATATATATATTATGTATTCCTTCTTAAGAATGTACGTATATTCGTATCTATCATACCAGCCATTAATTTATTATCAGGTTTATGTTCATTAGCATGCAATTTAATCGAAATAACCAGTAGTAGTTAAAACACATAAAATCTTTTTCTATCCCATTCCTAGGAGATTGATGAAGCTTCTTTGACTCTAATTCAATCTCTTTTGAATCACCCAATTTCAAAATAAAAATAGAGATCAATAGGGTTTTTTATGGTTTAAAGAATAGATAGAGGGGATAATACCTAATAGGGTTTTGATGGTTGAAGGAGGTTGGTGATATTTTATGTCACGTTTAGTATGCAGGAATGATTTAGAATGAAATAAAATGAGTTTGAAATGAAAAATCTATTTCTATGTTTGTAAGATTACATGGAATGGAATAACTAAAAAATGTAATTATCAGGAATGTCCTTAACAATAAATGCAACATATGAATACATGATAGGATAAAAAAGTAATTACGCTATACATAACTAATAAGAGTGTAATGAAATCGCGATTCCCCCTTCTCAAAGGCGGAATCAAATTCCTCTTCAAAGCCGGAATTGTCGATTCCAAGGAATGGTGATTTCGGCTTCTAAAAACACTTTCAAGCATTGGGAAATTGAATGGAAGTTGGAATCACGATTCCATTGCAGTCTATTCTTGCATACCAAATGTACCATTATGATTTATTTTGAGAAAAATGTTTAAAGAAATTTTCTGTTAGTTTTAGATGGATTTATATGTATAGGGTCATGAGAGTTTTAAGCCAAGGTGAAAGATGACATGGAAGTAGTCCAATGGATATCAAAATAGATTTTTAAAGATTATGTGATAATATTGTGGGTAGTTCTTATGTTAACAATCTGTTGAAAATAAGAACAGATGAGGATGTTTAGTTGTAGGTTGATAGAAGAATATTTGGTAATGAATATGATTTAATCTCTACTTTTATTTGAAATTAGTTACCGTTTTAATTAAACTAATTTATTTAGCTAAACTAGTTTATCAAGACTAATTATTTTCTTTTGGCCAGTTACAACGAGAAAAGAGAGATTCGAACCCGAGACTTCTCATATGAGAAACCAGAGAAGATACCACTAGGTTATAAGACCATTAGCACCTAGATTGTTTAATTAATTTATCTAAATTCAATTACAAATCTTTGTTTTAATTTAAGTTCAAAATTACTCATATTTTCACTAATTAATTAACATTTTCTAAATTAGGTGATAAAAATTTGGGATATTTCATATATTATAGATGGTTATTGACTTGTATTTTATTTAAGATAGAGATAACATAGGTTAATTGATCATTGGAGTAATTAGACATAGCTATGGGCCAAGTCAAACCGTCGATCTGGCCCGATTATACGAGTCATGACCTTGTGGTGACCCAACGGTTAGCCGAGTCATGAGGAGGTCATTTGTCATGACTTGCCAAACCCAGTGGGTCAAACCGCCAAATTATAAATAAATAAATAAATAAAAAACTCAAGCACTCCAATCGAATATTGAAGACTGGTGTTAGTTTTAAAAAAAATGAAAAACAACAACTAGTAGAACTTTGGCTGGTTTAGAATTAAAAAAACAAACAAACAAACAAAAAGTAACAAAATTATTGTAACACCCTAAGAAATTTAATTCGATTAATTAAATCAATTAAGGTGTTACTGCTACGTATAATACTCTAAAGTATTACACGCTCAGACTTTCCTTTAAAAGATTTTGTTTATGTTGAACATTGCTACTAAATCATAGGTTATGAAATCGTTTAGTTATATTTTCAAATAACTAAATTTAGCAATGGAAAATCTATTTTAAAACAATTTCTAAATAAAAACATTTCAAAACTTTCACTCACTCAAGTTGAAGAACTTTCACTTAAACAAAGCTTTACAAAAGCTTAATTACAAAACATGAGCACCAACAAGCTCCTTTTAAGAAATATTACAACTTAAAATATAAATGCAACTCTTAACTTGAATAAAAATAAAAACAAATAATATCTACGGCCCTAACTCGCATCAACCATCGCCCAAAACCCAAGCCAAGCATCAACACATCAATCATCATCAACAACAACTCCATCATCTACAACATCATCATCTTCATGATCATCAAATCATCAACCTCCTCATCATCTCATCATCATCATCAACATTATCATCATCAACATTATCATCATCAACAATAACAACAATAATCATCACCAAAATTATCACCATCATCAAATCAAGACCTAGAAAAAGAACAACAAGAACAACGATGAGCCGAAGCTCAGTACATAGCAACACAATCACACACGGAATGACACATGGGCCTAGCTAAATGCAATGCAACATCAACAGGTTATTATATAATCTTTATTTAGTCAAACAACATAGGAGTATTTAAACTCCGGAACAACAAAGAATCTTGGGGTCCTGAGTAATGATCTCAACGCTCAGGAGGTTAATATAAGCAGCTCGGATACTTGTATCTCTTAGATGATATATTCATAAACAAGAAATGGTCTCATCTATGGTTCTCAGTCGTTTCTCATCTTCACTTAACTTAATCCATAATATCATTTAGCTCAAATGTTCCTATAAACATTGAACTAAATCATATTATTTCATCTTAAGAGCAAGCAAACATTATACCGGTACTAATAACCCCATCGACTACCCGCCATACCATTTATGAAAGTCATTGCACCATGATAGAGGTGGCCTAAGCGACTAAACTACTATGCCTCTAATCTAAGCAAGATGCCGCTCCCCGGACCAGATACTGATCTTCCACTCCGGGGCAAGAATCGAATTTCAACGGCAGAAAACACAACCAAAACTCATCAATTAATTAAGCAGTCTTTAAGTTCTTAATCCATTTTAGATGCCTATCCTAGCATCCAACATGCAAGTTACTGCGTACGTCTCATATGAAATCCAAACAGGGTCTCGGAAGTTAAGACAGAAGCCATCTCAAAGAATATACCAAATATCCATTTCTGTTCAAGAATTAAATTCATATAAAAACTTAAACCAATAAGCCAATTATATAACAAACTCATACAAGAACTTATATCAATTATTCATTCATCTTAAACTTCTTTTGTTAATACCCTATTTGATCAGACATTAATTTAGAGCCCCACTATGGCTGCAAAGTTCGCCCCACCAAAATATGGACAATTCTCCTTTGTTTGTCAAAGTATTTCTTTTCACTTTGTTTATAGTGTTTTATCAACAAAAGCATAATGGAGGCATTCATACACAAAACATCTATTTCTTAAGCAAACACATCTTTGAAACAACATATTCACCATGTTAATCTAAGGTTATCCTATCTCATTAACTTAAACCAATTATTAACTATTAACTTCTTTTAACTAAATTCTAGCCAAATTGATTAGAATTAGTCATTTAATTTATTTACTTAATCAAGTTGATTAAACTTAAACAATCTAACCTGTTTTCGCTTAGTGAAGTTTATTTTAAGTCATGTTGTACTTAGATTAATTATTAATTCATTATACATCTAGGATCTATGTCAACTTGAGCTTACATTAAATTAAACTTAGCCAAATTAATTAACCTTAATCATTTAATTAAAAAACTAAGTCAAATATGGTTAAACTAACTCAATCTGATTCATTTTAACTCATTCAAATCTATTTAATAAAGTTGAACTTAAGTTTGTTAGCTGAGTTCATTTTATAACTAACATCTATATTTAATTCAATTATTTATTAAATCTATAAATGCACTTCATTCATGATTAATTACATCAATTAACTCACACAACACATCAAATATCACTTATCTATCTCATTTTAACTTAAAAAGATTCATTTACACTTAACAACAAACATTTAGAAAGAAAATACAAGTTCTGAATTTGTTTAAGAAAACACAATAGTTGAAAAGGACTAAAATTAAAGCATCGATACTTTTCAAATTTTTAAAAACTCAAAACATGAAAGTTGTATATCACTTTTTAAGCTTTCCAACACAACTTGACTCACCTCAATTGGAAATCGGATGAAAAAGCTATGATTAAATTACGAAAACATATCAAAGCTGTAAGGGATCTAATCCCACCCATGATCACGCTCATGATTTGGAAAAATCACGTGATTAGAGTGTTTCACACCCCCTATATCGCCTGTGATTTGCCCCCTGACAACTCTGACAAATTTTCTTTGTTTCTACAACTTCATTTTATCAAGTTTTTACACATTCTTCTTCAATCAAAACCTCATAAAAGCTATATACAACTCATATCAAGTCTAAACAACACTTCTACACTCACTAACAACACCAAACATAACCAAACTACTTCAATAAATTCCATCCCCACTATTCATCATATTCTTCCTTAAACCAAACCCCCAATAAACATTATATCAATAAATACATATGTAAACAACACTCTCAATCTAATTCAACATTAATTCATCAATTACAAATGTAAATAACATGTAAACAAATATGAATTAAACTAGAAACTTATCTTCTTAAGAACACTTGAGCTCTTGTTCTACACATCTAGCTTGATTTCCTTCTCCAATCTTATTTTCTAACTTTGATTTCTCTTTTTACTTCTTAAATTCAAGATTTATAGAGAAGAGTTTGAGAGATTGAAGAGAGAAAAGGAGAGAAAGAAAGAGAGAGAGAGAGAGAGAGAAACAAATTTGAAGGAAAAATGGGAAAAAATAAAGAGGTAAGGAAGGAAAAACATAAAGGAAAAATAAGGTTAAAATTAGGATATTTTAAAATAAAGGTATCGGATTTAGAACTTTCATATCAATATATTTAGTTCTAGAAATATTTAAGAAATGATTTTAGAATCATTAGGTTAGAAATTAAGAACTTATAATAAGAACTTAATTTAGAAATTTATTTTAGATAAAAAGATATTTAATTTGAGTTCGAGTTTAAGAACTGATAGTTGTATAGAAAGCAAATGAACTCAAATTTTATAAGGATTTAAGAATTGGGATTTAAGTTAAAGTTTAAGGGTTTAGGAATCCTCTAAACATTTTAATAACATGTCTAGGGGTTTAGGAATTGAAATCTCAAATTTCAACTTAATTAATTACCAATATATTTATATCAGCTTTTCTAATTATATTCTATGATTCATTTGACTTATTTAAATCTATATAAACCCAATTTCTAATCTAAATGAAGGTTTGGGGTATTTTAATTATGGATGCTCCTAAAGGAAAAAAAGCGAAACAAACAAAAGTAGCTGAACTTTTTAGAAAAGATGGTCTCAGTGTATAGCAAAAAAAATTCTCTCTCCATATATGTTATATGACAATGTAATAGTTGGTTTTTACTTTATGAATTTATTCCCCTTCAACTGCATGTATAGCCAAAAAGGAATACTGAAAACTTCATCTATTTAAGTAACATGCAAGGGAACATTATATGAATTGAAATTGTCTAGGAAACGCAAAGAGGATAGATAATGGAAAATTAGAAAGGAAAAAAAAATTTCTCATGAGTCAAAGGGCCATGAATCGACCCTTAACCTGCAAGTTTGAACTAGCTTAACACGACCTCGATGGCCATGAGTTGGTTCCGATTAAAGGTCGAACTGACCCGTGGACCAGCGATTCAAGGCCAATTTTAGGCCCTTTTGAATTGGCGCCTAAGTAGAAGAGTGATTGTCTATGAAAGCAAATGGATGGAGTGGATAGAAGTCTGGAAAGGGTGCAAGAAAAGCTCATTAAGGTACCAAATTGATAAATTTCAAAGTTCAGATATTTAATTACTTTTTTGGTCAAATTTTAAGTATCATTTAGGATATTTACCTTAAGAAAAATTACAAGTTCCTTTATTGGATACGAAGCAAAAGATAGGAGAGTGAAACCCAGTAGTATAATTTTTTTTATTTTAAGGTACCACAAAATCCCTTATATCTTTAAAATATGTATTTGATTAAGGGGTAAAGTTTCCATTTTATTAATTTTCTTTATAATACTCTCTAAATTGGGGAGAAATGATTTTGGTGTGCCTATGGGAAATTTTTCTTGCCTTAATTCTTTTTTTTTTTTTTTTTGCCATCATTTCTTGCCCTAATTCATTCTCTTCCTTTTCATTTGTATTCCAAACAATGAAAAAATAAAAAATTTCCTTCAAATTCTTTTGTACCCCTTTCTTTCTATTGGTTCATTGATACACGACTTTTGGTTGTAATAACTAAATAAGATAAAAGAACTGGAAAACACATTACATGAAACACTAGATAGTATAATTTTCTTACATCATGTTCGGTATGTGTACCACCTAAAGAATATTCTTGCTTATAGATTTTATTTCTATCCAAAATATAAGGGTTAAAAAATCAAAATTTTGAGTGAAAAGTTTGTAGATCAAACATATTATAATTTTGTTTTCAACTAAGGTTGTGAATAAGCTGAGTTGAGCCAAACTTTTAAGGTTCACTTAAAAAACTAAGGAGTTCAAGTCAAGTTGGGCTTTTAATTAGCCTAAAAAGTATACACTTAAGCTTGAGCTTAAAGATTTGTGAGCCTTAATAAGTCATGCTCGACCTCAAACTCGTTTAGCTTTTGTTTATCATACTATTATATTATACTGATATATCAGTAATGTAATAATTGTATTAATATTAAATTAATATCAATCATTATATATAATAGAACATATATATTAAAAATTTTGTTCATGAACCTAGTTTAAGCCTTTAACAATTATGAACAAAATATGAGGTTTAACTCTTTAACTAGCTCTATTTTTATCTTTAGCTTCGCTCGTTTATAAAACAAGCTCAAGCCAAGCCGGGCTCAAGATTAGCCAAACTCGAATAGCTTGTATGCAGCTTAATTCATTTGCAATTTAGTTTCAATATTATAAAAAAAATGTATAATTATACATTGTAACGTTGGATTTGGTTGATCAAAATGAAACTTGTATTCTGCCTTTATTGTTGCGGAATAATAATTCCTTATTTAGTTTATAAAAGTTCATACTATAAAGAATGTCTAATATATATAATATATAAATAGATAAAAAAAATTATTTATTCCTTTCACTATAACATTAACCTAAAATAGATAAGAATTTTGGTTTTTGTTTGTAAACGGTACGGATTTTGAAAAAAAATCTGGAAATAAGATCGTCAAAGAAGAATATGTGGATCTGGGTTTGTGAAGGCACTGTCTTCTGAATTGGTAAGGAAGGCGTCGTCACTATCGACGCCTTTAGGCAAACACGGAAGGCGCCTTCACTGTAAGATAAAGCAAAAAAAAAAAAAAAAAAAAAATCCAGACAAACCCATTGCCATTTCCTTCTTCCTTCCACCCCCACTCGAAACCTCTCTTCCTCCTGCAAAAAACCCCCGACGACCTCCCCTTCAAACAACATTTATAGCATCAGATCAAGCTTTTGACCCCAAATTCGACTTTTTGGCATTAGGTAATGTGTGATTCCATAGTTATTTTTCAATAAGTGGCTCAATATTTGAAAATTTTCCTTGTTTTTAAGTTTTGAATGTGAAGTTGATTTCATGCCTATTTAGCATATTTTAGTAGATGTTGTGAAGATGGTAGACACTATAGAAGTAGTTTGTAAACCATTGGTGATGTTTGTGTAGTTGCATTATTAGATCTGTTTCGTTTCATTGAAAAATGTAGACATGGTGAAGGTGCTCGGTGAAACGCCTCAATCAATTAATCTTAGTCCATTAGACAAAATTATACATGTTTGTGTGTGCATTGTTAAAGATGTTTGTGTCATTGAAAAAAAGTAGACATTGTGATGGTACTCAATGGAATACATGAATGAAGTAAGCTTATTTGATCAGACAAAATCAGGAAATTTGGAGTATGCATCGTTGATGAATAAGTTATCAAAGATGTTTTTCCACAGTTTGAGTTGTGACAAATATCGGCTAACTTTCGTAGTCTATTGTCGCTAGGTTTGAGATGGCCAACTTTGTAAGATTCATCATCTATGCGAATGAGAATGTTGTGGATCAAAGTCATGGGCCACAATATGATAGGCCTCCAATTGGGAAGGTGAAGATTAGAACTGATATGAATTTTGAGTAATTTAAGAAACTGATTTGTGAGAGGATTGGTGTTGACCGAAATTATTATGAAATTGAGATAATACACAGATACGGTCATTATATGAGTTGTGAGATAACGTATATGTTAATGTCAATTGTGGATGACGATAGCCTTGAGGATTTGATTTCAGTGGGTATTGAGTTGGGGGCTAGCTTAATACAAGAGATATTTGTGAAAGCATGTGCCAGGTCAGCCTTGTCCAAAGGGTTGATGATGCTACTAATTACCCTTATAATATCAGTCATGGACAGGTGCATATGAACACTTTAAACCATGGGTCATATGTTATTGAATAGGAGACACAAATTTTGGCAAACTAGAATGTTCATCCTGGTATATCTGCTAGTGAACATTCACAAGACAAAGGGGTGATCCCATTATCACTATGCAGTATGAACAATATGATCCTATTCCAATAGATGAGTCATTGTCAGATTTTGAGAATATAGTTGAGGAAGAAGTTGCACCAGTGTTTAACTCTAGGGTCGAAAATGATGAGACAGATGATGATGGAGATTTCCTAGAAGACGAAGAAGGTCATGAAAAGGAGGATGAAGTGACTGGAGAGGTTCAAGCGTGCAATGTAGAATTGGCAATCCCCCAGTGCATAGTGCCTAATGAAGTAATGTCCAGTTATGGAGAGGTGAGGGATGCAATCCCTTATTTTAATGTGGGTAGCGGTGGGGATGGTTATGTGACGTTTAAAGATGATGTCAATGCGATGTGCAATAATCCTTGTGATGGGTAGGACCTAGCCAAGGGAATGATGTTCAACATAAATGATGATTTAATACAAGCAATCAAGGCTTTCCATATAAGAACACATTGCAATTTTCTGTGTTGATGAATCTAAGAAAGGCTTGTAGATTGTTCATTGCACAAAAAATGATCAGGGTTGTTCATGGAGGATAAGAGCTTGCAATAAAAAAAAAAAGAAGGTTTCTTTGTAATCACAAAGCTAGATAGCCTTCGTTCATATACCAACTCGATAATTTGGCAAGACCACTCATAGATTGACTCCAATCTATTGGCACGAGAATTTATCAGCTTTGTTCGAAAAAATCTTCATTGCAAAGTTTCGGAGCTGGAGTCGCATTGCTTAACTGTATATGGGTATATGGTATCACGCAGAAGAATATGGGAAGGTAAGAGACATGTAATTGCTATTGTATATGGTGACTGAGTGAGATCATATAATGAACTCCCAAAGCTTTTATATGCAATCAAAGCCACCAACCCAAGATCAATAGTTGAACGGGGTTAGACAAGATCGCCTTAACCCGATGAGGTGTATTTCAAATGGGTTTTCGGGACTTTTAGCTCTTGTGTGGAGGCTTTTAGGCACTGTAGGCCAGTTGTCTGTATAGATGGAACCTTTTATATGGAAAATATAAGCATATCCTCTTAGTGACTTGTGGTGTGGATGGAGACAATCATATTTTACCTCTTACCTTTTTCTTTACACCTTCTGAGTCTATAGCTGCGTAGTCATGGTTCAAAAGAAAACTAAAACATGGAGTAATAGGAGACTGAGGAGAAGATACCATAAGCCTTATATCAGATAGGGGAGCTGGCATCATAGGGGCAGTTAATGATGGATCAAATGGTTGGTAACCTCCTTTTGTAGCTCATCAATTTTACGTTCGACACGTTGCTAATAATTTCAACAAATTACATAAGAATCAGAGATGCAAGAACTTGGTAACATATGCCGCATTTCAGGAATAACCCTAAAAGTTCAAAAAGACTATGGAACTTGTAAAGAACATAGATGAAGAAGCAATTGAGTGGTTTAATAAAACCAACTCAAACGGTGATATGGTTTTGCATAAAGATGAATGGACTCTAGCATATGTGGATTTCACCATTTTGGGTACATGACAAGCAATATAGTAAAAACTTACAATTCTGTTCTGAAGGGTATGAATGGCTTACCTGTTGTTACACTAGTGAAGAAGATATTTTATAATTGTGTCATGTATTAGGAAGAAAGACTTGATGCTGCAACGAATGGAATAAAGGGAGGAGAGATTTTCACACCATATACCAAAAAGAAACTAGATTTGTAGGCTTTAAGGGCTAACATGCATTAAGTTACTAGTTTTAACAGAAGCACTAGACTGTTTGAAGTGTGAACTGGCACGCGACGAGAGAAAGGTCGAATGAAGCAGGGGGACATACCAACAAGGTAGACTTCTCGATACAAAGATACACTTGCAACAAATGGCAAATATACGGAATACCATGTTCACATGCAATGGCAGTGGCGCCATATACTAATGTTGACTGGACTTCTCTTGTGGGACCATGTTATAGATGGACTAACGAGGTCGAATGCTACCGTTCCCATTTTTTCCCACTTGAGGATAAACTTGATTGGCCTCTTCCAGATAACTTTCCATGTCTGGTCCCACACTCGGAGACGGTACGTCCAAAGGGTATGCTTAGGACCAAGTGGTATAAAATGGAAATGGACTACAGACACTCCCGACAAAGTAATGTGCAGTCTATATAAACAAGAAGGACACAATAGGAGGAGTTGTCAAGATAGGGGAAGACAGAGTGTGGATACATTTGATATATGTTCAATTGAATTGTGTGGTCATTAACTGATTTATATGCTTGTGTTGCCACATTTGATTTCACATATTGTCTTTGTCACGCCCCAAAGGGTACCCTAAATGCGATAGTCCACCGCACTCGATATCTAAACTCAAGTATGAAAACCTTAGTCACTCCATGAGTTTAAACACCGGGTGCAAGGCTCACGTTCAACATATAAGGAACCATACTTTGAACTGAAATAGCTTAAGGAGACATACATAGCAATAAGAATGTAAATCATAACAGTTATATCCGGATTTAATTTATTACATAATCAAAGGGGCATACCCTCGGCAAAATATTAAGAGTTCTTAAGTTCTCAAAAGTCTCTTACAACAACCATCATATATATCGATTATGGAGATTCAACTAAAAGTCTATGCCTATATCTAGGTCCCGACTTCTTCAAAAAGCTCCTTAAATTCCAAAAGCTGTACCTGAGGAAAGTGGCCTCTCGGAGATAGCCATAATATTCATACTGCAACAGGAAACTATAGGGGTAGAAGCTTACGAGCTTAGTGAGTTTCACTTCCAAAATTAAATGCTCAACAAGCAATAAATAACAAACAAGTTATATTAACAACCATATGAAATGCACAAACACGTAAGCATACAATATATAAGACCGTCCGTAAGTCTTATGCTGAATAGATTTGTGCCCTCCATTTGAGGTTAGGTGTTTCAGGCTCATACGACCATAGATTTCAATTTTTCTCATTTATATTGTGGTCAATACAGGTGCCCACCTACACACATTTTTAATTTTTCACATTTATATTATAGTTGATACAGATGCCCACCCACACACATTTTCAATTCTGGCCCCTACGCCAACATTCGAGTTTACAGGCCCCTAGTTGCCTAGCTATTATGCCTTCTTCCTACGAAGATATAATAACCTATGCAATGTGACTCAAATATGGTATGCATGGCCAATTTAATTATAAGATCATGGCATAATAATTTAACAATTTATGGGTGATCATAAATATTTTAGACACTTCAATTCTATACTAAATCATACAAATATTTACAACAAGTTCATTTTGATATTCTTATCACCAATTCACCCAAGTAGAACTCATATACACACAGTCAAACTTTTATCTTGCCTTAATTCTAATGCTACTAACATTACAAGCACAATCACAAGCATATAATTTAAAGATAGTGAACTCACTTTGTCATGGCGCGAAAATCCACTTAATCGTAATAGTCATCGAAAGGTCTAGTCCATCTCTCAAGTCTCCTAATCAAAAGAAATAACTCTAATGAGTATTTCAATGAAGTTTGAATGAACTTATAAATTCTATTCTAATAAGTTCGTCAAAATTCGTTTAAGAGGAAATTCCAACTTAAAACGGCCATAACTTGGTCATTTTAACTCGGAATTTCGCATATTATATACCAATTTCTACCTATTCGACAAGAGCTATCTATTTCTAGAGTTATTTCCAACAAACAAGATCATTTGGTCCATGAACAGTAGGGTACATAATACTATACGAATTTCCCATTCCACAATTCCACTCCTAATTTCAAACCAAGCATCATACTAAAGCTTTGATAGATACTTAGCTATCATTATATCTTGTAAGACTTTATTATATACATATATAACTCAATATCATGCATGATTCATGGGTGTTGGTAATTCTAATTTCTCATGTACTTAGATAATGTCAAATAGGATGTATAGTACATTATTTTCCTAACTTTGTTTCTACAAGTGCATCATGTATATATGCAATATCTACAAGCTATTGTCATGAAGGTTATGAGATGAACTATCCATATGTATATTCTTAATGATATAGCACCAAGAATTCTTTTTAAAAAACTTTTGCTTTGCAAAACTTTTGAAATTTACTAAACTTAAGAAAAATAGTTTTTTTTTCTTATAAAATCATACTTGCTTTTATGAAAACTCAACCTTGATAACCTATATAGCCATCACATTCATTATTTCAATAAAAGCCTTCATTTTGGGGTTAGAAAATAGATGTTTAAATAGGCGGTTTGCCTAATTACGAATTTTACAAAATGTTTAAGGAATGAAAACATTGTTTAATTTATTCTTTGAAACCATTCCTTGTTTTAGGATTATACTTTGATAAACCTCTCTCATCCTTGTCAAAATTTGGTCTTTATTACATATATTCCCTAGGACTTCCATTTTTCCATAAAAATCATTATTTTGGCATTTGGAAATAGGTGTTTAAATAGTAGCCATTTTCAAATCCGAATTTTGAAAGTTTCATTTGAGGTTGTTTTCTTTGTAAAACTCATTTAGCCGTTCAAAAACCATTTCCTAATCAAACCTACTCATTAAGGCTTCGATTTCTTTAATGAAAATCTTGTTTTGGAGTTGAAAAATGGGTGTTTATACTTCAAGCTTTCCTTATTACGAATTTAAAACTTATTATTGGGATTGAAACATAACTTTTGTAAACTTTTCCTTGTTTTGAAAAAATTCCTTAGTAGATCTAAGTTTTTCACGTCAAGATCACTCATTTATAATATCTATTCCCTAAGACCTTCATTTTCAATGTAAAATACATATTTTGAAGTTGAAAAATAGCTTTTCTAAATATGGTTCCCTTTTTATCCAAATTTTGAAAAATCATTTTTGTTAAAACTAAAGTAGATCTTGAGCTTTCTAGTATTTTCCTACTATCATCATGCTATTACAGGTTATTTATGAACATAAAACAAAAGCCTAATGCATTTATGAAATCAAATAACTAGATCTAGTTTACTATACTAGTCATACATGCATGAACATTATAATGATTTTGTGAATATGATTAGATGATGAATATATGCACAAATCATTAATAATAACAACGTAACTTGATAATAAAACAAGGTAATAGCAAAATAACTCAAATAACAAGATATATAACATTGTGATGGCTAGGATCTCATGTTCAAGTGTTTCCACATCCCTAGCTTAAAGCTCATAGGGATTTTTAAGTGGAATCACACATGAATAATCTTGCCATTACATGTTTTTAAGGTAATAAGGTATAGATCTATTACCTATTAGATATGTGGAGTAAGAAACTTGAAGGAAAAAAAATGTTGTGAGAGTGTATGTGTGTGTGGGGTGTCACGGTAAAGAGAGGAGGAGAGGGAGAGAAAACTTGTTTCAAAAGTTGATTTTTGTAAAGAAAGAAATAAAGTAAAATGAAGTTGGTATAAAGGGATATATATAGAGATATGGATTAGGGTTTACTTTAATTAAACAAAAGAAAAATAAAACAAATTAGAGGGAGGGAAAGAGGGAGAGGGGGCGCCAGTTTTGGAGTATGGGGGGAGAGAGAAAGAGAGATGTGTGTTGTGTAAGTTTTAAAATTAAATAAGTAATTTAAATAGTAAAAGTTGTATTGGAAAAGTAATTTATAAGGAAAATGATGAATTAGTAGGAATAGGTTATAAGGATGTAAGAAATAGGTTATGGGTAATTGTACTTGTGAACAGTATGAAAGAAATCAAAAAGTAGATTAGACATTTAAAGTACCGATAGTAAAGAAAATATGATAAAAAGGTTATAATTGTAACTTTTATAACTCGAAAAATTATATAACTGATATATTTGGAAATTTTATGAAATTACGAGTCTAACGGTATTAATACATATATTTAATATCTCGAGCGTCAAGACACGCTTTTCAAAGTCTGTATCCGATCGGGTTCGAAATAGGTCGAAAATCCGCTAATCTTATCTTTTTAAGCATCCTAGTATTATTACGAACCAAACTACATTCTTCACTCGTATTTCGACTTCTTGGTTTAAGAACACAAGATTATCGGATCTAAACTACTAGGGTTTCCTAGGAATTTGTTGACTTAAGGTCTCCAGTTGACTTTTCGGTTTAGGGTTTGAACTTGATATTACCCTAAAAACTAGGGGCTTACAACCTACCCCTCTTAAAGAAAGTATTGTCCTCAAAACTTGAAGCGCGTACGTGATTCCTCAAACAAATTAGGGTATTTCTATCGCATCTCGTTTTCGGCCTCCCAAGTTGCTGCTTCGTATGAGTGATTCCTCTAAAAAACCTTAACATAATTAATTTCCTTATTTCTTAACTTTTGAACCTTTCAATCTAGAATCCACACCAGATGCTCTTCATAAGTGAGGTTCTCTTTCAACAACATCGGTTCCAACTCCGCAACTTGATCCGAGTCAGTTACATGCTTTCGAAGAACAGAGACGTGAAAGACATTGTGTACTCCAGACAAATTTGGTGGTAAAGCAAGGCAATACGCCAACTCCCCAACTTGCTCAAGTACATCAAATGGACCAATTTATTGAGGGCTTAACTTTCCTTGCAAGCGAATTCGATGGATACTCTTGATAGGATTTACGTTTAAGTACACGTGATCTCCTATTTGAAACTCAAGAACCCTCCTTTTCAGATCTACCCAACTCTTTTGTCGATCTTGAGCCTCCTTCATTCATTGTTGAATAACTCGTACCTTATCAGAGGCATCTTGTATAAAATTTAGTCCAAGAACCAATTTCTCCTTATCATCCCAAAATAACGGGGATCTACACTTTCGTCCATATAAAGCTACATAGGGTAGCATTTTAATTGTCGAGTGATAACTTTTGTTGTAAGCAAACTCCACTAAGGGTAAGTGTGCTTCCTAACTTCCTTTAAACTCCATCACACATGCTCGAAGCATATCTTCTAAGGTTTGTATGGTTCGCTCAGATTGTCCATCGATCTAAGGATAATATGTTGTACTGAAGTGCAAATTAGTTCTCATACACTTTTGCATGCTCCCCCAAAACTTGGACACAAACCTTGGATCTCGATCTGATACAATCCCAGCTAGTACTCCATGTAGACGAACGATTTCCTTAATGTAGAGCTTTGCCAATTTATCCATAGAATAAGTCATACTTATTGGTAAGAAGTGAGCAGACTTGGTTAACCGATCTACTGTAACCCATATAGCATCATGCCCTGTTGGCATTTTCGGCAATCCACACATAAAATCTATGGAAATCTGATCCCACTTCCATTCCGGTATTAGTAAGGGTTTCAACAATCCTCCTGGCCTCTAGTGCTCTACTTTCACTTGCTGGCAAATCGGACACTTCAACATAAATTCGGGTACGTCCCGTTTCATTCCGTTCCACCAGTAATGTCCTTTAAGATCTTGGTACATTTTCGTTCCTCCCGGGTGTATCGTGTACCCAGAATTGTGGGCTTCACTCATGATCTCCTTTCGTATCTCCTCATCATTTGATACAAGGAGTCGTCCCTTCATTCTTATTACATCCTCATCATCCACCGTGAAGTCAGTATATTTTCGTTCTTTAATTTCTCTCTTTATTCTTTGTATTATCTCATCGTAACGTTGAGCTTTTTTTATTCTTTCCACTAAAGTAGGTCCCATCACCAAATTTGCTATTTCCATCTTAGTATCCCCTCCTGTGAACTCAATACTTAACCTCTCAAATTCCTTTACTAATTCCTTTTGATCGGTGAGCAGAGCTGCAACTTCTCCATGATTCTTACGACTTAATGCATCGACAACCGCATTTACTCTTCCCAGGTAGTAATTAATCCTCAAATCGTAATCCTTGATTAACTCGAACCATTTCCTTTGTCTCAAGTTCAACTCCTTTTGCGTGAGTAAATACTTAAGGCTCTTGTGATCGGTATAGATCTCGCACCTTTGCCCATAAAGGTAGTGTTGCCATATCTTTAAAGAGAACACCACTGTAGCTAGTTCCAAATCATGTGTAGGGTAATTATGTTCATGTGTCTTTAGCTGTCTTGAAGCGTAGGCAATCACCTTCCCCCCCTGCATGAGTACACATCCGAGACCATTTCTCGATGTATCGCTATGAACCGTGTAGGGCTTCTCAAGATTTGGTAATACCAAGATTGGAGCGGAAACAAGTCTTTGCTTAAGTTCTTGAACGCTTTGGTCTCTCTTTTCCATCCATATAAACTTTTCATTTTTTTGGGTTAACTGGGTCAAGGGTTTAGCTATCTTAGAAAAATCCTTGACAAACTTCCTATCATACCCAGCCAGACCCAAAATACTTCTTACTTCTGTTACTGTCTTGGGTGGCTTCCAGTCCATTACAGCTTTTATCTTTTCAGGGTCCACAGATATACCCTCTCCTGATACCACATGTCTCAAAAATGAAATCCTATCCAACCAAAAATCACACTTGGAAAATTTAGCATATAACTTGTGTTCTCTTAAGGTTTGTAATGCTATGCACAAGTGTTCTTCATGTTGCTTGCACGTCTTTGAGTAGATAAGGATATCATCAATAAAACTATAACTTATCCAATAAAGGCTTATATACTTGGTTCAACAAATCCATGAATGCAACAGGAGCATTTGTTAGCCCAAATGACATCACTAAGAATTCATAATGTCCATATCAAGTCTAGAAAGCTATTTTAGGTACGTCTTCTGGCTTAACCCTTAGCTGATGGTATCCCGATTGAAGATCAATCCTTAAAAACACACTTGCTCCTTATAGTTGGTTAAACAGATCATCAATCCTAGGGAGTAGATACCTATACTTAATTGTGACTTTGTTTAGCTCTTGATAGTCCACACATAACCTCATCGATCCATCTTTCTTCTTAATAAACAAAATCGGTGCACCCCATGGTGACACACTTGGCCTTACAAATCCTTGATCCAAAGTTTCCTGTAATTGTTTTTTTAACTCCTTCAACTCAACAAGAGCCATGCTGTAAGATGCTTTAGATTTCAGTTCCGTGTTTGGTGCCAAATCAATCTCAAAGTCGATCTCTCGCTTTGGGGGTAATCCTGGTAGTTCATCAAGGAAAACATCCGGGAACTCATTAACAACTGGTATATCCTCAACTCGAGGCAACTCTTCCTTATTTTCCATTGCACTAAGCGAACTTTCCTTTTTGGTCTCGACCTCCTCATCTACAAGTAGTTCAAACGAACTCAACTCAGTTCCTCTTGAAATTATTGTCTCTCCCTTAAATTCGACATCTTTTCCATCCAAGTCCTTAAACTCCACTTTCTTTCGTCTACAATCTACAACAGCTTTAGCAATAGTCAACCAACTCATACCCAAAATCACTTCATACTTACTCATTTCCAAAACAATTAAATCACATCTTATGTGATGTCCTTGAATCACTATTAGGTAGTTGTTCAATACCTCATTAGTCGTTACCACATTTCCAGTTGGAATCTTGATAAGAAAGCTGGAGGTGGTAGTGGCTATCGGTAATCCAACTTGTTTCGCCAAACCAGTGGTGATAAAAGAGTGTGTGGCTCCAGTATCGAATAAGGTGCAAGCAGTCGTCTTATCTACTAATATGCGTCATGTATTCGACATGACTAATTACTATCCCAAACCACTCTAGTCTATTCCCTAACTTTATCTTAGATTACTGTACTTACTTTTCCTTTTTATAACCATTGGATCCTAAGCAATTTATAATCATTTGAAAAACAGAAACAACGGCTGGAAGACTAACTTGTTACGAGTCTAAAATCTTGGCCATCGTCTTCCTCTAGGGTAGCTGATTCATAACCTTCATCCTCAGCTTCCTCACAAACCCATTGTTCCTCCAGATTATATATCCTCATGCCATGCATAGCTGATCCAGAACGGCTACTAGGGTTTCCACTATACCCGTTTCTGGGCCTTGTTGAGGATGATCCTCCAAATGTCCTGGCTAGGGCACTTGTCCTCTGTGGGCACTCGTTGGCAAAGTGTCCAACTTGCTTATAGACAAAGCAAGTAGTGGTGGCCTTCTTAGGGCACTCGAAGATCTTGTGACTTGCCTCCCCGCAGAAATAGCATTTGTCTCTTAACTACGAACATCTCCTAAGGTAGTGCTCTCCCTTGCATTTCTAGCAACTTGGGGTTTTAGGGATATTCTTTCCTCCATTTCCCCCGCTTGTATTTCCTTTGAAGCCATAGAGCAGCTTGAACCTCTTCTGGGGATACCTAGAACTTGACCCTTCATAAAACTTTCTCCCAAACACAGAGGGTGTTCTATCTGCGGTCTTTGTCTTTCTCTTTTTGGCCCTTTCAACAATTCGGGCTCTCTCAACCAATTCCCTAAAAGTCCTGATGTTGAACTCCTCAAGTCTCACTCTCATATCCTCATCCAAACCATTCAAAAAAACTTGTCTCTTTAGTTCCTCACTATATTTGTACGAGTCAGGGCCATACTGGAGCAGCCTACTGAACTCGGTCTCATATTGTTCCACTGTGTGGCCTCTTTATGATATGTGCAAAAAATCCGTACTGTATTGTACCTTGAGACTTCCAAGAAAGTAATACTCGAGGAATTCGCAGCGTAACATCTCCCATGTAATAGGTGGCACGAGTTCCCTTCTCTTAGATTCTCACCATACTCTTGCATTCAACCTTAGCAGGTATGTGCCATAATTAACTCTTAAGTGGTGGGGCACTTTGAAGGCATCAAACGACCATTCTATTTGGGCCAACAATCCTCGGCCTCATCAGGTTTTCCAAAGGCTCCCTCATAGTATCTATTACGCCTTATGAACTCGAGTAAAGAGCTCTTGTACGACCTTGGGGCAGTGGTGGAGGTAAGGGTACGGTGTAGGATTGTGCATTTTTAGGCATCGGCATAGCTACAGATGCCTGTTGTGCTGAGTATGGTGGAGTAGGTGTTGGAGCAGGAGCAAGCATAGTTTGTCGAATGGCCTCAAGCACTTGTGCCAGTTGCCTTAAAGTTGCTTGTAAAGTGGCTTGAGCATCGACCATTGGAGGGTTTGGCGGTGGCGCCGCTTGTTGTTCTCTCCCCACATTTGGTTCATTCGACGCGCTTTGCTCTTATCATCTCCTTCCTCTACCATGGCTGTGTTACGTTTTATTTAACTTAGTTAAGCAATCTTCCAGTAACATTATTAACATTTTATATCGAGATTCAGAAATGTCTAAAATTCTTATACAAGCGAGTAATATAAAAGCAAAGTATATTTTATGAAACTTAAATAAAGAAATCTCAACTTCATAAAACTTAACATAATTCTTCATTAAAACTTCAACTGCAGGTACAAAGACCTTTACATTGGTATTCAAAACAAAGCATAATGATTTAAAACAACACAACATGAAACAACCATAGACAACATCCTGGAACAACAAAAGCTACTATGACCCGTCTTTCAAGGTCGCGACTACAAAATTCAACTTGGACTTATGGGTCAAAACATAGGTCTTGCTTCCTTCCTTAAATTCTCATATTTTCTTTTTGTAAACTACTTATTCTCCTTCTTTATCCTCATTTCCTTCCAATGGAATAACAACCTCATTCTCTATCTCATCCACTTCTTCCTCATGGGTTAGGTAACCGATTTCACTAGGTATAGGTGGTTGGGCCATATCGACAAGTGGAGATAGTATTTCCTCATACACTCCCCACCAAAAGAAGTGACTTTGAGCATCCACTCGAAGCTAATCTGTGTGATCCCCCAACAAGTCATGGGCATAAATAAATAGATATCTAATGAGGTTCCAGGTTTGAAAATCAGGAAAAGTCGGTTTTCCTTCATTTCTTAATACAGAAGTAGCTTCTTGCAACATGGGTTGCCCCAACTTATAAACAACAATCATTTCTAAAGCATAAATCACTTCAAGCTTCGACCAACATTTCTTCCTTAGAGGGCAATACTCTAGGTTGGTCACTACTTTATGCCACTTAGTGTTCATCAATCCTCTTTTCCACATATTAAACATCTCTCGGATCGACCTAGGGCGGCCAGCTAAAGCAAAGTCTTTGCACAAGACCCTAATTCTTAAATGGTACTCAACCAAAGACTCATCGGGTTGCTTACGCGTTTGCCTTGCCGCTATGCGGGCTTCACCAATAGTGAGCTATTCACAAAAGAAGAAAGGATTAGAATAGAGAAACCCATACTACCCATGTTATTCTTATCTAAGCCTCCTTTATTTAATTCTTACCCTATCTTAGTCTTTTCTTTTTATTTCCTCCTTAAGTCTATTAATTAAAGTTATGATTGTAGATTTTTAACCATGCTTTGATACCAACTTAAATTGTCACGTCCTAAAGGGTACCCTAAACGCGACAGTCCGCTACACTTGATATCTAAACTCAACTATGACAACCTTAGTCACTCTATGAGTTTAAACACCGGGTGCAAGGCTCACGTTCAACATATAGGGAACCATACCGTCACGCCTCGGAGGGTACCCTAAACGTGGTAATCCGCCGCACATAATATTAAAGCTAATGAATGACAACCTTAGTCATGTAGGAGCTTCGATATCATGTACAAAGCGTGCTTCCAAGATAGTAGGAGACTCAAAAGGGTATTATGTTTAAGCAGATAATAAAAGCATACAAGAACTTATATAGATAAACATGTAATATTCATTAGAATAAAAGTCTCTTACAACTTCTTAGGGACATTCCCCCGTTCTAAAAGCCTTATTTCAACTAGGCCATCTTCAAAAATACATGAATATATCATAAGTCTACTATAATGATTTTTCTTAGAAGTCTACATCCAAAACTAAATATATAAACTTATTCCAAAAACTCCTAGTAGCTTTGGCTTAGACCTGATAAAAGGGGCTTCTTGGTACCAACCACAAGTAATCATACTGTAACAAAAAGCTATAGAGGTATAAGTAAATCTAGCTTAGTGAGGTAACTCATATCTTCAAAACATTTCCATAAAACACACAAGTAGTTAAACAATTATATGAGAATGCATCAATCACATGAGCAAACAAAATACACACGATTAACCGGAAACCATATGTAGCATGGATTTTACGCCCTCCATGTCGGGGGTTGGGTGGTTACCGGCCCATATGACCATCAATATTTGCAGACTTACTGGCTCCTACTTGCCCTGTAGACTTACCGGCTTCTACTTACCTTGTAGACCTACCAACTCCTATTTGCCCTGTAGACTTACCAGCTCCTACTTGCCCTGTAAACTTACCTACTCCTACTAACCCATGTAGACTTTCTGGCTACTACTAGCCACCACTACAACTCCTCGTTTCCCCATACGAAGAAAAGTAGCAAAAAATAAATGTGACTCACAAATATGATATGCATGAATTGTTTTCAATATAGGGTAATTCAATTATCGTCGAGTTCAAGTTAAATGCGATCAAAACAATATTCATCATACCATTGCAAGGAAAACATAAGTTATTCATCAATTCTTCTTTCGATATTCTTAGCTTTTATTCAATAACTATATCAATAAATCATGAATCCAAATCACACAATGTTTATTCATTTATCTTTTTCCTTAGTCTCTAATGCTACTACTTACAAGCACAAACAAGGAAATGTAATTAGTAAGGGATTAACTCACTCCATGATGATCGCTCCTAGTCGAAGTAATCTTCTGGGAAGGCGATATCAGTTTCTTCTTCACCTGAACAAGATGAAATACCCAAAATGAGTCTTTCATTGAATTTCTATTTTGAAGATTCTAAATCTATCTTGAATTCATGGTAAAATCGGATTTGAAGGAAGTTGTAACTTAAAATGGCCATAACTTGTTCATTTTATCTTGGAATTTCGCATATTATATGTTGTTTTCTACCTACTCAAAAAGTTTTATTCATTTCTAAGGTTACTTTTACTATAATAAGGTCATTTAGATCTTGGTTTAGGAAGGTTCAGATTTAATACGAAAATTCCATCCTTGAAAAACAAAAAGTTCCAATCTTTCCTTTACTAAGGCTTGTTTAAGTAAAACTCAATTATGTATATTTTTCAAAAGAATTCCTTATGTACTTAAATAAACTCATAATTATGCATGAAACTATAGGTGTTGTCTTGTTTTAATTTATTTCCTTAAAACATCCTTTTTCTAGTGTTTTGGAAAAATTTGCATTTGTTAGACTTTACTTTATGTGGGTGAAGTAACTTATAAAATTTTTGGATTATCAAAATCCACTGTACTATATTTTGATTCTTTTAGTTAATCAAAAGTGAGTTGAAAATATAGTTTGGTCTTTTGAGGTTATCTACTAAGTTTATTTCTAGGATTTGAGAAATAGATTTTCCAAAAGTTTTATTTAGTAGTTTTTGATGAGTTTATTCTTTGAAAATTCATTTTCCTTGTAAATTGATTTTCTTGAAACTTATTTAGCCTTTGGTTTAGAAAGTTTGATAAAAATAGAACCAAGTTATTATCTATATATCAAGACTTTATTTGAAAAAGAGATATCATTAGACTTTAAGGAAACTACATTTAATAGTTTTGAAAAATGATGAGTTTTACATAAACTTTTAAAAGAGATTTATTTGAAAATATTTTTCTAAGTCTTTGGAAAAGCTTTGATCACATTTTATTCTTTCATCAAAAGATTCATTTTCTTATTTGGATAACAACTTATTAGCCATACATGAATATGATCATGTAGTTTATAAAAGCTAAAAATTATCATAAGATAAGGAAATAAAGAACATAAGAAATAAATAAGTATAATAATAATTGTCAAGTATTGGAAGCCTTAGCCTTTTCAAGGCTTCCCAGGACTAAGAATAAACTAGTCCCAAAAGAAAAAAAAAATTGTTTTGACTTGATGAGGACAAGTCTAAGACTAGAAAGACTAGTCTTAAAACAACTTGAAAGTAAATAAATTACAAGGTAAATAAATAGATTGCAAGGAAAGTAAATAAATTACAATAACAAAGGAGCTCATATGCTCTAAAAAATATATATAACTATATAGATATATTTAGTTAGATATATATGAAAACAACATAAAGGAAAATAGTTTCATGAACAAAAACAAAGTATGAACATATTGTTGCTTTCTTAACCTTCAAGGTTTTAGAAAACACACAATATGCTCATACTAAGTAAATGAACAAAAAGAAAGCTTTAAATTATTACCTATAGAAGAAGTAGAAACTAGAGAAAACTTGAGAGAGTTTTTGGAGAGATTTTGAGAGAGTAATTTTAGTGTATGAAAGGTGTGAAGGAAATTGAAGAAAGATGTGGTATTTATAGGAAAAAGTGGAGGAAAATTTGTGTTAATTAAATAATTGAAAAATGAAACAAATTAAGGAGAGAGGGAGGAGTAGCCTGCACCAATTGTGAGAGAAAGAAAGAGAGAAATTTATTTTTTTTTATATTTTTGTTAATAAAAAGTAAGATATGAGAGATGTGAAGTTGTATTGGAAATGAAAATTATAAGAAATAGGAGTATGATTGTAAGAGTAGGTTATAACAAAAAGTAGAGATGGATAAATAGTGTAGAATAGTAATAAATAGTATAATGTAAAGTAGACATGATAATTAAAGTACCGGTAGTAAAAAAATACGCGTATAATTGTGATATCTGATATTTTTAGTTAGCAGAAATTATAAAACTGATATTTTTGAAAACCTTATATTTTTACGAGTCTAATGATATATTCGAAATATTTTTACTATTTCGAGCTCTAGGACATGCTTTTCGAAAATTGTATTCGATCGGGCTTAAAAGGAATCGCGGTTTAACTAATCTGATATTTTTAAGCTTTCTCATATTATTACAAACTATTCTATATACTAATCACTCACTTACTTACTTAGGGTTATGAACACGGGATTGCAGTACTTGAACGGTGGCGTCTAACTAGGGTTTTGTTGACTTTAGGATTTCCGGTTGACCTTCTAATTAGGACCGATCGTAAAACTCTGGGGGTTTACACATATTTTGAACTGAAATAGATTAAGAAGACATACATAGCAATAAGAATGTAAATCATAACAGTTATATCCAGATTTAATTTATTACATAATCAAAGGGGTATACCCCCGGCAAAATATTAAGAGATTCTTAAGTTCTCAAAAGTCTCTTACAACAACCATCATATATATCGATTACAGAGATTCAACTAAAAGTCTATGCCTATATCTAGGTCCCGACTTCTTCAAAAAACTCCTTAAGTTCCAAAAGCTGTACCTGAGGAAAGTGGCCTCTTGGAGATAGCCATAAATATTCATACCGCAACAGGAAACTATGGGGGTATAAGCTTACGAGCTTATTGAGTTTCACTTCCAAAATTAAATGCTCAACAAGTAATATATAACAGACAAGTTATATTAACAACCATATGAAATGCATAAACACGTGAGCATACAATATATAAGACCGTCTGTAAGTCTTATGTTGAATAGATTTGCGCCCTCCATTTGCAGTTAGGTGTTTCAAGCCCATACGACCATAGATTTCAATTTTTCTCATTTATATTGTGGTCGATACAGGTGCCTACCCATACACATTTTTAATTTTTCTCATTTATATTATGGTTGATACATGGTCCACCCACACACATTTTCAATTCTAGCCTATACACCAACATTCGAGTTTACAAGCCCCTCGTTGCCTAGCTATTATGCCTTCTTCCCACAAATGTATAATAACCTATGCAATGTGACTCACATATGGTATGCATGGCCAATTTAATTATAAGATCATGGCATAATAATTTAACAATTTATGGGTGATCATAAATATTTCAGACACTTCAATTCTATACTAAATCATACAAATATTGACAACAAGCTCATTTTGATATTCTTATCACCAATTCACCCAAGTAGAACTCATATACACACAGTCGAACTTTTATCTTGCCTTAATTCTAATGCCACTAACATTACAAGCACAATCACAAGCATATAATTTAAAGATAGTGAACTCACTTTGCCATGGCGTGAAAATCCACTTAATCGTAATAGTCATCGAAAGGTCTAGTCCGTCTCCCAAGTCTCCTAATCAAAAGAAATAACTCTAATGAGTATTTCGATGAAGTTTGAATGAACTTATAAATTCTATTCTAACAAGTTCGTCAAAATTCGTCTATGAGGAAATTCCAACTTAAAACGGCCATAACTTGGTCATTTTAACTCGGAATTTCGCATATTATATATCGATTTCTACCTATTCGACCAGAGCTATCTATTTCTAGAGTTATTTACAAAAAAAAAAAAAGATCGTTTGGTCCATGAACAGTAGGGTACATAATACTATACGAATTTCCCATTTCACAATTCCACTCTTAATTTCAAACCAAGCATCATACTAAAACTTTGATAGATACTTAACTATCATTATATCTTGTAAGACTTTATTATATACATATATAACTCAATATCATGCATGATTCATGGGTGTTGGTGATTCTAATTTCTCATGTATTTAGATAATGTCAAATAGGATGTATGGTACATTATTTTCCTAACTTTGTTTCTACAAATGCATCATGTATATATGCAATACCTACAAGCTATTGTCATGAAGGTTATGAGATGAACTATTTATATGTATATTCTTAATGATATAGCACCAAGAATTTTTTTTTGAAAAACTTTTGCTTTGTGAAACTTTTGAAATTTACTAGATTTAAGAAAAATCGTTTTTCTTCTTGTAAAATCATACTTGCTTTTATCAAAACTCAACTTTGATGACTTATACAGCCATCACATCCATTATTTCAATAAAAACCTTCATTTTGGGGTTAGAAAATAGATGTTTAAATAAGTGGTTTACCTAATTATGAATTTTACAAAATTTTTAAGAAATGAAAACATTGTTTAATCTATTCTTTGAAACCATTCCTTGTTTTAGGATTATACTTTGATAAACCTAACTCATCCTTGTCAAAATTTGGTCTTTATTACATGTATCCCCTAAGACTTCCATTTTTCCATAAAAATCATCATTTTGGATTTTGGAAATAGGTATTTAAATAGTGGCCATTTTCAAATCCGAATTTTGAAAGTTTCATTTGAGTTGTTTTCTTTGTAAAACTCATTTAGTCGTTCAAAAGCCATTTCCTAATCAAACCTACTCATTAAGGCTTCTATTTCTTTAATAAAAATCTTGTTTTGGAGTTGAAAAATAGGTGTTTATACTTCAAGCTTCCCTTATTACGAATTTAAAACTTGTTATTGGGATTGAAGCATAACTTTTGTAAACTTTTCCTTGTTTAAAACAATATTTCTAATATCTATTCCCTAAGCCCTTCATTTTCAATGTAAAATACACATTTTGAAGTTGAAAAATAGCTTTTCTAAATATGGTTCTCTTTTTATCCGAATTTTCAAAAATCATTTTTGTTGAAACTAAAGTAGATCTTGAGCTTTCTAGTATTTTCCTACCATCATCATGCTATTACAAGTTATTTATGAACATAAAACAAAAGCCTAATGCATTTATGAACTCAAACAACTAGATCTAGTTTATTATACTAGTCATAAATACGTGAACATTATAATGATTTTGTAAATATGATTAGATGATAAATATATGCACAAATAATTAATAATAACAACATAACTTGATAATAAAATAAGGTAATAACAAAATAACCCAAATAACAAGATCTATAACATTGTGATGGCAAGGATCTTATGTTCAAGTGTTTCCACTTCCTTAGCTTAAAGCTCATGGAGATTTTGAGTGGAATCACACATGAATGATTTTGCCATTACATGTTTTTAAGATAATAATGTATAGATCTATTACCTATTGGATGTGTGGAGTAAGAAACTTGAAAGAGAAAAAAAATGTTGTGAGAGTGTGTGTGTGTGTGTGGGGTGTCATGGCAAAGAGAGGAGGAGAGGGAGAGAAAACTTGTTTTAAAAGTTGATTTTTGTAAAGAAAGAAAGAAAGTGAAATGAAGTTGATATGAAGGGGTATATATAGCGAAATGGATTAGGGTTTACTTTAATTAAACAAAAGAAAAATAAAACAAATTAGAGAGAGGGAAAGAGGGAGAGGGGGCACTGGTTTTTGGGTATGGGAGAGAGAGATGTGTGTGTTGTGTAAGTTTTAAAATTAAATAAGTAATTTAAGTAGTAAAAGTTGTATTGAAAAAGTAATTTGTAAGGAAAATGATGAAATAGTAGGAATAGGTTGTAAGGATGTAAGAAATAGGGTATGTGTAGTTGTACTTGTGAATAGTGTGAAAGAAATCAAAAAGTAGATTAGACATTTAAAGTACCGGTAGTAAAGAAAATATGATAAAAAGGTTATAACTGTAACTTTTATAACCCAAAACATTATATAATTGATATATTTGGAAATCTTATAAAATTATAAGTCTAACGGTATTAATATTATATATTTAATATTTCGACCCTCGAGACATGCTTTTCAAAATCTTTATCAGATCGAGTTCGAAACAGGTTAAAAATTCGCTAATATTATCTTTTTAAGCATCCTAGTATTATTATGAACCAAACTACATTCTTCACTCGTATTTCGACTTCTTGGTTTAGGAACACGGGATTGCCGGATCTAAACTATTAGGGTTTCCTGGGAATTTGTTGACTTAAGGTCTCCAGTTGAATTTCCGGTTTAGGGTTTGAACTTGATATTACCCTAAAAACTAGGGGCTTACAGTCTTCGTTGTAACCATTTTGCTTTGACATGCAGATTAGATGGAGCTAGGACTGATTGATCCATCCATATTGACACAACAGTAGAGGCACCACTCATCATCAGTGTAGAGTGATGAAGTAAGTAATCCTGCCGTAGTTGCATTTATGTTTACTTTCCACCCGCATAAACAAGCAATTGCATTGATTATGTTACATTGTTTCAATTTGTAGGCCTCTGCCACCGCCCTTGTCGTTAGACGAAGGGAGCTAACTTCTAGGCATGTGTAGGAAGGAAGACCTATTGATGCCCGACTTCTTCCTTATCTGAAGCAAGCTGGCTTTTTAAGCATGATGCAACTACCATTCATTCAGCTAGATTGGCATCTTATCATAACATTAGTTGAGCGCTGGAGACCGAGACGCATATATTTCTCATGCCACAAGGGGAGATGACCATCAGCTTGTAGGATGTGGAGGTATAGCTTGGCCTCCTGGTAGACGTCATGTTAGTTGTAGGCATCATATCCCCTCCTAATACATGGAGGGCAATATGTATGAGGGGAAAGGATCACATCCCCTCCTAGTTGTAGGCATCATTACCTAAGAGGCGAAAGGAACACCTCACGAAGAGTGCGTTTGAATCTGCATTAGCTACACACCACCTTCGCCCATTTGCTTGAGAATGCTACAGAGGAGCAAATAATGAGGCATGCATGTGCTTACATCCTTCAGCTTATGAGAAGATGTATGTTTGCAGACAAATCTAGGTCGTTGGTTCATGTCATGTTCTTATCTTTACTAGAGGACATGGCACGAGCTGGGCAATATCATTGGGGTTTTACGTGCTTGAGTTGGTTATATTCGCAACTGTGTCGAGCATCTATTGAGGATGCCATTCAGATACGTGGAGTGGTCGTGCTACTGCAGGTTTGGGCTTAGACATATATCCGGTGGTTGCTCCATGTGCTTGTTTCGAACCTCTGTTGAATGATGGAACACCCTTTGCTGCCCAATGACAAATTATGTGAGACACAACCCACCATCCATTTCATGTGGTTTTAGCTTACTAGTAGACATTCAACGTTATAGGTTCTCACTAAGTGCTTAATCTTTTGCTTATCAATGCTATGTTATACTTTATAATATCATTGACTGGAAGTTCTTCTTTGTGTTGTCAAACAGGTGGTTTGGATGCCTTGCACTAATGCTATTATGAGTAGGCTTCTCCCGTACTGTCGTGCTGGTATTGATGTGTGGACAGCACGAGTCCCCCTTATATGCTTCTACATTGTTAAGTGGTGCTTCCCAGAGCATGTCATTAGATAGTTTAATGGGGCCCAGAGAATTCCACCTTCTATTAACACTGAACCGGATCTATACTAGATTGATTTAAGGGGAAGGGTTGACACCAATTGGCTAGTGCATCACGCTGCTTGTCATGGGATATGGAATGATAGACGGGATCGACTTGTCCCAATCAAGCATCCCCCTGGTGTTGATCCAAAGTACCCTCGATGGTATAGACGTATTACTAGGCGGTATGTTAGCTATACCAGAGATATGTTCGGCCACTTGGTAAGTCAACAATTGTCGACGATCTACCTTCGATTTTATAAGATTGCTTATTTTTTAAATATCCACTTTGCGTCTTTCAAATTTTTTTGTCAGCCGGTCAGTTCCGCCGTATATGGTTATCACATGACCTTTTAGGGGTTTATACAATTGTAGATGCAGCCATAAAGAAAGTCGATGATCGTGGAGTCCTTGATCATTTGTATCTAAAGGTTCGATATGAAGCACAAAAGGAAGGTAGAGTTGAGGAGCATGACCATGGTAGTCATATGCATGCTACCAGGGATGTGGAGGAGGATGATGATGATGATGATGCGGAGCAAGACTACCATATTTCCCAACGAGCACCATCTACATCTCATGGACGGCATAACATTTCCTCAGTTCCACATTCATTTGGGGTCGATCTCGAATTGCACTACACTTCGCACAGTGAGTGTGGCACATCTTCAGGTCCTACTCCACCCACACCACAAAAGAGACATGTTGTTGATGATCATGACATGAGTAAGGGATTGATGCAGATCTCTTAATTCAGGCACCCCCCTTTGTCAAGTGTTGTTTAGCTGCTAGACTTTAGCACATAGGTAGCTTTGGATGAGGGGCCATCAGCACTGGAAGGGGGTCGACAATCCATTGTGTTTGGGATAGCTCGAGGACTCCGGAAGGGTTCGAGGAGGCATAGATAGCTCATCACTATTTTTTTTCCTGTTTTTAATTTGTATTATCCGAGAAACATGTACTCTTGTGTCATGTTTTAGAATGGAATTTATTGTAGTTTATAGATGTATTATGATGCTTTGTTTTACCATTTTCTTTGTTAAATTGTTTGGAGTTCTCCTGAAATGGGGACAATATGATTGAAATTAGGGTCGACATTGGTGTTGGGAATCATAAGGAGCTTGGAAATGATGTTTTGCAATTGATGAATGGATAATTTGAGGCTACATGTAATGGAATGCTAGGGATTGGTGTTTTTATGCTGTTTGCTAATTTTGTTTGTTTGCTCTGCAGGTTTTTGCTTGAAGGCACCGTCATTAGTGGCGCCCTTAACATTTAGCCCAAAGGCGCTTTTGATAACAATGGCCTCCATCCAAAAAGGTGCCATCACTATCGGTGCCTTCCTCCCAAATTTGAAGGTGCTATCCTTGACAACGTCTTCACAAACATAGATCCGTATTTTCTTCTTCGACAATCCTATTTTAGGATTTTTTTTTTTTTTTTTCAAAATCTATACCATTTACATACAAAAACATAAGAATTCTTATTCATTTCCTTCACGGGAACATAAGGTAAAACAAATAAGAATTTTTATTCATTCCCTTTATTAAAATATTATTTTCAAAATAACCCTTAACTATAAGAATAAAGCAATTAGATAATGATAATTGGTTAGATAAATAACCGAAAAAGAACAGCTGGTTGTTTGTCCCCATCGAATGAAAATGCCATTCAATATGTTGGGACAAACTTGCCGTTTCCACCCATCACTCGCTGACTCATCCCATTCCCATAAATGATAAATGAGAAGGATTTGAAAAACGTGCTGGTCCTTACCATTTTCGCTATTCCGCAACATTATCATCCCCTTTTCCGTCATTACCATTTCAGCGACACTCCACAGCAATCTTTCATCCTCCCCTCCTTTCTTTAGCTATTCCCTCTCCTTCCTCTGACCTCCAAAATTCCCAACCCCACTACTCCAATTCCATCTCATTCTTCCCTGAAATCCTAACCCCTGAAACCCTAACCCTAAATCTTCAAATTGCCCTAGAAGTTTTAAACGTTAAATTTAATCTCTTCAGACATGGTGGATGATGGTACTGCCGACAAATTGGCTTACTTTCAAGCCATCACTGGCATTGATGACTCCGACCTCTGTACCGAAATCCTCCAAGCCCATAATTGGGATCTTGAACTTGCCATTTCTTCTCTCACCTCCACGTCACCGCCACCTCCTCCGCCTGCCACACCATCACCATCCTCCACTTCGACTTCCCTGACCGCTTCCCACCAATTCAATACCTCTGACTCTAACCCTAACCCTAACCCAAACCCCAACCTTAATCCTAACCCTAGCCTTCCATGGCGCATCGTTACCCTCCCATTCTCCGTTATCTCCGGCAGTCTCGGGTTGTTATCCAGCGCTGTCGGCCTCGGCTTTTGGGCTGCCGGTGGGGTTCTTTCTTACTCCCTTGGCATGATCGGCCTTAGTGGCCCCCGTGGCGATGCATCCTCCGATTCTTCCTCGTCCCATTTGATCCCTGTCTCCGCCGCAGCCTCCGAAGCCATCGAATTCGTTGCACAATTCGAGAGGGAATTTGGGGCGAGGAGACCGAATTTTGTGCACGAAGGGTTTATGGATGCATTGCAGAGGTCTAGGAATGAGTATAAGTTGCTGTTTGTGTATTTGCATTCTCCGGATCATTCTGATACACCGGTTTTCTGTGATGGGACTTTGTGTAGTGATGTGATTTCTGCTTTTGTTAATGAGAATTTCGTGGTTTGGGGTGGGAGTATTAGGGCAAGTGAAGGATTTAAGATGAGTAATAGTTTGAAGGCTTCACGCTTCCCTTTTTGTGCGGTGGTTATGGCTGCTACCAATCAAAGGATTGCTTTGCTTCAGCAGGTATTGGATTCTGTTGCCAAGGCTTGATCTTGGGACTAATTTGATACAATTGTTTGGAATAATGTTTTGTTTTAAATTAGGAACTCATTGGTTTGTGTTTTAAGAACTGTTATATGAATATAGTAATAGTTATGTGATCATAGAAGACACTTGAAAATTGCATGTCCGTAGATGATGCGTGTGCAGTGGCTTGATATTCAAAATTATTGTCTTTTTTTGGACAAGTATTGTACATGAGCCTTCAGATGCATCTCTGTTCAGTCCCTCCATGCTGAATTCTTATTTAGCCGGCAGTCAGGTGGAATTTTGCTGTCTTGGAATAAAGCGTGTTTGAGGCATATAATTGCCTCTTTAGTAGAGAATACTATCACTGTTTAGTGGCAAACATTCTACTTTTGATTTTGGGGTAATCTTTTTGCCCCAGGGTTGACTCGGGGAAGAGTATAGATGGCGATGGGATAAATTTAGTTGCTTGTACAGTGTGATATGTGTTATCTGTTAGGTTTTTTTCCATGAAGAATTAGGGTGCCTTTGGATTTGATGTTTTGGAGCAGGGTGAGGTCTTAATCAACTATCATTATCAAGGAGGGTGCCTGTGCTCATTCCAATAGTTAAACTTTTTTGTCGGTTGTGGAAATTGTTTTTCATTCTATCATCTATCACAAATAAATTAGAGATGATGGTTTAACGAAAAATTAGAAATGACTATGAAGCTATATTTTATTCAGCAGTGGTGTGCAGGAGTGACTATGGCAGCGTCTGCACTTTGGATATCTAGGTGGTAAACCTCATATGGGCTTTAAGGAAGTTCAATGTTTATAACTGTTTAACAATTGAAGCTTAGGTTTATTTTCTAACTGTAAATTTGATATTGATCAATCTTCCTTACTTTGTTAATAGGCAGATCACGGCTTGCAAATTTTTGGATGACAAACTCTTGTTATTTCTAGTGTTAAAACAATATTGATATGTGAAGTTGGAGAATCTGCAAACCCATTGGACAGTCAATCTGCATTTCGTGCTCTGCGTCCTATCTTGATGCAATTGCAATATGCAATGCTGAAGAATCTAAAAATGGTTAGGAAACATTAATACCCCAAGAAGAACCTTTTGAGGCATTATTTTAATATCTCATTTGAATTTGTCTATAGTCTTGATATTATTCCAGTAATAATAGGAAAGCTGTCCAACACTGTTACTTTTTGTTTAATCTGGTTCTTTGCCTAGCTTGTCAAAATTGTTTAGTTTGGATCGACCTCACATTTCCTATGGCCCTAATGGTTGAAACACTTGCACTGATTGGTTTATTTGGATTTCCGTAATGTGTAATACAGTGCTTGTGACTTAACTTGTTGATACTTTTAAACTTAAGGTAGTTAATTATAAACATGAATAAATACAAATACAAATACCAAATATAGCATTTACCATTATTAAAATGAAATAAAGAACTAAAGATCATACATGTCCCAACTTTTCCATACAGATTTACGTTTACATATATGAATCCTTCCCTAGTAATGGTTTTGACATAGTTGTATGACATGTATCTGTGATTTAAAGTCATGGAATGGTTTCCGGATAAGCTGCTACTGCTATAGAGGAAGCCCTTGTGTAATTGTATTAGATGCTTACAAAACATGGGTTAAGCAGCAGCCAGAGTTGTTTCCTTTAAAACATTAACGTTAGATATAAGAAGAAAGGTGCAGGCGTGAAACCATTGAGGGACTAGTTGAGGTAGCTAGTTTTTGTAGTACTATTTTACATTTGTTATTTTTTTGCAGTATGTAGGGTAGTTTAGTTATTCCTGTTTATTCTTCTTAATTTTCTCTTTATTTTATATGCATGACAGTTAGTTTACCGGCATGCTCACTTGGAGTGGTTAGCAAAGGCTATATTGAACTGTTGCATGGGACTTGTAGGTTGGTTTATGTATCTGGAGATAGCTGGTCTTACCATGGATGTGCAGAAAAAGTAAAAGATAAATAAATAAAAGCAATAAAATTGTTGTTTGGTGTTTTGTGTTTTTTTTTTTGGGGGGGGGGGGAGGTTTTGGGAGTATCGACTGTTTTCTTGAGACCTTTTTTAACTTATGAATCCGTCTTGCAATCACCTGAGCTGTTATAAGAGTACATGTTCCATATATCTTGAAATGAATTGTGAGGATGTATTCTGTTAATATTATAACCAAGGCAGCACTTTGAAATGCTTGTAGCTTTCCCTTCTTAGTTGAATCTGAATTTTTGCTATAATCATTTGTTTGGGGTATTATAGCTTGGCTTCCTTGGATGACTAGAATTCTGAGATCCCTGCTATAATGTTATTCACCTATCTTTATCTCTTTGCAGGTGGAGGGCCCCAAGTCTCCAGAAGAACTCCTAACAATATTACAAAGAGTGCTTGAAGAAAGTGCTCCTGTCCTTGTTTCAGCAAGACTCGAGGCAGAAGAAAGAAGAAACAACATGCAGCTACGCGAGGAGCAAGATGCTGCTTATAGAGCAGCACTTGAAGCCGACCAGGTTTGAGGCCTTGTGGATTATTTCCCATACCATTGTCATATGAAATATTGTCTGATGTGTGTTAAATTTTATTCCCTTCGTGTTAAGAATGGTTTGTAATGGCACTCTCACATTCTGTACTTGTTGTCTGTTGTCACATTCTAGTCATATTTTTTTTCTTTACTCATCAATGCACTAGTATCTATATGATTATAAAAAATGGAACTTTTGTTTATTTGAAATTTCTTCAGTCTGCCACACTGGCATGCTTACTCAATAAGAACGTGTCTATTCTTTTCAGCTATCTTGATGTAGTTGTTTTTGTTCTGATAGGCCAGAGAGCGCCAGAGGAAAGAGGAGCAAGAGAGGTTGGAGAGAGAAGCTGCTGAAGCTGAAAGGAAGATAAAGGAGGAAGAAGAAGCTCGTGAACGCGCTGAACGTGAAGCAGCTGAAAAGGCTGCTGCCCTGGCAAAATTGAGGGAGGAGAAAGCCTTGTCACTTGGTCCTGAACCTGAGAAAGGACCAAATGTTACTAGAGTAATTTTCTTCTGGAGCCTTCAGCTTTCCTTTTTATTTTATTTTCATTGTTCTTTGATATGCCTGCTGTGGGTTGTTCTTTATAATGGGTTATCTTTAATTTATGCTTTTGGGCCTTTTCATCCTAATGCTGTTATGTCAATCTACAAGGTTTTGGTCCGATTTCCAGAGGGAGAACGTAAGGAGAGGAGGTTTGACAGTGATTCAACAATTCAGGCACTATATGATTATGTTGATTCTCTGGGTTGCTTGGAAATAGGAGGTTACAGCTTGGTCTCAAGTTTTCCCCGGGTGGTTTATGGACTGGACAAGTTATCCCTCTCTCTGAAAGAAGTGGGATTGCATCCCCAAGCCAGTCTGTTTGTGGAGCCTAACTCATGAGAGCTTAGAAAAGAATTCAAGTTATTGGCGGTTCAAGATGAAGATGGGTCCTTAGGTAGGGCAATTGCTATTGTGCTTTCTTTGTTGATCTCAAGACTAGGAGTGGTACCGCTATGTCACGGAAGTGGTATCCACGTGATTGAGTATCCTGATTGATTCAGATCCATCCTGTGAAGTGGCCTTTGCTCAAATAATTTTGCTTCTTTTTGTTGTACCTTTGATAGTGAATGATGATCCAAGCTTAGCTCTTACGATTGCTTCCTGTAATTGATCTCATATAAGCAGATATATTATATAATAAGTAATTGCTTATTGTAGTTCGTTTTTTATTTCTTTCTTTTTTTTTTTAAATAAAAAACGAGAGAGATGAAAAATCAAGTTATGAGAATTGGTTGTCTACTTGTGTACCCATTGCCTGAGGGGTGTTTAAATCTTGCTCCTGTATGCAGTATGCAACATGTGCATGCCACAATTGGTTGGTCATTGCCCATAATTTTGAGATTTCCAGGTTAGGCTCTTGCTTTTGTAGCTATGTGCCACTATGGTTTTTACCTATACAAAATTCTGGTTCTCCCATAAACGGATTTGGGGTTCACCTTGCGGGGGTCAATCTAATTATCCCTAGTATGTTGCTGGCACGGCACAGCTTCCTCCTTTCATGGAGATGGCTTTCTTTATACTGGTGGTGGGGAAATAAAGAGAGAAGATTCAGGCTTTGCTAAATCAGTTCTCTTCTTGCAAAGTGGGATATCGTGTATGCATTGGAAGCTATTTTTTTTCTCCTTCCCATTAGTTCCGCGGTGCAACTGAATAGTGGTGGAAGTGGCAGGCCGCAGGGGTAAAAGCGCAGCTGCAGTTGATGACTTCTTTCTTCAACAGGTTTTATTCCCCCATCCCACTCTTTTACTATGGAGATGCAAGGGATATCTGGAGGAGTTTCTGTTTCGTTGCACAACTGTTGGCTTGCTAATGTGCAATCCTCTATACCTGTGCGATTCTGCTTGGCGAGGTCTTACGTGTGCAAATTTTTTGGGAGTTACTGAATCTTGTTCTTATTCAGCCTCATTCTTCGAGATAAGATAGGACCGTTATAATTAGGGATGCAACTGGGTTGGGTCGTTATAGGATAGCCGATCATCTGTTTTGCTAAAAACCCTATAGAGTTTAGGATCGGGTTTTGGGTTGTACTCATGACTCGATGGAAAAACCTGATTAGGTATAATTAAAAAAAATAAAAAATTTTAGTTTATGAAATCTACTTGTTTATTAGTTGAATGATGTTTTTCATATAATCTCTTGTTATTCATATATTGAGTCACATGATAGGATATAAATAAGTCTATTTACTCTCATAAGTAAAGATAATTGATTGATTTTTTTAAATTATTTTTCCCAGCATGTACAATTATCAATATCGATTCTTTAAATCCGGGTCGGGTTTGGGTTCCTAAAAATCAGGTCAGGTTGGATTTTGGGACACTTTTTTACAAATTAGGTTGGCTTTGGGTTCTGAATGACCCATCACAAATCTGTCTCGTTTACCTTCCTAGTTATAATCATGCCCACTGTAGGCTTGATTCAACAACTAGAATGATCAGATGGGTTGCGTTAGAATTGTCCTTGGCAAGGAGAGACACGGATCAAACTGGAAAAGGAACCGTGGTTCTGGCTCTGGAAATTAGAGTTGGATTTAGAACTTGGGAGGTCGTTCTGATCCGATTCTCTAGGCTCGATGGTATTTGTTTTTTTTTTAGACATATGGCTCGATGGTATCTGGTTGAATTCCTAAATCGTGGAATCGTCAACTCCTAATTTTTAAGATAAAATTAAAAAATAATATAAATTTTAAGATAAGTTTTGAACTCATAATATTAATTGGGTTTATGAAACGTTAAAGTTTTTAGCCCACTTTCTTAAAATATTTATTATAGATGTACATTTTTTATATAGAAACATATCTAATTTTTAATTGCAAAATACTTAAGATGTTAAAAAGTAGTTTTGTCAAGGAAAAGAATTTTGGTTTTGATAGAAATTTATATAAATCAAGTTACATATGTTTTTAAAGTATCTTTGTTTATTGTGTTGTTAAATATGTTATATATTGTGAATTGATAATAAATTTTTATTAACCATATGAAATATTTTAAACATTAAAATTTATATATTAAAATTTATTAATAAATTTTTATATCTCTTATTTTATAATTTTTTATTACAAAATCGATTGGAATAGCTGGTTTTACTCAATTGTTGTTGAAGAACCATCCAAGAATCAAACAACCGATGATTTTTTAACTGGTTTTATAATAAGCTAACCGGTCCAATTCTAATCGTAAATCATTGGTAGAAATTTCACGATTCTAAATTTGATTTCCGCTTTGAAATTGGGCTAGTACCGATGTCTAGCTAGAGTTACTTGTGGTTGTGAAAAGGGAAACTCTTGAGAGGGAGAAACCATAACATTAAGGCCGCTGGCCCATTTGCTAACATCGCGAAAAGGACTTCATGCATGTTAGGAAACTTTAACATGCCATCATTTAGTGTAGACACTAGCTATGCTTGTGCGAGCCACATGCCGCTTCATGGGAAATTCTAAATTCAAGTACACGAGTGCAAAATTTCAAAATAGTTGGTGTCATCATTAATGCACTAGCGGTGTAGAGGCTATTTTTATTTTTATTTTTTTTTATTGTAAAATCGGTTGGAATCGCTAGTTTTGCTCTGTTGTTGCTGAGGAATCGGTCAAAAATTAGGCAACTGGTGATTCTTTAGCTATTTTTATAATCAATAATAGATTTGATTCTAATTGTAAGATCACTAGTGGCAATTCCAAATTGATCTTAGATTTGAAACTAAATGAGCACCCATGTCTAGTTGGAGTTATTTGCACTTGCAAAGAGGAAACTCTTTAGAGGGAGAGAACCATACCATTAAGGCTGTTGGCCCATTTGCTGAAATCGTGAAAAGGACTTCACGCATGTTAGGAAACTTTAACATGCCAACATCAAGTGTGAATGTTGGCCATGCTTGTGCGAACTAGATGCTGCTTCATGGGAAATTCTAAATTCATGTATATGAGTGAAATTTTCAAAATAGTTGGTGTCACTATTAATGCGCTATCGGTGTAGAGCCTATTTTATTATTAATTTTTATTGTAAAATAAGTGAGAATCGCTAGTTCTACTCAATTGTGACTGAGAAACCGGCTAGGAATCAGATAATTCATAGTTTTTTAGCTCATTTTATAATCAGCTAACAGATTCGATTCTAATTGTAAGATCACTAGTGGCAATTCCAATTGGATTCTAAATTTGATTTTTGGTTTGAAGCTGAATGGGCACCCATGTCTAGTTGGAGTTATTTGTACTCGTTAAGAAGAAACCTTTTAAAGGAAGAAAACCAAACTATTAAGGCTGTTGGCCCATTTGCTGAAATCGTGCAAGGGACTTCACACATGTTGGAGAACTTTAATATGCCAATATCAAGTGGTTAGACTCGCAATGCTTGTGAGAGGTAGATGCCACTTCATGGGAAGTTTATTACAACTTGTATAATATTAATAAGTGCATTAAGTTTCGCATCTTGTAATGTTAAAGGGGTAAACACTTACACGAAGTCATATAACTTTCATTTGACTATGTTTTAAAATATGTGAATTGAATGATCTTTTTTTTTTTTTTAAATTCGACTTATTAATATATGACATTTATTCTAAACTTTATGATTATTTCTTATTTGTGAGGCAGATATATATGCACACAATAAACATTTAAAATAAAAAGTAAAAGAAAATTCCATTTTTATGCATCGTTCATTGGTCATTATCTCCATCAATATTGGATGTAAATTAATATAGATAAAAATCCGACAATTTAAACAAACACTAATTGGGATAATAAACTAAATGCAACAAAAGTTTTTTTTTTCCACTACAATTAGAGTGATGATTTGCCAAACTCTAAAACTATAATATTATAGTTTAATTATGAATGATAAAAGTAATTGTATTAGAGGGTGCTTTTATATCCTAGGGTCTATATTCGCTTCATTATGCTATTTATCATTAGACTTTGAAATACTTATAATCTAAAACACTATAGAATATTTAAATTTTGGTTCTATATTACAAAAAAATTACAAAAATGTGATAATGCTATGTGCTAATGTTATGTAATACTTTTAACAAATCCATATATAAAATTTGTTTTCTCATTATGCTATGTGCTAATGCTAGGAAAAAACATATGTTGACTTATGTATAGTTCACCATGATTGATTTAATTAAATAATATTATTTCGTAAATTTAATGTTCAATTTAAATAAGTTCTTTGATGTTTGTGACAAGTAGTAGTTTTTGTTTGACTTCAGTCATGAATATGCTTGCGCGGAGCATGTTCTTGAAAAAAAATGGATACATTTGATTTTTTTATTAATATTTGTATATTTTAAAATGATATGTGTAAATATGTCCGATTTATATTTATATTTTATCTATATTTGATCTTTTAATAAGAACTGTCAATTTTTTTATCTATATCTAATTCTTTATAAATAATTGATTAAAAAAAGTTTAAAAAAATATTTGTATATGTACCAACAAACAAAGTAGCAGGAAATAGGAAAATGAAGAGGAAGGCACACCGACCGAGGTATGGAAGTGGAATGAAAACATAGAAAACTTCAGGAAATTGAAAACAACTGGGGAATTTGATTAAGTGAAAGAGCCCGGATATCCAAAGAAAAATTTGACAAAGAAAGAACATGTTTGAAATTTGTCGTTAAATTAAATTGATTATATTATTTTACCATATTATTATTCATTATAGACCGACACCAGTCATATGTTTGTTATAAAAAAAATTACAAGTAATGACATTATAAAGAGATCATAGCACAAATCATGTTTTCTGTTTTCTTTTTACATTCATATGAACGAAA